>CM052436.1:28858144-28915426 GCA_028533085.1 Varecia variegata
TTTAAATGATTTATGATTTAAAAAGGAATATAAGAGTGTTGCAAAGGAGAGTGTAGAAATGTTGAACTTAAGAGGGAAGATGTAAATATTCAGCCTCTATTTTGTTTCTAATTCACTCCTTCGTGAGTTTTTCATGTCCCATGTACATTATCTATTGCAGTCCAAGGTCAACTATTTGCCCAATACACTACAAAGATAGCAGAGAAAAGCAAATTCTTCAAATCTCTCAACCTGTTAAAATCTATCCCTTCATTTTTATAATCAACTGCCATATATAGACTATTATTTTTAATGCATGGCTTGCAAAATAATTTAGATCCACAGAAGGAACAGAATCTATTTTTTTTTAATTCTGTATTCTTGAAAAATACACTAAGCTAGTTTTGTCTATCTATTTCTCTATCTATCTATCATTTATCTGGTACCTATCTATCTTTAAACATACCCATAATACTTAAGAGTTCAATACATTTTTGTAATAGCAAAGATTATAGACATACACACACATCTATTTTCTGGGCAGTCACAAATGTTCTGACAGATAATCATTTCTCCTCTACTGCAGTATTCAAAATAACCATATATTATAGAAAACCTCTTTAATGACACTCTATTTTCAGCTCACGTGGTTTGCAGCATGTTATATTGGGCAGTAGATTAGTAGCTTGATTAGTTAAGACTTTTGCCTGAAGGTATAACCATTAGGTATATGTTTCCCAAACCTCAAGAGGCTAGAACACCACACTGTCACAAAAAAACATCTGTTTCTTTTCTCTTAATGACTACACAACTTTAAAAGTTTGCTTGTCCATGGTTAACTGGACTCTTTCTTTTTGTTTTTTTAAACACAGCAGTTATCGATAGAAGATTCTATATTAATAGTCCTTTAACACTTGGTTTGTCAACCGTCTTGTATATCCAAGGAGAGAGATTTATGAAGAAGATGAATATGAAAAAATATGTTAAAATTCTTAAAAGTGGAACTGAACACTGGGAACTATAACTAAATGTACTTTAGAATATAGACAGCACCTTTCCTAGATTATGGAAGAGTAGAATAGACCCTCTTCTCATTCTTTTCCCTGTTTTCATATGGCTCACATTTTAGGAGAGAGAAGACAAAATCAAAGAAAATAAAGGAACAAGATACTATTGTACGGTGTTACTTGTTACAATGGCAACAAAACAATAGAATGATATAGAATGATTTAGTCAAGTTCACTTTTTCTGAAGCATATACCTCTGTGTAAAAATTGTTATAATGATCTCTTTAGCGCTATCTAGATATTGCATGGAATTTCCTTTTACCTGCTGCAGGGATGCAGAAAGAACTCTGGAATCGTTTCATGGTCATCTAGATTTCACATATATCAGTTATTTATGTCATTGTTTTCCAAGCCTTTCATAAGCATTTTCCACGGCATAATATATGGCAGACCAAATGCTAGACTTTAATATAGTCTAAAGTTTTCTATTTTGAAATATATTGACTAAATGCAGAATATTTGTAATGATGAAATTCTCAAAATTTTAATAATAACAATTTCAATAACAGCAAAGTGTTAAGCAGCATGAAACACATTTTGCTTTCCCGATATGAAAAAATAAGCCTTGTTATTAATGATTTTATCTTTAAATCTTTGAGTTGTGTTCTTTCTCTGCAATGTCTTTGAAAGTATGAGTATGGTAATATAATGATTGAACAAAATCTTTTTGAGTGATAAAAAGTTTTGTTAGATTATGTGGGAATGAAATTAGCACTTTCTTTCATTTTCACAACTGGTTGGAAAAATGAAATAAAAAAATGGGAAATTATCCTTTTCCTAGGGTAAGAAGCAACCTAGGGAATTTAATTATTGTAGAAACAACTTTAATAAGGGATGAGCCCTATAATGTTTTATTGAAATGAAACTCTTTCCTTTTCCTAATACCTTGAAAATACATTGAAATTTGATGAATTGTAAAGCTTGAGAAGCAGGGTGGTGGGAGATGGAATAAGCAGGGGGCTTTGGACATTGCTAAGGTGAAATCAGCTGTAGAAATAGTGTACTGTTATCATCAAAGGTAATAAACATTGCCAATGTGCCATCCCTATGCTGTGTGTTTTAAACACTTATCATTTACTCCTTTGACCATTTCTGTAAGGTATGAAGTGTTATACCTATTGTACAGTGGAAAAAATGACTATTGGTTAGGAAACTTCCTATTTAGAAGACAAACCTCAGAAGAAACGTTACATAAAGGGTGTGACAGAGAGGAACTAAGATACTTTGAGTACCTATGGTATGCCAGGCTGTATTAACGGCTCCATATCATTTTACTACATAACATCCTGACAACGACCTTTCAAGGATGATATTTGCTCCTTCTGATTTTACAGATGAGAGAAATAATAGATTCAAAAATATTAAAAACTTTCATTTGGTCACATAGCAAGAAAATACTGAAGCAGGAATTCAAATCCAGATTTGTCTGATCCTGGAACCCATGTAATTTCATGATACCTCAATATAGCTCCACCACGGCTTTTCCCTTAGATTGAATCTGTGATATCATTTACCTGAAATTTTGAGTTTATAACTTGTAACTCACTCTAAAGGAAAGACTTGTGAGAGATTTGTTTATAATCTTCCCTAATTATTTAGCTAAGTGTCCCTGTATTAAGGCAGTAACTAACTGAAGGATATTTTACCGGCAAACTTCTACACTTTGGGAGAAAATGGTATATTTCATTTTACTTCAAATTCCAAGATTTCTGATTAAAGTCAACTTGAATTTGAAATGTGAACAAAAGTTAAGTATTTGATCTTAATTAAGTATTGTTTTATCAATTTAGAGTCTTGCTATATTTGGTTTATCATGTAACTTTTTGGTGTGAAAGGCATATAATTTTAGGAGACATTAATACATTTTTATACTGTTCTTTAAAACTGTACAGAGAGAATAAAACTTAAAAAAAGATGCTACTAGTTCATGACTTTGAGCTAAAGGTAGTTTTACCATATTAATAATAGAGGCAAACAAACTGCATATAAACTGCTGGGATTAGTAGGAGCAGATATTGTTAGTTGAGTAATCATTTCTATCACTGTGAATCTGACAACTTTGCCAGCATTTTTCACAATGTAAGTTTAATTAAAAACATTTTACTCACTTCCCAATTATAAATTTAATTCTCCTGTAAGTAGATCATATTAAAATTCCATGAAAAAGACAGTATACTGAGGTGGTTAAGATCATGTATTGTGTGGATTTATATTCAGACTCTAATTTGTTACTATGGGCAACTTACCATGTGCCTCACATAAGTGCTTTACCTTACATTTACGTATTTATACCTCAGTCTCTTCATCAGTAAAATGGACAGAATAATAGTACCAACTCCGTGGGGTTATTGTAACTATTAAATGTGCTAATGCGCATAAAGAGCTTAGAAGAGTGCCTATCCCATAGTAAGTATTGTAAAGGGTTTGCAATTTTTAACTCTAGGCATAACAATCTTCTTTGAGTAAACTGATCTGTAAACCCTTATCCATTGCATATGTTTATCATATGCTACTTCTTGTGCATAATCTCATGATCAAGTCATTTTTTTCTTTGGAGAAAGGGATAATGACAAAGGCAATTTGCTATAGTTTCTTCATTTAAATGTCATCAGTTTATATGACGAACAAGATACAGAACAGCAGTATTTTAGGAGATGAATACAAAAATAAAACACAAACACTATAAACCCTTTACTATTTCATATTAGGATATTTTTGTTTTTAATTTTTTTCTCAAAATATTTATCAACAAAGCTCTCTTTTATTTTTGGTAAGAATACATTTTTTTTTCTCATAAAGCATAAACATTGAGTGGTTTCTTTCTGAGCACACTTGAAGTCTGAACTTGATTCCCCTTTCATTTTACAATCTAAGGCCTATATTTGCATACAAGAGGAGGTAGCAAAACAGAAATAAACATAGCTATGTATTCAATGATCAGTTTAGTATATATTTACTTGTGAATTTTAGATCTAATGATAAATACATTAATCTTTACAATGACCATTATATACATATACACACATATGAATGGCATATACATAAATTATATATAATGGGTATATTATATGTGCATGTTTTGTGTGTTACATAAAACCAGTCCAGAGTGTTTAGTATTTTTATGTGTGATCAAAATAAGTCAAAGTACATATTAAAATGGTTAATTTATCACCATTGATCTAGGATAGTGCTCTCATATGGACAGAAATGTAATTTTTTATTCATATTTCTTAAGCCTCTTCTGTGAATGCTATAAGAGTGAATAGATTCTTATTTACATGAATAAGTTTCTTAGTTGGATACAACCTACTAACAGCAGGACTATTACAGTGGTGAATAAAAAGACTGGAATGATTTCATTAACAAGTCAGAAAGGGCATTTTGATTTGTTCCCAACATAGTAAAGCCTTTGTGATTCCCACCCATAAACATGGGGTGGGGGTTGGAGCCAAGAAGTTATTGAACTATAATAAGGAAGAGAATTACCACTGAGATTTTAGAGAGAAAAAAGGGTTTAATATCCCCTAGCACAATGTCAAATTCTTTCAAGCATATTTAAATTCTTGTTCTAGGATTTCTGTCAGCACAAGATACCAATCAAAGTGAAACTTTCTTTTTTCAGGTATTCAAAAGAACTTCATTCTTTTTTTTTTTTCTTTCCTACTCTTAAAATATAAATACCCTGATAAACGCTCTATTGATGTTATTAGTGTTCTTTATGACTTAAGCAGAAAGTTGCCCTTCAAAAGAAACCACAAAGAATTGAAAATACAAAACAATAAACAGAGATCAATGGGACAGTGTACACTGTTCTTCTTCCTACTGGGCAATTTCATGTGTCACAAGTATAAAAGGAAAAGTGTTCATGATGATTTGACTCATTATAATGCATGTTAGGAAAAAAAAGCTTAGTTTTTGAAAATGTTTATTGAAATTTAAAATATTTCTTTTATTCTTAGTGTACATTTATTATTCCCTAGTGCTGATTTACTAAGTCTGTAGCTTTTCTGTGGCTATGAGAAATTTTTCATAGACCTGCTAATAAGAGGTACTATATAGCATAACCCCTTTCCCAGATCAAAACACGGACATTAACTAATTTAAATTTCCAAGTTTTATGTTTATTGAAACATTTTGGGTTTATTCAGTCATGTTTCTGGGCATCTAAATATTTTATAATATATTTGAGGAGTTTGTCAGAGATTTTAAGAAATAATTAAATAATTAAAGCGATTTCTTAATTTCCTTTCTCTTAAATTGATTTTAAAGGCCTTGGGCTTTTAAGCAATTTCCTTGATTTTCTACTCTTGATTGTGATGGCTAATTCTATTTTTGCTAAGTATATTCCTGTGCTAGACATATGACTGAATAAGGCAAACTGCAACTGTGAGGAGGTTATGTAAAGACCTATTTAAACATGTTGGGTGTGGTATTTAGTTTGGTATTTTCAAAGAGAACTTAGACCATTTTTATTGATGGTTTCTATTGAGAGAACACCTCCTTGGGTTAAAATTCATGAGGTTTTATTATATAAAGGGCATTTTACACTACGGAGTACATTTCTAATCCTTATATTCCATAGTTTTTTTTTAACATAGAAACGATATATAGTTTGAATAAAACAGTAACGAAAGTGGAAATATTTTATTTTTATATTTAAATGGTGACCTTTTATTTGAAAATAATAGTCAAGACTTATTGAGAAAACTGTGTATGTCCTAGCGCACTTTTTAAAGCATGTTATGAATACATAAATAGTTGAGGAAATTATAAATAATTATTAAATCATATCCTTAGTTTCACTCTTACAATCTGAACACAAACATATTCAGTCTTGACTAATAAGCATATAAATTGCCCTTTGTATATTCCTCTAAACATACTTGGCCAAAACATGATATAGTATAGTATTTTTTGAGTCATGTTTTTTATTAAATTTTGGTAAAATAAATGCATTATAAAATTTTCCATTTTAACCATTTTAAGTGTACAATTCAGTGGCGTTAATTATATTTACAATGTTGTACAACTGCCACCACTATTTATTTCCAAACCCTTTCATCATCATAAACATAAAACTTTACCTATTAAAGTGTCATATAGTAAGTTTTAAGATTTTGTATATTTTAAATTTGTAAGATTTAATTGTGTATGATGACTTATACATTAGTATGAAAATAATCATTTCTTTTGAAATAGTGCATAGTTATATGTATGTAGATGTGTGTAGATATACATATATATAAATATTATATCAACAAATAATTTGTAATCCATGTTATCATATGCTAGGTTAATGTTTTGCATATTTTGAAAATAAACTCAATTTTATATAACTGGTACACATATTTTTAGGCACATCAGACATAGACACACATTACAAAATATTTCTAATTCTATATGTACATATTAATATGTTTAATCAGTAAATATATATAATATATAAAAGAAGAATGTAGTCAGAAAGTATATCTATCAAATGTACATATTTGATATAGATTTTTGAGCATTTCTAATGCCATATATTTAGATATATATATAAAATAGAAGAAAATATATTTGATGTTATATCACCTTAAAAAAGGAGTGATATATTGTATTTGAAACTAATGGTATTCTTACTTTTACACAAAGGGTATTCTTACTTTTAAAGGTCTTCCTAAATTACTATTTTGACTCAATAATAGAAGTTATTATTATCTTTTGGCATTTTCTGTGTTAAAAATCTCTAAGGCATATAATTTCCCAAGAAATTGAGTTACTAAATTTATCTACTTTCTTTTTGTTAGGCCCTAATATTTTTGTTTTTAAACTATCCAATGTTCTGAGTTTATTTTTCCCTCCCTTCCATTAAAATGTCTATTCTGAAAATAACCATGTTTCTTTCTCAGTGTTCTTAGGTAGGCCCTGAAAGAAAATACAATGTATATAAAAGGTATGGGTTCTCCCTTTGCACTTAAAACTTTATTTTAACAAAGAGCCCAGGGTACAAACTCTTCCGTTCCTGGAGATGTTTGAGCAATGTCCTTTGAGTAGATTTTTAGATATTAGTTTGCATCTCACAGTGCTCCTAAAGTGGCAATGACTTCAGCACTGAAGCTGTTGGATTTTTCTGTTGCTTGTGCTCAGTATTAACACAGGAATCAACAATTTTCCCTAAATTGAAGAACTTCTGCTTTATGTATAAACTAATAGATATGAATTTCTTAGAATTATATAAACCTTTAACAGTAGGTACTTCAAGTGAAGTTTGTCCACACCTCATGCCTCGAAGTCTACTCTTTTTTCCAAGTGAATTTATACAGCCTTTCATTTTTTCAGATTAAATTTGTGTTTTATGTAGAGCCACCAGCTACATTCATGCTGACAAAGTTATTCTAGTTTAAAGGGTCGGATATGTGACAATAACAATTTTTCCTTTTAACTTATACTTTAATGCCTTCAAATCACCTCTGCTTCTCACAACAAAACCTTGCAAACTACATCCCCGCCTCCTCACTATAACAGACCCCAGCAGCCTAAGGACATTGAGTTTAACTTCAGATCTTAAAAATGCAACCATTATATATTACTTTGGCATTCTTTATCCTTAATTCCTTTCTTGACCTCACTTTTCCTTTCTTAAACCATTTTAAAAAACAATTTAATTTAACTTATAGTCATATGACAGAATTTGGGCTTTTGACTCATGTTTTATGGAGACAAGCACCCATTGTCCTTCATGTGATTGCCAATGTAGACTAGTAATGATTCTATGGAGTTGAACAGCCACACATCCTTATCAAAACAGTAACATTTAAAGAGTAAAAACAAACAAAAAAGAAATGAAGAGTCCTTTTTAAACATGATGACAATCCAGAATGATTTATTATGGTATATTATAATTTGTATTTTGCAAAAAGCAAAATAAAATTTAAAAAATATTATGTGTTTTATGTCCTATTGATTAACAATAAAGTGTGCTTTCATATTAAATATATACTTGGTGAAAATCTTAGTTCCATCACTATTTAGAAACACAAGGCAAAATATGACATATCAGGTACCAAGCAAGTACTTTTTATTCAACTGCATAAATTCCTAAATGTCACATATTTTAAAAATTAGAACTATTGTCCTATATTTTGTGAAATTACTATGCATTGTGAAGAAAAGGCAATCTGACTCTATAACTCTTTGGATTTGCCTGTCTTTAGAAATTCATGTTTGAAAATCGACCCAAAGCATTGTTAACTTCCATTCCTTCATGGTTCACTACACATATTCAGACATAGGCTTCAAATTATTCCTTAAAGAACACCAGCAGGTGATTGATAACTGGAAAAAATAACCATATCCATAGGAATAAATCAAACACAACAACTTCCTGCATGTGCAGTTGGCCACAGTTATTCGAGCAACTACATGCAGCGATAGCATCTATGTATTTCATTGAGCTCCCAGAATTCAAATTGACATCAGCAAAATCATGATTAATTGCTTATAAATGACCCTCTTGTCAACATAATTATATTTTACTAACATGAAAAGTAACCATTTATTGTACTGAATAAAGCCTATAAATTAAAATACTCTCTGATTCACTTCTTTTTTTCCCTCTCTAAGAACCATTGTAAGAAGGAAAAATAAAAGATTTTTCCCCAGGAGGCATGTCTAACTCTGTGCCTATGGGTAATTCATTGGAAATTTTGTGATGTTTATGGAGAAAAGAGGACGAGTATGTGGTGGTAATACAAAACCTCATAATGTACTGTTTCAGAATTCAAAGGCTTTACTAGAATCAGGGAATAGCATTTTACATTCAGTATAGTTCATACTTGAAGTTAGTAATGACCTTCAAAACTTGTTCTTATTTATTGCTGCTGAGTTAAGAACAGAGTAGCATAGTAGAAAATGATGACGTTGTGATCACAGCAGGTAACTAAGTCTCATTTGAAGTAAAATTCATTTGCTCTTCAGTGAAACATACAATTTATATTTTTATATTGCAAAGTATTTAAATGATGTAGACATTAAACTGCTATCTTCAGAAAATAATTTCTTGAAAGAATTATTCTTTCATCTCTAAGAGTTATCATAAAAAGGAATGTCATTTTAATTTCATAATGTGTGTAATTTATATTGCAAAGGTATACACTTTTATAGGCAATTGTTGGGAGGAACAATATGAAATAGAAACATTTTTGGCCAATAATGGGCATATATTACAAAAATTCAAATTGTAAGTCTGTTATAATCTTATTTACATAAATATGTTTGATTTCCACATTGAAAATGTGTTATAATAGCTTTGGAGAAAATATTGTTAATTAATCTAGTTTACTCATAAATGCTCAAGTAGATGAATTCCAAATTTTATTTCCACTGTTATTTTAAATAGAAAATTTTAACTATTATCAAGGAAAAGCCATTCTTTCCCATTTTCTATTTTGTAATATCAAACTGTGTCCTAGCAATTGACTACAAAATAGCAAATGCTTTCCAATAGGTTCTATTAAAAAGGTTTCTAACAGATTTGATTACCCTGTAGATGTACATGCACAATAGTGAGATGAATTGGAAGGTATGTATTTTAAAGTTATATTATGATGGAAAACTTTCAGTCAGCAGAGAAAACTGAGTCTGAATTTAGGTACCTTTCTGAACCAAAAAAAGAATAGATGCTAACAAATGCCAGAGTCTCAAACATGAATTTCTATGAAATATGTCAAATCCAAAGCAAGGTAAGGTCAAAATATCTCGTCCCCATTATTCTGAAGTTTTAGTTTTGAAATTATGACGTGAGTACTTTGAATTAAAAGTAAAAATTCATAGTGGCCGTCTCTTTTATATCATTGTGTGGATATTCTTTGAGTGCAGGAAAATTGGTTACAGAGGTACAGGTCTAAAACTCTCTTCTGAACTCTTAATTCTTCACTGGCATGAGATTGGTAGTTAGTGATACCACCAACCCTGTGCTCCCAAAAGTATTCTGATCTTCCCAGTTTGCCTGACTTATATTTGAATAAGTCTTTACCCAACTTGTATCAGAAGATGCGAGTCTGGAATTTTCAAAGGTTTATTTGCTAGGAAATAAACTACTCTGCCTGTGTGTGTGTGTGTGTGTGTGTGTGTGTGTGTGTGTGTTATGGGAACAAATACAAGAAGAAAACATCAAGAAACCATGTGTTTAAAGCCTAACACAAGCTATCTGACAAATGACATCTTATTCTTTGCTTTGATCATCAATTCCAGGATCTAATTTGCCCATCAGCCCGCTCTTGAGTTAATAAAAAATGTTACTCCTTTACCCCCCCAAATTTCACACCTCATTTTGCACTAGATATAACATATCCTTTAATTTCACCTATGTCTTTATTTTTATCAATTTTAGAAAGATATTACCCAGAATTTCATAAATATAACAATTTAAAAAAATATATTACACATGAGTAATAAGGTAATTTAGATTAGAAATTTATATAACAGTAATAAAGAAATACTGTGGTTCTATACTCATATAATGAGAAATCATTCTTTCTTCTGTTAAGAGCATTGAAAGTCACAATGTTATCGTGAAAATAAAATGGAATCTACTAAACCTGGGGGCGACTTGCTCAAATTCTTCCTTGATCAAATTCGTCTTGGCTGTCAGATGAGGATAGGGAATCCACATGTAAATTAAGTTAGTTTATCCAAATGTTGAAATACTTTTATTATACTTCTGATTGCTTGACAAGATAGAGGCAGTATTTTTTTTTTATTTTAGCATATTACAGGGGTACAAATGTTTAGGTTACATATATTGCCTTTGCCTCACCGAAGTCAGAGCTTCAGGCCTGTCCATTCCTCAGACAGTGTGCACCACACCCATTAGGTATGAATATACCCATCCCCTCCATCCCACTACCACCTGCCTGACACCTGGTGAATGTTACTACTATATGTGCACATAAATGTTGATCACTTAATACCAATTTGATGGTAAGTACCTGTGGTGCTTGCTTTTCCATTCTTATGATACTTCACTTAGTAGAATGGGCTCCAGCTCTATCCAGGATAATAGAAGAGATACTAGACCATCATTGTTTGTGGCTGATAGAACTCCATGGTATACAAATCCACATTTTATTAATCTATTCATATATTGATGGGCACTTGAGTTGTTTCCACATCTTTGCAATTGTGAATTGTGCTGCTGTAAACATTCCAGTACAGATGTCTTTTTTATAGAACGTCTTTCATTCCTTTGGGTAGATGCCCAGTAATGGGATTGCTGGATCAAATGGTAGTTCTACTTGTAGTTCTTTGAGGTATCTCCATATTGCTTTCCACAGAGGTTGTACTAGTTTGCAGTCCCACCAGCAGTGTATGAGTGTTCCTATCTCTCCATATCCATGCCAACATTTATTGAGAGTGCCGAATCCTAACCACTAGACAACCAGGAAAGCCAACATTTATTATTTTGGAACTTTTTGATAAAGGCCATTCTCACAAGAGATAAGTGATATTTCATTGTGGTTTTGATTTTCATTTCCTTAATGATTAGAGATGTTGAGCATTTTTTCATATGTTTGCTGGCCATTAGTCTATCTTCTTTTGAAAAGTTTCTGTTCATGTCCTTTGCCCACTTTTTGATAGGGTTGTTCATTTTTTTTTCTGATTTCCCTAAGTTCTATATAGATTCTAGTTATCAGTCCTTTATCAGATGTGCAGCATATGAATATTTTCTCCCATTCTGTAGGTTGTCTTTTTGCTCTCATGAATGTTTCCTTGGCTGTGCAGAAGGCTTTTAATTTGATCAGGTCCCATTTATTTATTTGTGTTGTTGCTATGATTGCCTTTGGGGTCTTCTTCATAAATTCCTTGCCTAGGCCAATGTCTAAGAGTTTTTCCAACATTTTCTTCTAGGATTCTCATAGTTTCATGCCTTAGGTTTAAGTCTATTATCCACCAATATATTTAACTAAGGAGGCAAAAGACCTCTACACAGAGAACTATGAAACACTGAGGAAGGAAACAGCAGAGAAGGTAAACAGGTGGAAAACCATACCATGCTCATGGGTCAGCAGAATGAACATTGTTAAAATGTCTATACTACCCAAAGTGATATACAGATTCAATGTGATCCCTACTAAAATACCAACATCATTTTTTGCAAATATAGAAAAAGTAATTCTATGCTTCGTATGGAATCAGAGAAGGCCATGTATAACAAAATCAATCTTAAGGAAAAAGAACAAATTGGGAAGCATTAGTTTACCAGACTTCAAGCTATATGCTCAAGGCTATAGTAACTAAAACAGCATGGTACTGGCACAAGAACAGAGACATAGACCAATGGAACAGAACTGACATCTCAGATATAAAACCATCCTCATATAGCCATCTAATCTTTGACAAAGCAGACAAAAATATACAATGGGGAAAAGAATCCTTATTCAATAAATGGTGCTTGGAAAATTGCATTGCCACACATAGAAGACAGAAACAGAATCTGCACCTTTCACCTCTCACAGAGAAAATTTTTATTTATATTAAAAAATCCAGGTTAGAGATTTGGCGTATTTTTAAAACAGATGCTGAAACATATCAGCACATGCACAATGTAGTAGCCATGATGAACATTTTTGAAATACATACTCTGTAGTCAGCTTCTTATATGTTTTATTAATAGATTTAGCCCAAGGATGATGAGATGATTTGGATGATTTTATTATTTCTTCTATTTCTTTACTTTAGAAGTACCAAGTGAAGATTAAGGCTATATTTATACCTCATACATGTAAGATACAGTAAAAAATAATCACAAGGACACTTCATTTAATAATAGTAATAAAATGTTTTTTCTATGGACTACTAACATTATTTTTCTGAATATTATGTATATTTATTCATATCTCACCACAGGTAATATCTCGAGAATCTTGTACAATCTTACCCAAGTGTCATATCTATTCAACAAATGAAACACTGTAGTTTATTATTGCCATTTCAAAGTAATTAAAACTAATATTAAGAATTTTAAGAAAGAGGAATATAAACATTATCTTACATCATATCCTACATTATTTTTATCACTTGAAATTGAAGACTGAAGCTATCCTATGTTTATTGAATGTAAAATAAAGTTCTGTTTTACTATGAATGACAAAGCAAAAACTTTGTTCTTGCATGGTTAGACTGATAGAGAATGGGATCTTAAAATAAGAGCATTCATTAATTTATATTATACTGAATCTCTTTAGACTGAGATCTTAATGACATAGTAGTTTTGTTCTATAAAATATATGGTAAGGGTGTTACAATTTTTAGTTTAATAGTTTCATAAGTTAAATATACATTTCTGTTTTTAAATAGACTGTTTAAATCTTTTCATAATTTGTCAACATTAATTAATACATCAGCATTAGTAATTTGAAAAAAAAAGAACTTTGCATAAAAATGACCTTTTAAATACTTATCTCTTTTGTGTGTGTGTGTGTGTGTGTGTGTGTGTGAAGATACACTTTAAATTTAGGGGAAATAAGCAATGATAAACCAAGTTGATACAAAGATAATGGATTAACAAAATGTGTTATATCTATATTGTGGAATACTGCTCAGCCATGAAGAAGGGTGACTTAATGCTTTTTGCAACAATTTAGATGGAACTGGAGACCATTATCCTAAGTGAAGTATCTAAAGAATGGAAAAACAAACACCACATATATTCACTATTAAATTGCAACTGACTGATGAACACACATGTGCATAGAGGGAAGTAAAACACAGTGGAAATCAAGCAGGAGAGAGGGAAGAGAAGGGGATGGGTGAAAAACTACCTAATGCAAACAGTGAACACTATCTGGGTGACAGCCATATTTTTAACCCTGACTCAAGCATTACGAAAGTGATCCATGTAACCAAAACATTTGTACTTCTGTAATACTTTGAAATAAAAAAATAAATGTTGTCTTCCTAGAGTCAGTAAATGTCTTATATAATGTGAATTAGTATTCTGAATCATAATTTTAAAATACCAGAAATACCACCAATCATCTAAATGAGTCAATTATATTTGTCAGTGAATTTTGTATTAATAATACCCTACCTTTCTAGAGTCTTTGGTTTTTCACAAGTCACTTCAACTTTTATTCTCTTGTTTCCTTCACACAGAAATAATTTGAATAGTTAGTGTTATTCTTGTTATACACAAGAAAAAACAGAACCCAAATGGATTAGGCTGTTTGTCTAAGGTCATAGAAGCAAGATCACATACCTAAGGTCATAGACTCAAGACTTAAACCAAATCTCCTGACTTCAAAGTTCTCTCTCTCCTTTGTCTGGATGTACAATGAATTATAATATGTGTGTTAAGAGATGTGTTAGAGAAAAAATAATTTTCATGAGTTAAAAAAATTTAAAATGTTTTTAACTCAAAGTAAATTTTAAAATTTCAATTAATCACAGTTCTCCTTTCACTCAATATTCTGGTTAAAGAAAGTAGGCTGCATTTCAACAACCCACTCTTAGTTCTTATATATAGCATAAAGAGTTGACTATTTCTGAAGTGTTTTCACAATAGATACCTAGCAAGAATAATTATCATCAAGATACTTAAAACAATAATATGTGATTTGTCTTTTCCAAAGAAAAATATCAACTCTTAAATTTGAGAGCAAAAATAAAAGGTAACATAATACCAATATCCTTGAATTCAGATAGGTGTGAATAAAACAATAAGTAAGCTATTTACACACTCTATCTGGACAAGTGCAGATTTAGTTTATTTCTATTGAAAGTCTGTTATTAGATATTTAAAAGAAATATATGATTTTTCTTGCTCTGAATTTTTCTCAGAATTCTTAGGTTATCACTTGTCATTTTAAGTCAAAGCATTTTCTCCAGACCTTAAAGGTCCAGAAATCATGTACTGAATCAAATAAACTGAAGCTTGTAGAGTGCCCTGTGCAGATGACAAATGTGTTCGATGATTGTGATATTTTGCTCATTTTCAAAGCAAACATAGAAGTCCCTTGTCTTATATTAGGCAGAGCAGTAAAGTACAGAATATGGACAAACCCTGCCTGCAGTTATATGACAGCTGAGAGATAAACCTATGTCATTCTGAATGGAATGGTTACATAAGGGTTGTTTGGATTTGAAATTTTTTTAAAGTAATAAGTCAAAATGGAAAAAGAAAGTATAATAAAATGTTAAGAGAGTTGCTTAGTTTGCTTAAGTTGAACTTCTTTCTATAAAATTATAGCATCTGTTTTATGGGATTAATTTACTTCATAGTTTTTTTTTTTTCCCCCAACAAAATCACAGCCATAAAAACAACCAAAAGTGCAGTTTTCACATCATCTGAGCGTATATGACTTAAATAACATTCAAAGTACATTTCAAAACATTTTAGAAAGTTTATTTAAATTGTGTGAAAAGCTTAAATATGTCCCCTCCTTTGCTTCATCTGTTCTTGGCAATATACCAATGTGGTCACACATCTATTCCTCTAGTCACTTAAAGGTTTCTTCTGCATAACTCTATTCAAGTTGCCTGTAAAAGAGGCCAAATACCTTTATCTTGGAGGAAAAAATTGCTCTTTTAGTCATAGTTTGACATTAAATATTATTCATTAATCTAATTTTAGGAAATTTTTTTAAAGAACAACAAATTTTTATTTTCTTGTATTGTGAGAAATAACAATGTGTTCCCACATGTTAATTTTAAAAACAGAAAAAATAAAATCCTGGAGTAATTTATTTAACTTATTAAAAAACTTTATTTTGAAGATTACTTTGTTGATTTTTGCCCCCTTCTTGGTATGTAAGCAAGCAAAAATTTTCTCCTTGTAAATGGAACATTTCCAGGTGAAGAGACATTCCATTTATAATAGAATTATCTGCATATTATTTTCATTATAATTATTATAACAACAAATAATATTTAAGTAAAATTAGATTTGAATTAATGAGAGCTATCAAGAGGTAGTGCTATGGAAATATATTGAAAATTAACATAAAAAAGAAGCAATATTGACATTTTTAATATTTTCCAAACAATAAAGGCATCGTCTGAGTACACGAGAGAGTTAATAAGAATAAATAGGAAAGTCAAGAATAGTAGCATTTGGACTTACTTATTCTGATACTAGACTATTTTTATATTTCTATAACTTGTATTAATTAGGAAGTCATAGACAATCAAGGAGGATATAGAGGGAATGTTGGTTAGAAAAGAGGATATAGAGGGAATGTTGGTTAGAAAAAAACATTAGGTATAGTTCTAGAATACCCAGGCAAGACAATTCTATCCAATAAAAAGTCAGAAGCCACTGTTTATTGTTGATTCTGCTTTTTTGTTGGATATGCTAAAATGTATTCTTGCAAACAATATTACTAACAGTCACAAATATAATCACTTTAATATAATTTTAATATATATTAACATCCAATGAAAACAGAATAGAGTAAATCAGCTTAGATTTAGTTCAACAAGTTTTGTAGTTTTAAGATTTATCCAAATAAATTTTTGGTGGTTACTATCTAAAATTGAGGGGACCTCTTTCCTGTATATATAATTTCCTATTTTTCTCCAATATGCTTAATTTTCTCCTATTGTTCTGACTTAACTACTAATTATATCCTTATAAAAATGCCCAATTAAAATAAAACAATACAAAACTCCATAAGGTACATATCAAGGTTTGTTGAATTTTGTGTTTTCCATGTGGCACTGCGTGCACATTTTTCTTATGTAATTTCATTGGCGCTGTCTATGGAAGAACATTGGCTCATGTTAAAAACTGAGCTTTTTGCACTGAAACAAGCACAGGTGTTAAGTCGCCAATTAAAGTGAAGTAAACTGACAAATGAAAAAAATTAATTATACTTTCTTCCTTTTGACATTGTGTCTTTTTATTCCACTAGAGTCCCAACAATGCCAATTTGGGCCTGCTGCTCTAAATGATTCACCCTCAGAGTTCCCTGAGGAGTCTGTGTTGCTCACTTGTCCTCAGGAATGTGGTTATTGCCTTGCATGTCTATTGGATTGCTGGTGTGACAAAATTAAACATTTAGATATCTTGTCAGCCCAAAGGTTTGCACTTCTGGCAGAAATGAAAGAAAATGTCACCAGAGCATATACTTGTGTGAGGTATAATTTCCCCTAACTGATAAAATAGAATGTAAAGTTTTATTTTTTATGGAAACTACCACTTAAACTTACAAGTTTAATTTCAGGAAGAAATAAATCCTCACATGTAACAAAACAACAGTAAAATTGAAATGTTTATGGCCTAGAAATGCCATGAGTTGGACATTTTAGTATTTTTAGGAATAGTGGTATTTGTTAACTTCATCAGAAAATCAACTTTCCTTTATAAACTTTGCTGACGTGGAGAAATTGAAGTTATTCTGAATTAAAGAAACAAAGTTGACTTAATTATGTAAAATTCATTTCTGTAACAATTTAAAAAGAAAAGTAGCAAATTAATTGGGCTTACTTTTAAGTTGAAATAAAAAGTTAACTTCCAATTCCTTAATTTTAAATGGTAGGAAAAGAATCTAAACTTTTACATTCTAAAAATATCATAGCCAAATATATTTGTTTTGTAATGTGGTTCCAATTCATTTGCTTTATGCCAATTATTATTTTACTTCAGTTTACACAAACATAACTAGGCTCCATTTTAGTAGCAAATTTAGAGGTCACCCAAAACATGATTTCAAGCTCCTAAAACATAGAATGTTATATCTTGCATTTTTGTATCTGTTTCAGAAAGTACAGTGTTTCGTACATAGTGTTCACTCTGTAATCACTTGTATACAGCAATGTCTCAGGCATGAAGTTGATCTCTGAGTGACCTTGAGGTTTATATCCTTAAAAGGTAAGAAACAAAAAACAAGCATTAGACATGGCTGTATTACATAGACAAGAAAATGAAGTGACACATTAAGCCATCATTCCCATTGAGGACTATATTGACATATTGCATTATTTTAATCTTAATTAAAAATAATTGTGCTGTGTGTGTGCTTTCATAGCCTTTAATTAACATAAGCTCTTCAAAACCAAAGTGGCAGCATAATAATGCATTCATAATTTATAGTATAAATGGTGGCCCTAGGGAAAATCCATTGCTATAATTCCCTTGTAGGTCTCTGCTGATGTCACACTACTGATGAGAACGCCAATCAACCAGAGGATGAACAGGGAGAAACAAAACATTAGACATATTTTTTTAAAGTATTCTATTTTCTTGTTTTACCATCATGCATATCAATTACTAGCCAATAGTGCATTTTTTTCTAACTGCTGTGTGTGTGTGTGTGTGTGTGTGTGTGTAATTTTCTTTTTCTATGTGGCATATAGTGGCTTATTTCTCAGTCAGGTAAATCGGCAGGTGACAGTCAATTGAATTTAAACACTATGGCCTTTAATTATAATCCCAACTAAATAGCCTCCAAGTAGTTAACGAGAAATGGATAATGGTTGTGACAAAGCAGACAATGACAGTCATTTCAGAGTTACAACTAATGTCAATTTTCTTCTCTTCCATGAATATCTTTACTCAGTCTGTGCTTGATAATCTGCATTTTTGTAAGGGATCAATGGGGCAGATAAAAATAAACTACAACCCCCTAAGTCATTTATACATAACCTTGAGATTTACAAAACTTGGGGAGGGGATAGATTCACATTCTTGATTATTTCTTCATTATTTAGCTGACTTATTCTAACCTGAGACCAAATACATTATTATAGGCCATCTATAAATAGCATAGCAAATGTTAATCTGAACATTCCACTTGAAATACTTCATACAAAATATAACACATATTCTTTAAAAACAAAAGAACTTTAGAATTTGTTAGAATTTGTTTTCAGTTCCTAACAAATAAGCACTCTCAATAAAACACTGAAACCTGTATTAGACTTTCACCAATTAGTATAAGAATAATTTAGAGCTGGGTCTTGCAAGCTATTAAGAAATAGTTTGTCTGTTTAGGAAGTATAGGGTTTTTTTCCCCACCTCTTCTCTGTTTTAGTTTAAATAAATGTTGGAAAATGTCTACTACTTTAAGGGATTTCTTCACTTTTTCCATTAGTTTGTTCTAGAAAATAAAAAGATTGTTTATTTTGTTTCTGGATTTCATTTCTCGACTACATGCTTACTTTAACAGATAATGCTCTGGCCAGAAATGTAGAAATTTTATTTGTCCTATATATAATATATACAAAAATTTAGAGGATTTTCTTTATGTATTTGTGAAAATCTAATAAATTATTATATAATGTCTGGAAAATCTTATATATTAATATGTAATCCAATCATTTCTTTATTAGCTAAAAAATTCATTTAATGATTATTTGCTTAAGACTCTCAATTTGACAACCAATGAAGTTAGTTTCACCAATGAATGTGTTCTTGTTAGGCAGAGACTAGTTACCATAAATTATTTCATTAATACTAATGCATTTAGTAAGATAATTATAATTGTTATTATCATTATAAAATTTATAACTTGTTATTTAATTCTCTTCCCTATACTAATCTACTTTCTCTAAAAAGTATTTGCATTCTGAAATATTATGAATCCAAATTAAAATATCTTTTATTAAATAATAAAATAATTTTGGACTGAGTATATTTTAGAAGTGATATCTGGCTATTTGAAAACCACTATATGCTAAGAGGAAGAAAAAAAATCAAAAATAAAATTGAAAGGAGGCTTAGAAGTCACTGCATTCTTGGGAGAAATTCTTTCTGAACCGTCTAAAGCACATGTCGTTTAACTCTTCTATTCATCTGTTGATAAATAGCTGACTATTCTGCCAAATTGCCCAACTTCTTATTGGACACTTCTAGACTTACAAATTCTCTAAAACTGAAGAAATAGCAACTTTTCATTAGCTTCTAGCCATTTTTCCTGGTTATATCCCCTGAGGATGAAGGTGAAATATGCACCCTAGATATTCCTTAAAAGTTTCTCAAGTATTTGAGGGTATTTTCATCTCCGTCTAAATATTCTCCTTTTCAAGGTAAACGCCACTCGTATTTCCTGCCTTTAAATATAAAGGTTTAATGTTTCAATACAGTTAGTGACTTAAGATACTTGACAGTCTCCCCTGATTATTGCTATCTGCATTCGAATCCTCCAATCTCCTTACACTATACATATTCGTAAGTTTCTCTTTGAAACTTGGTTAACTGGACCCACTTTTAAATTACTTTTTCTTTATTCTGGCATTTTCCAAGAAAATTTAATGATCATGGCTTTTATGTCAAAGACTGATTAAAATAAGAAAACATAAAAAGATAAGAAAATAAGAAAACAAAGACCTTACTTCAGATTTAAATTGATGCAATAATTCACTTTTTTTTTTTTTTTTGCTGGAATCATTCAATTTCTGTGGAATTTTTTTGTTTTACTATCTTTCACTTCATCTTTCTTCATTCTATTCACAAAATGATATCAGGATATAATTTGTAAAATTATTTATAAAAAATCTGAATATTATAGTTTATGGCATTCTCTTTAAACATCAGCTTTGTGTACACCTAAACAAGAGGTGAAGGAATTTGTTAGGGGCATGTGTTATTCCTCTTTTTTTTTTTTTTTTGAGACAGTCTCGCTTTGTTGCCTGGGCTAGAGTGAGTGCCGTGGCGTCAGCCTAGCTCACAGCAACCTCAAACTCCTGGGCTCAAGCGATCCTACTGCCTCAGCCTCCCGAGTAGCTGGGACTACAGGCATGCGCCACCATGCCCGGCTAATTTTTTCTATATATATTTTAGTTGGCCAGATAATTTGTTTCTATTTTTCAGTAGAGACGGGGTCTCGCTCTTGCTCAGGCTGGTCTGGAACTCCTGACCTCGAGCGATCCACCTGCCTCGGCCTCCCAGAGTGCTAGGATTACAGGTGTGAGCCACCGCGCCCGGCCAAGGCTTATAAATTTTATGTCTACATATTGAAAAAATGAACTTTCATTCAGGTAAAAAATAATATAGAAAAATATGTTTTTAAAATGTCAATTTTTAAAGATATAATAAAACAGAAATAGCATTTAAAAAGCTATTGAGATTTTTAAAAGCCTTGTAATTTTCATCAGTTTATAATTATTTATTGAATTAGAAACATACTCTCAAAAATCCCACTCATATATTTTATCAAAAAACAAGCAGGATTTCCTAAAATTTCATAATTTTTTACATTACATCTTTTATTTTTTATAGAGATGGGACAGGAGGAAGGCCATGTGGTTGTAGGACAGACGGGAGAGCTGTCCAGATTATTGGCCTTTAAATATTATCTTTTCTAAGGCTGAGTTCAACTTTTAGGAAAAATTCACTATCTATATGTATTTATGTGTGTGTTTGTATATATATATATATATTTATATGCAAAGTCCATCCTCATTATTTACATATTCTGTATTTGTAATATTGCCTACTGACAAAAATGTATTTGTAACACCAAAATCAATACCTGGGGTACTTCCTTGATCGTTCACAGACATGAACAGAGTGGCAAAAATTTTAGTCTTCTGCAACACGTTCCTGGCTAAGGTCAAACAAGGTGACACTCTGCCATTTGTTTCAGCTTTCACACTGCAAAAATATGTCCTTTTCATGGTCTGTTTATTGCCAAATTTGGGGGGGGTGATTATGGCTTTTTTTTTTTTTCGGTGATTTCATGGCTAAAAATGTTCCCCAAGCATTATTCTGTCTAGTGTTCTTTTTTGCAAGAAGGTTGTGATGTCCCTTATGGGGAAAAAATCTGTTAGATAAGCATCCTTTTAGGAATGAGTTATAGGGCTGTTGGCCAAGAGTTCAATGTTAATGAATCAATAATGTGGTAGGAAGAAATTCAAATGTACATGAGGCCACTCTGGAAAGTGCTAAAGTATAACAGCATCTATAGTACATGATGAAGCTATGGTAAAGATGAAAAAACAGCTAAATTTGTGGACTCATGAGACTGCAACTGATTTTAAAAAACTTAGTGAACAGCATTGCGGTGAGATTGAAAGCCAAATAAATGTCTGATCACGTTACTCAAATTCAGAAATATGTTAAACCCTTCACAATTAGTGGTTTTATTATAAATAAATACTGCATATAATTATTTTTAAAATATACATATATTAAATACGGTGGCTTTAAATAGAGCCACACGTAAAACAAGGTTATGTATTGATGGGCTGACAAAAATGTTGTCACCAGAGGTTCACAGGAATTTAATTCTGAATTTTCCCAATGAGTAATGGTTCAGTATTCATTAATTCAGTGTTCATGGTGACTTTATAAGGCATAATTACTGTGAATAATGGGAACTGACTGTATAATAAATATTTTTACTCAGAGTCAATTATATAGACTTTTTTGAGAGTCCAACATGTCACTTTAAAAGAAGTAATGATAACTGATATTTGCATAATGTTCCACATGTTGAGAACTTAAAGTGTTTCCATGTATATTAGATTCAGACAACCAGATTTTTGTTGATTTGAGAATGTTGTTCCAAGATCAATAACACTGACATATGTATATTGAATACCAATTCTGAGTTCATAGTATCTTCAATGGTATATTTGGACTATAATCATGACTCTTAAATATTTATACATTTTAACTGTATCACAAATTTTGGAATGTTCTTGTTGCTTCTTACGATAGCAACAAAAGCACTATCAGCAATCATAACAATGACAAAAAGTAAAGTTTACTGTTGCTCTTCAAGAATATCGCATGATGGACTGTCAAAAGTAATTACAAATAATGATAAATCAGTCTCACACGAAATTTAAATTCTTCATTGAGTTCCACAATCTGACAATGCTTTGTTTTCCAGGCACCATAACTTTTGGTATTTGGCAAAAGAAGTCAAGTGTTTAAGGATCTCCTACTGGTTAAGCTACTTTAAAGCTCCCTTGGTAGATTTACTGTTTTGACACTTAAATTGTTTCAATTTTAAACTCTGACATTGTCATTGGCAGCACGGGCAGCTTTTGCAATAAAATTTTATCTTGCCTGTATGTGAAAATTGACATTAATTTATTTTCCATATTTTATAGTTTTAAGCTATTTATATTGATCAATTAATATTAATGTATTATTAACTAATCAATTAATAATTTAATTTAAAATTTTATACATTTTATGTATTTAGTTTAAATACTTCTATAAAAGGTAAATGCATTTGTTTGGTTTGCTCATACATAACTTTTTCAGATACTTTTCGGAACAGAAAGTAAGGTGTTTATATATTCTTTCCTGGTGGTTGTGGTAGCAAGGACATTGTTAATGGTGCATTCCTAGGCTCTCCATAAGATTCATCTGTAAATAATGAAACTTATAGAATTAATGCTGCTTTTCTTGATATCCAGCAGGTCCTTTTCAGAGTTTCCAAAATATATGTCATGTAAATTGAATTCTAGGTGGAGATCTGGTAAAATTTTTCAGAAAACAAGATATAACTCAAGTTTCCAAAAATTGATGTAATGAATGGAATGCTGCTTAGTTCTCTTATTAGGCTTTATTGATATATTTAGAAATACTCTGATAGGAATACTTGGCCTCCATTGATTCCATTTTTAATATTTTACTCAGTAATTATTATTGTGACTAGAGCCCTGATATAATAATATTGGGAACTATAATTCTTTATCTATTGTCAAAAGAAGTTATTTTACCTCTATACACTTTCCAGTTCAGGCTGTACTAACATTCTATGAAAAATGTGGTGAACAAAATTAACTATCAAGTGCTGCAAATATCTACAAAATATCAACTATCTAGTGCTTCTTTAAAGTTTTTGTTTTTCAGTCATCAGAAATCATTGAGTTTCATTTGGCTAGTATTATTCATTTTGGCTAGTATTATTAACGGACAAAATAATTAGCTGATCTTATAGTGTAGCACTGAATTATATATGAATAATATGTATGTTGGATACATATTATTTTGTATATATACAAAATGTATATATTCATCATGAAAAGGCAAGCACTTTTAATAATATCAAAATGCCATTTGTATTAGACAGTTAGAAAGGGTAAAATAACAGAGGGTAGAAAAAATAAAATAAGGACCCAGTTGGCTCCAAATGTTACAGAGTTTATCCCTCTTTGTAACTCAAAGTTCAAGAAATGTATAATCAAAAAATATATGCATATGTTTGCACATATACCCACACAATTTGCTAAAACCCTGACATTTAAATTTATTAAGATACTAAATATTAACAAATATTACCAGTTGTTTGTAGATTCTACACATTTGTATATGATCTCACATTAGGTACTCTTGAACATTTTAAACATGTTCAGAAGGAATAAGTAGAAAAAGATGTTTCATGGAATTGGCAATCAATCAAAAATCTGTATTATACATATAGTTTCTTCAATTCAGTTTTACTTATTTTCAAGTCTTTATATCAAGCCTTAAAAAATTTAGTCATGGCAAATAAAAAGGTTTTATGAAAATGTAGTGAATAGGATAATTTAATATCTATTTTATTTGAAAAATCAGTATTAAATGTCAATTACTCAAAAAGTTTAAAGTCTCTTTTAAAAGATAGGACAAAAGATTGAGCAGAATAACAGTGATGCTTTAGATTCTATATGAATACCTATCTGATGCAAAGTAAATCATTTTACCTATGTTTCCATCCCCTGTTAAGTTGGAAAAACTAACATTTTTCACAGAAATTTACCGAGCTTTCCTTGAGATGAAAATAATATTATGAATGCAGCAGGTACTCAATAAATTTTGGGATGAGAGAGTAAAGAATCATCAGAGAACTAAAGCTCTATAATTTTTTAAAAATTTTATTTACTCTTTGCTTGAAAAAAATATATATGGTAGCAAACAACTTAAATTGAAATTACTCGAAGATAAAAATATACTTTATCATATGTTTATATTTTATATGTATTTATATTATTTTTATATAGCATAGCTATTAATATGTTACATTTATAAAATGCACACATATATACATATATCCTAATTTAATTACTTGGCAGTGCTTTGCTACAAGTGAGAGTGTGTTCTTGGGTTTGATAATTAGTTAATGAAATAAAATTATATGCATTATATGAGCATAATATCAATTTTTTAAAAAGGAAATTAAAACATTTATGGTATCTCCTTTCTTTTTCTTAAGCCATACAAAATCTATTTCTAAGGTAGTAGACAAGGATATTGTAAGACTGGCAAAAAGAAAAGCCTGATATATTTATTTTTTTAAAGTGTTTAAACACTGGAAAATGTAGGAAGTATTATAAAAGAATGAGAAAGCAGTAACTGAGACTTTAGAATTTGATAAAGTGCCCATCAGAATGAAACTTCATTGAAAGTAGTTTCAGGACAAGGCACACATGGAGTAAGTAATTGAGTAGATGAATTGAATGACAAGAAATATTATTGAGATATAAGATGGTACACCTAGGTAGAGTTTATTTAGTTCTTCAGAAATCCTTAATCCACGTAGCTTTCTTCTAACCACTATTTCTTGCCACCTTAGTGAATGGAGTTCAGAATCTTGTAGATTTCAGGTCTTGCAAAGGAAAACAAAATTGCTCAATTAGACTCTTGAGAAAGGCTTCATTTGTCACTGTGAATTACTTTGGTCATTGGTTACTCTTAAGGAGGAAAAAGAAAAAGAGAACAAGGGAACATGCTCTGTGAGCAGGTCAGATTAAAGTAGCCAAAAGGTTTCATGGTGTCATACATATTGTAGAAAAAAAGAAAAAAAAGGAGCTTGGATAGCTGATAACTTAATTATCTGCCGCTATCAGTTTGGAAGGACTTTTAAACATGTCCAGAATGTCTACCAAATTTTCAGCAGGAGTGACAGTAGATTTTTAAGTAAGAATAAAAATGCAGCAGTCTTTCTAGAATAAAACTCTGACAGACTATGATGAATTACCTTATTATAGTTGCTCGCATGACAAATGTACTTGATCAGTGTTTCTTCCTGGGAATAGTTGAGCTTATCCAGAGGCAAAAGTTGAAAGGAAATGAGAGCTAACTAGTAATCCTAAGTGTAATACATCAGCATTTCTATAAAAGTATTCAAGAAAACCTTATCAATTACTGTTCATGTCAACAGAAAGTACTTCTATTCCCTTATGATATAACCTCTTTTTTTTTTTTTTTTTTTTTTTGACGATTTGTTTAAGTGACTTTTTTACAAAAAGGATATAGATCATGGAGGGTTTTTTTAATGTGTTCTTTTACAAGTCCTGTAAGTTATCCATCTTTCAAAAAGATCCTCAGATTTGTTCCAAGCTTAAGTTTCAGATGAAACGGTAACTACAAATATTTAACTATACCCCATAACATAAGCAGTTTTATATATTCAAATATTTAATATTTTTACATGAAAAATGATAACTCAGAAAAATAGTACAATTAAGAAAACTGAGTGGATTGTTAACATATCTAAATCTTTGAGTAAAAAAATTTCTTACCAAGTTTATTTAAAAGTACAATCATTTTGATTTCTGTATTTTATTTTATCATTTTATTTCTGGATTTGCATAAGCTTGTTTCTGTTGGAAAATATGTTCAGGAAATCAAACACATTGCCAAAATAATTGCATTGATTTTTAAGCCACTATTTAAGGACACATTGTAAATATGTCTCCTGTGTTTTGCAATTTTGAATGAAGCACATGTAAAGCTAAGTTTTTTAGTCATTGTCTAGAAATTAATGGTAGAAGTTTAGTTTCTATTGCTTTGTATTTTTTCTTCATTTCATGTGAATGTAATACAACCTAGATGATTCCGGCATCATTCTTTTATCTTTTATTTGAAGAATTGTGTTTCCGAAGCAGTTTGAGTATCTTCATTTTATTGTTAGACAATGCATTAGCAGTCAAACATATAATTCTGCAGTGCCATCACCACCTTGTATATTTCTTCATACATCTATTTGGATAATTGGAGTTAACCAGATCAAACGATAAATGTTTAAGTAGATTTTTAATATTCTTCCATTTCTGTCTTCAAAACTACTGTGATGTGTCCAGATGGTACATGATGAAGGGTGATCTAGCTGTAAGACTATCACTACCACTCGATCAATACTCATGCTCAATGAAGCTTAATTTTTGAAATTGTATGTGTATAAGCAACACAATGAATGTGCTCTGGAGTGAAAAAAACACATAGTATCTTCTTTATTTAGCAAATTTTCCTAGAGTACAGTATGTTTATGCATAATATGTTAGTGAATAAGAAGTGTCCAGTATTTATCAAACTGCAAATTGTGACCTGTTAGTGAGTCATGTTATGTTTGGATGTTTATGACCAGCATTTAAAAAAGAAGAGAATATGCATATGTTCATTTACACAAATGAGTTCACAGGGTCCTATAACACAATGCATTTCTTTACTGTGGGCTGCAAATACTGTGAAAGACTAGGCGATGAATCAATGATTAACACACTAATAGCAGGTAAAATAAACCCACATTTGAGAACTTAGGACAAGTTCTACTCTCTGCTGTTCATTAGAACCACCTGAGGAGGTTTTGAAACATATAGAAGAATGGTCTCTAATCATCCAATTAAATCCCAAACACATTGATGTGTTTTGTTTTTGTTTTAGAGGTTTCCAGGTAGTTAGAATATGTAGCCAAGTTATAGAACCTCCGGCGTAAAGTAGTCATCATAGTGCCTTTATTATTTTTTTCTTTCATGTTGTGATTTTTGACAGTTTACATCATGCTGTTTGAGAATATTTAGACAGCAACAACTACAATTTAATAAATGAAAAGGGACATACCACCCAGTGTAAAAATTGATTAAAGGATTTTTATATATTATATTCCATGCTTATACAACTTTTTTATTTGTGTATCACTCAAGGAAATGAGTATCATAGATACACACAGTACCATTAATAGATAAAGAATATAAGGATTGGAAACATTAAGAATGTAGTAATTGATTTTCCATCCTCTTGCAGTTAATTCTATGTTAGCTCAAAATCTTTGGCATTTTTGTTTTTTGTTTCTTGAGTTTCTTGGTATATCAAGTTTATAATTTCAGCTTTTTATTTCCACTAAAGGTCAGCTTTTCTTTCATCTCATGTATCCACAATGCTTATAGTCTCTTCTTCCTCTTTTACGGTCAAACGAATCCATTTTTTTTTCACTTGACAAAATTGATAATTTTTATTGCAATATAAAATTTCTGGCATCAGCACAGTGGTGTGCAGAGGACTAACTATTCCTCTTGCATTTTTCCCTCACCATCGTTATTTTGGTCCTATCGTTTTGTACATCAGGTATCTAAAGTTTGGAGAAAAGAGCAGCATATGCTAAATGAACAGGTAGATTTGGACTTCAGTGTTTCTTTAGCTTTGTGCTATTTGTTATGTTCTGCTTAATTTAGCTGCTCTTTAGCTTGTAACTCTCAAAGTCAGTGGAAAGTCAAATTTAGAGAAGATCTAAATGATATAAACAAGTTTGACCAGCTCCAGTGATGTGAATAAGTTTGACATCTATTTAGAATGTATGAGTAGGACCATGATATGCAACACTAACTTCCCAGCCTTATTTTTGATTATTTTCAATAACAGAAGGTCAAAATTCAGCAGTATATGTTAAAATATAAAATGAGCACAGCATAAATTTAAAAAGAAATAATTTCAAAGTTTGTATTTTAATTTGACAAGTCTTCTGATATTTTTTTTTTTTTAAGAGCCAGGGTCTCACTATGTTGCCCAGGCTGGACTTGAACTCCTGGGCTCAAGTGATCCTCTTGTCTCACTCACCCTTCCAAGTAGCTGGGACTACAGATGCATGTCACTGTGTCCAGCTTCTAATGTTTAATCTGTAGACTGCTTAGGCTTTGTGTTTTTGGATTTATATTAACTATTTTTAACTGATATATACTTCATGAAAGATGAAATATTGGCATGGTGGTTTCAATAAACATTGTACTCCAATTCATAACTTTTACTAAAAGTAAAATTATCATTACAGAATTAACTACCAAAATATAATGTTTTGCCTAACATTTTTAATGTAACAGACCCAAGCATACATATGTTAACATTTAAGCTCTTTATTTTAAAGCATCTTGTCACATAATTTATCCAAAACAATATTTTTAAGTATGAAAAACATTAATTATGCTAGTAAGATAAAGGTGCAAAGGTAACCTAGGGGATTTATTTGCAAGCTTATGTTTGGATTAAGCTATACAGGTATTGTTGCAAACTTATTTATTTCTGTGAAAAAGATTCATATCTACTTCTTTTTAAACAGAAAATTATAGATAATATCCTTGTTATGGTGAATTCTTTATAGTCAAACATTATTTAAAATCCATATGATTTGTTGTTTTACATGTTTAGCTCCTTCAATAGACAATCATCTTTTTCAAGGAATGTAATCTTAGCAAGGTATTTGTCTTCATAGCTCTAAGGCCTCCTATGGTGTTTAAATGAGTGAGTGAAAGAAAGAAGAATTTAGTCCTCCATGTTCCCCGGCAATATTATATTGATGGATTTTTACATATCAGTAGCTTCTCATGATCTCAAAAATGTATCAAAGAAAGTTAATAAGTGTATCTGTCTCTCAGGGATAATTCAACCAATTTTATACTTATGGCACCATCCAGGTATGCAATCATCAATAAAATTTTCTAGCATTTTTTTAAAGTGCAGGTTCTGTTTACCTGAGTGAAAAGAGTTATAGCTGTCTACCGAATCTGAATTTTGTCCTAGATATGCATTTTTGTATATTTTCATAGGGTAGTGAGTCTCATTATCAATAGTAATGATTTCTCAACCTGTCCCAGTGTGGAAGATCTTTGGAGATTATCTATTCCAACTGCCTTCAATATATAGATCAGGAAATAAAGCACAAAAAGGTAAAATCCTGGTGGTGTCTTCATGGTTACTTCAGAAATAGGCTTCTATGAACACATAGTTTTTTTCTTGTATTGTACCCTGCGACTATTTATGACATATTATTTTACTTGATACCCGCAATATCATGAATTGTTAAATTAAATACTATTAGACATTTTTTTTTCAAAATTGCCAATACTAGTGGTCAGCAAACTATGGCCGTTTATAGAAACAGTTTGCTGATCTCTGTTTTATACTATGTTCTAAATAATGTGTATTCTATGAAGGGAACATTTAGCTGTGCATAAGCTATATGTTAGCAAATCTTGTGCAAAAACAGAATATATTTTAGAAAGACAAACCCACTTATAACTTCCAGCTACTTGTAAGCTGGACCTGAGAAAGAGGTTAGGGTGACAGTAGAAACCTAAAATTAGAGTGAAAATAATGGGCTCTGCAATGAAATAATTCAAAAGGGAAAATAAAACAAGGGGAACTACTTTGGCTTAGAGTCTACTCTGAGCCAAGTCCGGTGGGAATCAGGTAAATGTACAATGAAAAATTCCTTGGTCATGTTTTAAATTTAATAAGGGATGATTGAAGTCAAGTCCAGTAATTTAGAACCTGAGAGATTTTAATATTTGAGTGTAAAATAGAAAAAGAGTTGCTGAGCAGAGTGAATTCTCTGAATGGAAAGAAGAACGTGATCCTGAAAGGATATCGGGGTGTGTGTGTGTGTGTGTGTGTGTGTGTGTGTGTGTGTGTGTGTGTATTGGGTAGAGTATGTGCATGTTTACCGGAAACAGTGGCTAGTGATCAATGTCCAAAGTGAAGCCTAATTATTTTTATTTAAATTTTTTCATTAAACGTATTTCACAAGAATGCCATAAACATATTAAATCATATTTTAATTGATATTTTCATAAAGAATGGGTTTCTTTTGAAAGAGAGAAAAAGGAATGATGATCTCTAAAGTAAAATGAGAAGACCATTGGACTAGACATCAAAAGTTGTGTGACTCTAACCAAATCACTCCTCTCTAGACTTTACTGTTTCCTATTTAAAATGTGAGGGCTGCATTAGAACATATCTGAAGTTCCTTCCAGTCTTATATGTTTGTATTCAAGTATCCAAAACCTGAGAGGTGGGAAAGGTGGTTATAAATAGACTCTAATAAGGGAAAGTGGAAGTTTCCGTGAACTATTGACACAAGGTTTCCACAAAAGCCAGGCAGCACATCATGTTGGAAGCATAATGTTTAATGGTATCACTATCACTATCATGGTCCAAATAATACTGCAATTTATATCCTGGGAGGCTCCTGTGGTCTGGTTTGGGAACTGATTTACTGTTTAGCTTTCTCCAGTGACTGCATTTCAAAAACAGGTATAGACACAATTAGATGCCATGTTTAACAGATTCAACTTATATTAATTATTTTCAGGTTTTAAATATTATACCTCATAACTATCATATGAATTTAATTATGTTTTTATCCATGAGAGCAGTGATAGTCTGTGCTACATTAAAAGTGAGGGTTTGCTAGCAACATCATATTTTACAGAAAAGCATTGTGGAATGTATAAGAATAATAATTAGTTACATCAAAATTGGATTAAAACCAGTCTATAAATAGGCTACTGATTTCAGACAACAGCCTCACACAGTTAAAATCATACTGTTCCTTAAACACAGTCTAGGCAGTCAGGCAATATTAAAATTAAAATACTTTATTGATGTGATGCAGCACTCCAAAAAATATATACTATTTAGCTTATTATAAAATAATGGGAGAATCTTATTATATTAAAATCTCACATAGTGCCAATCTTCCTATAATTATGGTAATAATTTAGAATATGCCCTCTCACAAGAATCTAGGACAGTCTACAAATAATAAACAAAAAATAAAGCAATCTGGGCTCACTGCCCAGATTATCTCAAATATGTATAATGGAGCAAAGAAAGGAAATAAATACTCATAAGCAGGACTCACTCCACGGAGGGGGGAAAAATGGAACAGTAATTGGTCAAAACCATAGTAGAAAATAATTATAGGGTGCTCATGAATCTCCTTTATAAAGAGCAATGTGAATCTAAGAATCTTTTTTTTCATCTCTAGAATTCTTCAGAAACAAAGGAAACAAAGGAAACTATCTGCACTTTCACCATTTTACATGTAGGAGAAATAACAACCCAAGGAAACTGCAACTTACCTAAAATGTGCAAATCTGCCTTAACCATGTTAATTGGAAAATCAACATATTCCAATTAAAATTTCTACCTCTCAAAACAGACATTATGCAAAATGAATTGCATTTTTATTGGTAAATAGCAACCTAGAATTCTTGTTTTACATGCCTAAAATTGCCAAAAATTGCTCCCTAATATCCTATTGATGTGGCATTGCAGTTTATTGAACCATAAAACACTGTTGCTTTGTTTTCCAGTTTTAATTTAAAAAAAAAATAAATGAAATTTTGTTTTTATGTGCTTTACCAAGTAAAAGCTAAATAATCAACCAATCAAACAAACCAGTACACCCTGTGTATTCAACATTCAACTCTCCTGGATTTTATTGGACAATTGCTTGACTACTAATTTTTGGTTTTTCTATGTGATTAGTTCAATTATTCTTTCATTACAGAAAAAGCATTGTGGAATGTATGAGAATAATAATTAATTACATCAAAATGAATTAAAACCAATCTATAAATAGGCTTCTGATTTCAGACAACAGTCTGACACAATTAAAATCATACTGTTCAATCAGACTTGAACACAGTCTAGGCAGTCAGGCAATATTAAAATTAAAATACTTTATTGATTCAGCACTTCAAAAATATATACTATTTAGCTTATTATAAAATAATGGGAGAAGCTTATTATATTAAATCTATTTATTTATTCCACAAAATCTATTTATTTGTTTCATAGAAACATAATTGAGTTTCTACATTCAATACTGTACTAGATATTGTAGTCAAAAAAGGTAAATATAATTTCTGACCTCAAAGTGGTTAAACATAGTGAACATAAAAATAAATAATCTAATGAGGGCTCATAAAATCTTGTCTCAAACATCCAATATAAAATATAGTTCCTAAGGAATTTATAAGAGTAAGCAGCTAATAATTTCATAAATTTAATTATATTAGGATTCTAAATGTATATTTGAAAATTATGACTCCAATAAGTTACTATACTGATATTTCACACATTAGACCTTTTGAATGCCTAACTTCTTAATTCAGATGATAAAAACTAGCCCTGCTTAAAACCATATCTCATTCATAGGAACAGACCAAAGTGCCCTATAGATTTTTACTCCTTTATCAAATTCTGAAATGGGTAGGAACACAAGAAAATATCCACTTTTTTTTTTTTTTTTGGAGACAGAGTCTTACTCTGTTGCCCGGGCTAGAGTACCTTGGCGTCAGCCTAGCTCACAGTAACCTCAAACTCCTAGTCTCAAGCAATCCTTCTGCCTCAGCCTCCCGCCATGCCCAGCTAATTTTTTCTATATATTTTTAATTGTCCAGCTAATTTCTTTCTATTTTTAGTAGAGACGGGGTCTCGCTCTTGCTCAGGCTAGGTTGGTCTCGAGCTCCTGAGCTCAAGCAATCCCTCTGCCTTGGCCTCCCTGAGTGCCAGGTAGGATTACAGGATTGAGCCACCGCGACTGACCAAAAATATTCACTTTTAAGGAGACAAAAGTTCTCTGAAAACAGAGAACACGTTATTATTTAGCTTTACCTCTTAGTTTATTAATATAAAGTAGAAAAAAGTGGCATTTCTAGTCTTACCATTGACCATTACCTTTTGTTTGTGATTCACACACAGTATAATTTTTCAGACACTTTATTTCCCCTGCATTGTTATTACTGAACCTGATTTTAGACAGACATACATTCTAAAATTTCTCAAGCTGTTAAACGTGGATATTATGATTGATACTGTAGTAAAACAAGTAACAGTGCATTTGTAGTAAGGATGTTTCTAAGGTCTTTTGGGAAGTAATACAATCCCACCAAACTTTTTGTTGATATGTTTTTATTTGATGCATTGTATTCCAGTGGCAGAAAAGAATTGACAAAAATAGATGTCTTCAACTCAATAAAAATGTACTTGCTACCAAGGCATTTGTAAAGGCTCTTTGACTATGCAGTTTTGGAAACAACATTCCATTTGATTTGTCACAACATAAAGATCTCTGGGGTGCAAAAGAAAATAGAGGTTGGAATGAGAGTTGTGATTGTTATCCACCATGTCTTATTGGTCCACTACAAAGTTCAAAATAATATAACTTTAAAACTAACAGCATGTTTTTTTTCTTTCTGTTTTAGGTAAGCACATTAATCATTCCTGTATAATCAGACTACGTCAAGGTAAAACAAGAAAAATGGTGTAATTATACCTCATAGAAATGCTCAATATGTAAATATATGAAGATTTTAAAAAATCGTTTAAAATAAAAAATCTTTTGAGACTAATGACTGAAAATGTAGGAAATACCAATGTTCATTTGTTTGTTTGTTTGTTCTATGGTGATGTCAGCTCTATAAACCTAATATCTCAATCTCTGTATCATACAGAGTTTTAAAAATATTTATTAACTTCTAATGTTATTAGGGTATATCTCACTTCTTAAACTGTAAAATGCAAATTAGAGTAGATTTCAAATGCAAAACTATCTTGTTATCAATATGCCAATTAATATTTTTGCAGCATACATTGGACTTAAAAATAAATATATAACAAAGTAGTAGTTTTCAAATCCTAGAAAATACTTCTTTACATATGTTTGAGGATACATAGTTTGTAAACATACATACAAGATAGAAAAAATTGAGTAATATTAATCAATATTATTTTTCATTCTGAAGATTAATGATCACATATAAGGAATAAACATCCCTGAAAAATTAATTAATCATTTTTCTAGGAGAAAGATGTATGGCCTGTAAAATTATTAATACAGCTTTTTCTATAATCATATCATAGTTAAACATGCTATTTTTGTATTCACAACTTTGAGACCAAATTTAAGCACATTTATGAGAGGAGACATGTTCCAACACTTTCTAGAAATATGTGTAATATTTAAATTAATTTATTCTAGGAAATATTTGCTCCGCATCCAAAATAGAAAAGCGCTTATAGTATCTTCAAGACTAGCTTCCTTCTTTGACTTTTGATCTGGAGGCCAGGAGAATTCACTTTTGTAAAAGCATATCCTGTGCAGTAAAGGCATGCCACACCAAAATTAGTTTCTTTTGGAACAAAAACAATAAATTGATGGTTAAGGGACCAATATGACTTTAGAATTTAGTACTCTTGCATCCTGTAGTGCTGGATGGGGAGGTAAAGACTCTTTATCTCAAAAAAGGACAAAGTACTTTTTTTTTTTTTTTGAGACAGAGTCTCGCTTTGTTGCCCAGGCTAGAGTGAGTGCCGTGGTGTCAGCCTTGCTCACAGCAACCTCAAACTCCTGGGCTCAAGCAATCCTTCTGCCTCAGCCTCCCGAGTAGCTGGAACTACAGGCATGCACCACCATGCCCGGCTAATATATATATTTTAGTTGGCCAGATAATTTCTTTCTATTTTTTTTAGTAGAGACAGGGTCTCACTCTTGCTCAGGCTGGTCTCGAACTCCTGACCTCCAGTGATCCACCGGCCCCGGCCTCCCAGAGTGCTAGGATTACAGGCGTGAGCCACCGCGCCCCCTGGCCGACAAAGTACTTTTAATTAGAAGAGCCATCATTATTTATTTATAATGGTTTGAAAGTAAATAATTTTCTAATTGATACAGCAAGGCTGTTCTTTTTCCTCCAAATGAACACTCGAACCATATCTTTTGCAAGTAGAGTAGCTAAATATTATTTTCATTTTTAAATAATTATGCTGAAAGATATTTATTTTTCTGAATGTGATAGTTTTTGTGAATGAGATAATTTGATACTGATTTTAAGTAAAATATATCAGTGTACACGTGATACAACTAAGCCTTTAGAAGAGTGTATTGAGGAGAGGGGAGAAGGCTAGTTTGTCTATTGTTTTACTACCTTTATTTATTTATTTATTTATTTTACCTTTCTTTCCCTTTTTTTAATGTGAGTCATTGGTACTGTGTTAAATGAAGTGGTTTTTATTTTAATTAGAAACTAATATTTAGCCAGGCACGGTGGCTCACGCCTGTAATCCTAGCACTTGGGAGGCCGAGGTGGGTGGATTGAGCTCAGGAGTTCGAGACCAGCCTGAGCAAGAGCGAGACCCCATCTCTACTAAAAATAGAAAGAAATTATCTGGCCAACTAAAAAATTATATATATATAGAAAAAATTAGCCAGGCATGGTGGCGCATGCCTGTAGTCCCAGCTACTCAGGAGGCTGAGGCAGTAGGATTGCTTAAGCCCAGGAGTTTGAGGTTGCTGTGAGCTAGGCTGATGCCACGGCACTCACTCTAGCCTGGGCAACAAAGCAAGACTCTGTCTCAAAAAAAAAAAAAAAAAAAAAAGAAACTAATATTTAATGGATAACATTAAGCTCTCTTTCTTTTAGCATAGATAAATGCCCACAATGTGAGTAAGTATGACAAACATTCTAAATGCTTTGCAATTGTGTGTTTCTCTGGAAAGGTCCAGTAATATCTATTTGGGTCAGTTTTTAAATATATTTGAAATCATACATTTAACTCTAAAAATTATTTTTCTTCATATCAAAATGTATCTGTTTAGAAGAAAAATATTCATAATTTTTTAAATGTGACTGCTGTTTATAATGAAAATAAAATATAGATAATATAAAAATAAATCTTTAAAAACTACTCTATGACCTCATAATAAAATATTTTGAACTTGTGTCTCATAGTAAAAAACCTGAAATTCAAGTGAAAACTCTGTTATTTTTTGATTAAATAAATCTTCAGCAGAAAAAAATTGGGTTTTAAATGCTTGTGGATGAATAATGTTTTAAAAATCTATTAACATAGTTATGTTTAACTGCAGAATTAGAAATGTAATTTCATCTTCCTTTGATGACTATAAATCATGCCATGTATCAGGTCCATTGCAGTAAATGATATTAAAAAAAAAAGCACCATGAAAGTGAAAGATGTATGTATCTGTGTTTTTGCCAAAACAAATAAAAATGTAAACAAAAGGAAAGGGTCTCAACAACAGCAAAATATACTTAACTATGATATATATCAGATTAGTTTATTGTCATTCTCCTCTAAAAAAAAACAAGAACAAACTTTTTGGCATTGACTGTTAGTTGGATTCCAACTAATTGGTGCTTTACTTAATGTAAGCATTCCAGACTACATGATGTATTTTCTTTGTCCATTTGAGGCTATACTTTGAATGTGAACACCCAACAATGACATTATGAGTGTGAGATTGATAGTTATTTGATTTAGCAACATCTGTTGTTGTTTAATGTACTCCAAGCAGATGTTCTTTCTTGAAATTCAACATGCACTTTGATTTACTTTCATGATATATAACCTTAGCAGAAGAATACTATTGCTATTTGGGCATAGAAAGTAGAATTAACAGTTATATGTGTCCTTGGTCAAACAAATGTCTGTAGACTGCCTCAAACATCATTAACTTTTATAAGGATGACAATGGGTAAACTCTTTGAATCACTTACTCCATAAACTGACATAGAGTTTTTTCATGTTTCAGGGCATCTAGCATCATTTTTTTTCAATTAGCAATTCTTTGTTTTTAATGCTCTTGGAGAATTAATGAAAACACAAGAATGTATATTATCAGAATGATGTTCTTTTCTATGTTTGTCATTGTATTTCAAACCTGTCAAATTAAAGAAAAAGTTGCAATGAGAAAAATACCAAGAGACAGACACTACTGTTTATTTGATTCTCTATTCACATTTTGTAATATGCTACAACACAATAAAAACCAACATAATTGTAACTGATCACACTGTTTCACAGTTTATATGAAGACACACAGGGATTTAGGATAAATATGAGTGATCATGCTGAGAATTAGAGAATTCTGATCAAGGTTTTACTAGGCAGAAAAATATCTTTAAAAACTAAGCACAAGTGTGTTTGTCCTAGGAAGAATATGAAAATTATATAGTATCATATTAGAGATTATGTGTATTGTCATTCTAAAAGACCTTGATGTCCTATAATGGAATATGCACTTGATTCTCCTTTTCTAAGAAAGTCTCTTGTTCGGTGTTAACAATCCAATGGTATCTTGTGACCTTTTCTATGCAAATATGAACAATTTGAGCTATCACAATCTCTCATGCATTGCTCCTTAAAGGGACATTCTTAATTGCTTTTATAGGCTCAATTTTATTTTAACCTCCATTACCTATAATATCTTCTTTGAAGCTTGAAATTAACTTTTCTTTCTCCACCATTTTATCCTTTCCTATTTTGGTAAGCAATGATTTTACTTTTCTACTTTTTTACTTTTCTAGTTCTAGGGGGTTTCATCCAGCATAGACATGATTAATTCAATATGATAAAGTACATCTTTATTACATTATTCTATTAATCATATTCACTGAAAGAGAAGCATGTCTTTCTTTTCTGTGGAGATTATTCAAAGATGTATTGTCCTTTTGCTTATAGAAGCAAAACTAATGACATTATAATAGTAGAATCTAGTCTCTCTATAGATATTTACTTGTCAGTGGAGCCTTTTTGTACCACCTCACCTAATTTATTAATTGTGTCCATTCATGATCAACAGAGAGATATCTGTTAAGTCACTAACCAAGAAATCAAAATTTTAATCTTAGTCTAATCAGAATGATACTCAGACAGTAAAGATAACCAACCCCATCCAGGATACAATTTGAGAGAGAGAATGAGATCAGTTAACAAAGTCAACATTACCTTTATCTACCTAAGTGTTTCTTTGAGACAGGCTAAATATGCCATCCCTTCCTTAAAGTTAAATGTATTGTTCTTTAAATATGTTCCTATCACCACTGAGTTATGAGGCAATGACAGCGCATATTTCCTTATTCTAAAAATAAAATAAAGCAATTTAGCCTTTGTTTGTGTTCATGTAATTAGAAAATGGTGGCAGCTTTAATTTTTGAACAGCACAAACTTGTCATTCTCATTATGGAAAGGAAATCAAATGTAATTGCAAAAATAAATGATTAGGTGTATTATAGTTTCAAACAAGCAGTGGATGTGCATTTAGGAAAAAAGTTTTAATAATATCCAAGATCATCCCAGCTTCCCTACCACAGTCGGCAAATGTTTGAGGCCATTATGTGAATAAGCAATTCATGGCCAAATTTGTCCTACGTACGACATTGAAAATTCCCTGAATGCAGATCTTGTGTTCCATTTTCCTTTTGATCTCCCTTTACTTAGTGTAGTGCTTGGCATATTTTTAGGCAATTATGAACACTTATGTTATTGCTATCGATATATTCATTTATCAAATTATCTTGTAGATAAAAGCTCTATATTGGCTGCATGCCAGATTTTATACAATGTAAACATAATGGAATTACAAAAATTATTTATTAAAAATCATCTATTTTAAGCTGTTTCTTAAATGAAATAAAGACAGGTATTAAGTAGGTAGGTAAGTAGATAGGTAGGTAGATAAATAAATGGAAAATCATGACTTCTTTTAAAAATAATTGTTCAATATCACAGTCTTTTTATTACCAGAGATTTTAGAAATACAGCCATTAGGATCATAGTTTTTAAAATAGACAGTATGTAGTTAGTGTAGCTTTTTTTTTCTCTTCCAGAATCTATGCCATGTTTTTCAGATATAAAAGGGAGATGACATATACCTGTTCTCAATAAAGTCACAATCTAATTATAGGCCTTTTATTTATAAAAAGAGATATAAGACAAATGGTCCGACTGGGGCAAATAAATTCTAAATGAAAAAAATAGTTTATTTTTAAAATCATACTTCCCAAATTTTGCCTTTGAACTACCTCTTTTAATAGTTGGCATTGACAACTGAACAAATGCAAGAGTACATTAATAAATTAAATTTAAATTATTTGTTTCACACCATTTATGGTTTATATTATATCCAAACCCATTCTTCTTCCTTCATTTCTGTAACTGGTATTGTGGAATTCTTGTTTCTGTTATTCCTTTAAAGTTTTTGTCATTATCATTTGTGTATAATTCTCTAACAACATATTAGTATACAGTAAAAACACCACTCTGGTTATTCTAAGCTCAAAAGAATAAACTTAGAATTCTCCTATAGTATCACAAACATGGATATATAATTACCTAGTCTCTTAGCTCAAGGAAAAGAAAATTATGGTTGTGTGATCGTCATTTTTTTAAAAAACGTATTTACATTTGAATTTCAATTTTACTTCTTTTTGTATATAAAATAGTTTTTTAAAAGCTTACTATAACACTCTTGATGCTGCTGCTTCTTGTGGTTCACTTTAATACTTAAAAGTTTTGGAGTTTGTTCAAGTATTCTATTTTGTTTTTTTTAGAACAAAGATTATTAAAATACCAAGAAATTATTTTGAATTCATTCCAGGATTTATAGTCCTTGGCACTTTCTAAACAAAGTGCCATTAACAACGGGAATATACTTAAACTGATATATTTAATCTCGGCCAGTGTAAATTATTCAGTCATTTTATATAAGAAAACTTGAGCTGTCAATATTATTAGAATTATATCATTGTCATGATTTTAATAACATGACAATCAAGACAATCTATGCTTAACTCTAAAGTCCATTTTTTTTAGACTTTTAATTTGCTATTTTAGCTGCACAATTGTGCAGACAGTATAAAAGAGGATTTCCAAATGCTTTTCCTATTCATTTAATAAAAAGTATGTAAAGGGCTGGGTGCAGTGGCTCATATCTCTAATTCTAGCACTTTGGGAGTCCAAGACGTGAGAATCACATGAGGCCATGAATTCAAGAGCAGCCTTGAGGCCAGCAGTTCAAGAAAAACATAGTGAGACCCTGTCTCTATAAACAATAGAAAAGTTAGCCAGACATGGTGATGTGCCCCTGTAGTTCCAGCTACTTGGGTAGGTGAAGCAGGAGGACTGCTCCAGCCCAGGAGTTTGAGGTTGCAGTGAGCTATGACACCACTGTGCTCTACTCTAGCCCTGGCAACACAGTGGGACCCTATTAAAAAAAAAAAAAAATATATATATATATATATATACACACACACTAGACTAATAAAAGGTAAATTACTTAGAAAGCAGCTTATATAGCACATGCATCCCATTTTTAAATAGCGGGAAGATTGATATTACTGAGACAAATATCATTTCTCATTAATTACATAAACTCTAGCTCAACTCCTGATTCAAGTTACTTATTTTTGGTGGGGGAGGGAATGGCAGTGGGCATGTGATGAATATAGGGCTCATTTTTGTTCCTATTTGGCATCACTCTTTTAACAATAGCAAGTACACTATCTTCTTAATATTTTCAAAGATAAATGCATGACAAAAGAACACAATTCAGCTAAGTTTTCTGACACTATGTTACATTAACCAACTTTCCTTCAGTTTCAAATAACATGTTGTTCATTTCTTTCTGAACCCTCAACAAAAGCATATTTATTTATCCATATTTCTACCAACACTACGTTTAAAACAATCTAGACTTTTTCAGCAAATGCCTCAAAGGTCTTCCAGCCTTTCATCATTATCAAATTCAAAGTTGCTTCCATATTTTTGTTTGTTGCAGCAGTTCCACACTTCTAGGCACCCACATCTGTATTCATTTCCTGTGGCTGCTGTATGTTACAAATTATTACGAACTTGTTGTTTTAAACAAATACAAACTTGTTCTTCCATAGTTCTGCAGGTCGGAATACTGAAATTAGTATCACTGAGCAAGAGTCGGTGTCTGCAGAGTTCTTCTCCCTCTAGAAGTTTCAGGGATGAATCTGTTCCTTGCCCTTGCAACTTCTGGTGGCTGTTCGCATTCGGTGACTATGGCTGTGTCATTGCAGTCCCTGCCTCCACGGTCACATCACCTCCTCCTCTTCTCCTTGTCTTTCTTTTCCTGTCTATCATAAGGGCACTGTGATGGCATTTAAGGCCTGCACAAATAATCCAGTATAATTTCTCCATCTCCAGATTCTTAATTCAGTCATCTTGGCAATGACTTTTTTTCTTATAAAGTAACATTTACGGGGCTTAGTATTTTCAGGGGACGTTTTTAAGCCTACTAGCAGGGCCATCGTAAAACTCTGCCTACCATATTCCTGTAACTAAGAAAGCTGTATAATATTTCTCTGAGTACATCAGGACTAGTCATATTTGTTTTATTAGTTCCCAATAATCATGGAATGTAATATAATGTAAAAATATTTTAATCTTATAAGTTTATACAACAGTCTAGATTAGGCATAACAGACACATTTCATCCTTTTTCATCTCCATTCCAATTAAGTCGTAGTAGCTCTATGATGAACAGATTTCAAGTTCACATCCAACTTTAATTGGAAATGGTGGTGGTGAAGGGGAGTAGCACAAGGACCCTCTATTTGCCTTTCATAGTCAACTGTAGTAATAAAGGATATTTGAGGATCATTACAAAAATAAAGAATACAAAATAAATATGTATTAGAGCAATGTCTTTCCCTTGACATTAATACTGGATGTTTTTCTTTCTAATGTTATTGCATGCTTCTATAAAATCAAGTTGGATTTTGTTACCTGCTAATTGTTGACTAAATTATATTTTTATGGCAATTTCAAATCAATGATTTTATTGTATAATCTGGTTCTTCCACTAACTATATCTGTGGCTTAGTTTATTTTGTTTATATTGGAATAATACCTACTTCACACAATCATTGTAAATATCTAATGTTGTATGACCTACATTTTATTAGTGTGATCAAGCATTTCTGTCTCCATTTTAGCCTGCCTCATTATGATATTAATAAGCTTGATAATAAATCACTACATATTTTGGGAAGTTGTAGTCCCAGGAAGAGCTTGGACTGTAAGATTATGACTAAAATGCAATCTAAACACAAAAGCAACATGAGTTTTAGAGTTAAAGTAAACTTACAGCTACCTTGATTTTTCATTTGGAGGAAACAGTACCTATTTTGGCAAAGTTCCTGGCACTATTTTAAATATATGAAGAGAAATTAGAGAAAGCAATTCTGCACAGATTGTTTATGCCCATTGAATATGGAAGGAGATTGCATAATGAAAGAAGGTTCTACTTCACTAAGTAAAAGAATGCAAAATATATTGAAAAACAGCGTGTGTATTTTTATTAGCAATTAATATTAATTTTCTCAATCAGCTGCACTAAAATCTATCAACAGTACTATTGTCCCTAGAGATTTACATGAAATATCCATATGTTTATTCATTTTAATTGCTTATGCATGATATGCTTAGTTAGTGTGTATGATTAATTAAAGGACACTGTTACTGATATAAACTTCAACGCTTCTATTTAGAACTCAGAGTAAGCAATATTATCTGTGAATTTTTTATAGATATAGTTTTCAGAGACTTTCATAAAAAAACTGTTTAAAAAGATGAGTCTAGAGATTATTGTATATTGTTTACTGAGAGTTGTCATATATATATATAATATTCATTACATTTAATATATAAATACCACAAATGTAAATAAAACACATTTTATCACTTATTGATCAAAATATTTTAATTTATGCATGTATATATCTAAATATATTAATAATTTTAGTCTATGTGTACAATGCTAATTTTGAATTTTTATAGCCAACAAGTAAGAAAGAAAATAGTGTTTTTAAGCACCTACGTTGTGCCATGTATTGAGATATAGAGACTTTATTTGCAGTGTTTCAATGAATTCTTGCAATTATCTTATTAGGTAGAAAAGATAATCCCAGTTTTATACTTGAGTAACAGTTGTAAAAAGCTGATTTGGATATTTACATAGCTCCGTCTTCTATCAGACACTTATCAGCCATCTCTAGCTTAGATCAGAGAGGAAAAAGTATTACAAATTAGTTGGTTGTGTTAATAAAATCATTTAAATGGATACATTAATAAAAATCGGTAAATTTGGGTAAATTTACACCAGAAAGTTTTAGATATACTGGCTGATAAATGCATGTTTTTGTTTTTCTTTTTAAATAATTTATTTTACTTCCTAATAATTGTAGATTGACAGGTGAACTGCATTATTTTCCATTTTGGAAAAGTTTTTAGTATGGCCTATTGACATACTAAATAAACTGTGATAGTTAAGTCAGTTTGGGCATTTCCAGGGTTAAGTGGGAATTTGTGCTCTTCCATAAAAATAAAAGGTCGTAAAACATAGCTTACCTTCAAAAAGGTTTATCACCACCAAGGTACATAACACACTATCTGATTTCCCATGTTAACTCATAAAATTATTTAGTGATCTACTTTCCTTAGTCAATTCACCTTCAGCAAAGTAAAAATGAAAGCAATTGTCTAGAAAAAGCCAATGTAAATTCACTCTTTCTTAAAGTATCTTAAAATAAAAATAAAGTGGCTATTTTAGGAAAGATTTCTGTATGATTGTTTGCATTCTCTGCTCAGTTTTGGACGTACCATGGTTATATATTTTATTAATTTTTCCTCAATTTTAGGCAAATCTATTATATACCTGAATAAATGGCCTCTTTTTGAGGATTTAGCCTTTTTCCCCAAAAGATTTATGTATCTATATATGAAAGCTTCATGCATCTTAGCTAACTATATTCACGTTTTTACTTAGTGCTATCAGCTACTTATGGCTATATGCTTATTGATGTCTTTTGCATTTAAGTGGGGTGATTTGGGTCACTCTTTTAAGTTTGCATCTTTGTTTACCGAAACAAAGTATTGCTTAGGATTTGCTTGCTTTAATAGTTGTAAGCATGTGACTCTTTCTGAAAGCAATTCCTTTCTGTAAATGAATATTTTGAAAATGCAACATAATTAAAGATTAATAAAAGTAAGTAAAATGGATTTTTAAAGCTCTTTAATTATTATTTAAAGCACAATGGGTATTGAAGATAACAAATCTTCTGCTGAAAATTTAAAACCCTGTACTAATTTACATATTCAGTGAGTTCATTGAACTCATTCACATTTGACAGGTGAGGGAATTGTGGCAGAGAACTTAAGAGATTTATGGAAGGTCACTCAGAAAATCAGTGAAAGAGCAGGAAATGACATAGAGCATTCTGTCTTTTTGTGTATTCTCCATGTGTGGTGATACTCAGTAGCTGAAATGAATACTGCACCAAACCACTCTTACTGATGGGAATCTGAGCTCTCCCTCAGAAGTGAGTGCCCAGAAATGGTAAAAGTCACTGTTCTAGGGCATTTCGGCTAGCAAGTGATTTTCACAGCACTCTGAGTGAATGCTTGTGGGTTTGGGAAAATAACCCTCTTTTGTCAAAAACAATATTTCTTTTTGTCTTCTTTGTACTTCTGTAGATTTCTTATCTGTTTCATCCTACTAATCTCCTCTCAATTCACTATTCTGGTCATTCATTCAGGTTTTACGTTCTGTTCCACGATGAACAGTGTATGTTGGTATATTATGCCCTCCTGGGCCTGTTTGTGTTCTCTTTAGTTTTCTCTCTTTCATCTTGCCCAATTTTATATTAATATATGTAACAATAATTTGATAATCTGAAAATATTTCAATTTTTTTCTTTTTCTGATAGTAATTAATCTTCTTTTTCTGTTATATTTGAATCCAGTTAATTAAATGACATTTGTAGAAATGCTTCATGCAGACCATGCCACAGAGTAGGTGTCAGATAAATGACAATTTCTGCTATTGCTTCATAGCATAGAGGTAATTCCATTAAATAGCCATCAAAATCTTAATATTGTAGACACAATGTGATATTACAACTATAAATATTTTTAAGCTCCATATAGCAATTCATTGTAATTATTGCAATCCTAAATAAGGCTGTACAGAATACTTCCAGGGAATCAGGTTTATAGACATATGTATTCACTGCCATTTGATCCTGTTCTACTTCTCTGTTCATTCTATCTAGGAATCAAGAAGATTGTGAAGTTACTGCCTGATGTAGGAGTAATGGACAAACACACATATTAACTTCTGAAATCTAAAAAAAGAAGGGAGCAAATGTCAAGAAATCCAACACAAAAGAATTTGGGTTTAGGGAGTGACAGAGAGACACAGGGGTGATAGTCTCTGGATCCTGAGAATCGGGAATTCTTAAGGAAAGGGAAGGCAGACCTTAGGTAAGGCCACACATAGAGATTTAATATAAGAAATCAAAGAACTAAAATGCAATACTATAACCTGGATAGTACCCTAAGAAACAGTACTATATTATTTGTGGCCTACTTTTCCCAGAAAAGCAAGGAAACCTGAGGAGAGAGCAGTAAACACCTCACACATTCACTAGATTAAATTTCTGTGAACATGCATGTACCCACTACAAGCTGCAATCTACTTGAAGGTAGCACAGGCCTAAGGAGAGATCCCCATACATCCTGATCTATTTCTCACTCTTGAAACAGAGTGTCTTGGAAATAGAAAGCCTCCAACATATAGTAACTTAATGAATGACAAAACATATTTTCTCTTCAAATTCAATCATAGATAGAAGAAGGCAGGCAGCATCAGAAGAAATTTGAGTTAAGTGTGTCTAGATTTGATTCCCAGAGTCATCACTTGTGCTTGAGCTAGGGCAAGGGACATGAACTATGTATCTCTTTATCTATAAAATGCGGTTAATAAACATACCTCAGGGCAATCTGAACATGGAAATATAATTATATAGTATAGATAAAGGGCTTAAGTATATTTTAAGTACTCAATAAAGTAGTCACGGGAGATGTTTGGATGTGTACTCGGTCAGGCACAGGAACATCCACGTTTTCATTGGCAAGAAAAAGGCCTCCTTTTCTAAAATATTTATCTGTCTAACTGCTTGCTTATCTGATTATTTTCTATAGCTTCAATTGCAACAATCCTTAGTAAAAGAAAAAACATATCAAAAGGAAGGAGTATCGGTCACTATATAAAAAACTGATTTTATTTTCTTCTCTTTTACTAGAGAGGAAGTATTAGAGCATAGGAAGGCACTGGGTCTGTAATGGAAAGGATATGACCATATATAAGAAAAATGGACTCGATGGATAAAATAGAGTTTTTTAAATTTATTTTTAGATAAACAGAAAATGAGAAGAGGCACATATGTACACCTTAGTCCGATAAGAAAATTACACTGAATATTTATTTGGTTAGTCAAATCATAAATAAATTTAATGTATTGTTAATATTTAGGGACAGATATAATTTTAGAAGGCTATTCATTTATGAATGCCAAGATGTAGATACATATCAATATTATTAGGGAATAATCAAACACTGTGAAGATCATCCCCATGGAACTCTACCTATAATCGAACTAGAAAATGTTTTACCTTTGTGAGTTACTATCCAAAATAAATTGACTAGAGGTTTATGGATTTTATAGGTTTTCCCAAAGAGATAGCTTTTTGTTTCATTGATTTTCTTTTTTTTTAATTGTTTTTCTGTTTTCTATTTTAATAATTTCCACTCTGGTCTTTATTATTTCCTTTTTTCTGTTTACTTTTTGTGTAATTTTTTCTTCTTAGTTTTAGTTTCTTAAGGTGAAACCTGATGCTACTGATTTGACAACTTTCTTCTGTTCTAACATAGGTACTTAGTACTATTAATTTTTTCCTAAGTACTGGCATTTCATTCATTGTAATATATTGTTTTTCATTTTCATTCAGGTATTTAGAAGTGTGTTATTTTGTTTCCAGTATTTGGACATTACCAAGAAAACATTCTGTTACTGATTTCTAATTAATTTCATTGTTCAAAAGATACATTTTTGATGAATTCTTTTAAATTCATTAAAAGTTATTGTATGGCCTACTATATGTTCCATCTTGGTAAAATGTTATGTGCCCACTTGGGAAGAATGTTTAATTTACTGTTGCTGGGTAGAATGAACCTAAAATGTCAAATAGGTTAAGTTGTTTGATAGAGTTGCTTCAATTTGCTATATATTTACTGATATTATGTTAACTTGGTCAATCAATTATCAACAAACATTTTAAAATCTCAGACTATGGTTATGGATTTTTCTATTTCTCATTGCATTTCCATCAATTTTTGCTTCATGTATTTGAACCTGTGCTATTACATACAAAAATGTTCAGTATTTTTATATCTTCCTCATGAACTGACACCTTTATAAGAAATTATATTTTTTATTCATGGTAAGTTTATTTTTCTGAAATTTATTTTGATATTAATATAAGTACTTCATGTTTATGTCTCTCTTTTTAAATGAAGTTTTAAATTTTAAAATAAGATTAGATTTATAGAAAAATCATAAAGCTAGTATGGAGAGTCCTCATGTACTCCATACCCAATTTTTCCTTTTATTTACAGCTATCATTAGTTTGTTATATCTCTTGTAATTAATAAACCCATAATGGTAGGTTATTATTGACTAAAGCCCATGTTTTGTTCAGATTCTTAGTTTTAACCTAATGTCATTTCCTGTTCCATTCTGCCAAACAGGATACCAATATTACATTTAATAGTGATGTGTTCTTGGGTTCTTCTTGGCTGAGACACTTTTCAGCTTTCCTTTATTCATGGTGGTGTGCTGTGTCTTATGTCATCCTTTTACTTTTAACCTATTTGTGTCTTTTTTTTTTTTTTTTTTTGAGACTGGGTCCCTCTCTGTCATCCAGGCTACAATGGATTGCCGTCATCATATGTCACTGTAACCTCAAACTCCTGGACTCAAGAGATTCTCCTGCCTCAGCCTCTTTAGTAGCTGGGACTCAAAGTGTGAACCATCATGTCCAGATAATTTTTTATTTTAATTTTTTTGTAGAGATGTGGTCTCACTATGGTGCCCAGGCTGGCCTCTAACTCTTGGCCTTAAGTGACCCTCCCACCTTGGCCTTCTAAAGTGATAGGATTACAGGCCTAAGCCACCACACCATACCCTATTTGTGTCTTTATATTTGAAGCATATTTGTAATAGGCAGAATGTAGTAAGGCTTTCTTTTATATTCAGTCTGACATTATTTATCTTTTATTAATAATTTGGGGTAATCTTTGCCTTTTAATCTTTTCCTGTCAATGTGATTTTTTATTTGGTTAAGTTTATCATCTTCCAGTTTTTTTCCATTAGTTTAATTTGTTCTTTGTTTCCATTTTCTTTTTTTTCTGCTTTCTTTGGATTTAATATTTGTATGATTCATCTTTTTCACTTTTCTGGGCTTATTATTTATTGCTCTTTTTAATTACTTTAGTAGTTGGCTTTAGGGCTTATAGTTTACATCTTTAACTTATCACATTGTATTGTTAATTGATATTATGCCAATTTCACATAGAGAAAAGGAACTTTACAAATGTATATTTCTACTTCTTTCCTGACCTTTGTGTTAATAATGCCATACATTCATTTTACCTTTACAAATTGATAAACCTTATACTGTATTGTTATTCTTTTTGTTCAAAATTCAGTTATCCTTTCCCTCCGGCACTCTGTTCTGAGAACTGTAGTGACCTTGGGAATCAGCCAGGCTTTTCCTGGATTTCCTATTCCTCTAGTAGAACCTGGAAACTCTCTCAATACAGTAAACTGGAGTATTTTAAGACTCACCTCATTCGTCTTTGGTCTTTCAGGGTTCACTCTCCTTTATTTCCTGATAAACAGTATTTTGCAAGCTGCATTTTATATATTTTGTTTGTTTCAGTGGGACAGTAAATCTGGTCCCTTTTATTCCATTTGGCCTTCTGAAATAAATTGAGTAGATTAGTTCTCTATGTAAATAGTGATTTTTTATAAGAGCTCTGACAGGAATTTGGAACCTCATGGGAAGATACCAAATAAACACACGCAGTCATTTAGCTCCTCAAATCCCAAGTGTCCTTGTAATAGGAATTATGGAAATGGATTTAAAACAAAGCAAAACAAAAACTTAATGCTATGTAAGGATAAGATGCAATAGGAAGAACAATGATCTTGTTGTCAGATGGCCTGGATTAAAATCCAACCATGTATCTCTGTGACACTGAACAAATAATGTAGCCTATTTAACATTCATTTCCTTCATATGAAAAAATGAATTAATAATTTCCAGCTTACAAGATTATTTTGAAGACCAAACATGCAGCACACTATGTGGCTCTCACTAAATCCACTAAAATGCTTGTTTTATTTTCCATTAAAATGAGTTGGATTCCATATCAACTTGCATAAACTGTAATGTCCAATACGTGCAAGACACCATCATGTGTTATAATTTACCCTCCCAAAACTGTAAAATTACACTATCATCCCCATTTTATAGGTAAGGAACAATTTCAGGATCTCCATAAAATAGATGGATCATGGCTGAATTTACAAAGTAGGTAAGAATTTTTTGTAGGGTTTGAACACAATTCAGTTTGATCCGTGCTATTTTCTACTTCTTTCTGCAGAGTTTAAACCTTTTCTTCATAAAATAATTTCTATGAATATTTTAATTTTAGAGATATGGACCTAAGACCAGGATTTTCGTATACTCTGAATTGACATTTGTTATTTCATGTACTAATTATCTAAAATTCTATAGAATCTGTAGTTATGTACTGCTACTCTACAAACTCTACAGCATAAATATTCAAAATTCTTGCGAGTAAGTGGAATTAATTTACACACAAAACTTCTATGGGGAACTATTATTATATTCCTTAAAAATTTGTTTTTGGTTATGGCACTCTCAAAAGACTCTTAATTATGGCCTAAAAAATATATCGAAATGTACACCCATGAGGAAACAGCTACTGCTTTTTTTAGTTTGTGATTCAGCATGTTTTGGTTATTCTTTATGACATAACAAATTTTTGTCATGCTCAATACAAATTGACAATGTCAAAAAAGCAGCATTTCAGAAGCCTGGCAAATGTCATAACCACTCTCAAATCACATGCTGCTATTTTATGTTAGTATTTTAAAATGTTTTGCATTAACACCACTCTGAATCATTATACCAAGGATTACATTTTTCCCTAAATAGTAGTATTTTATGCCCTTTCAGTGTGACCTTTTATTTTTGTCTATTTTGAGTTGATCTCTCTTTCTGTCAGATGCTGTTAGGTAAAAATATTTTAATAGCTCATTTTTTATATTTGATCTTTGAAACTGGATTTCTCAGTCTGATTCTATGTCTTCTGTCTGCACTTAGAGACACACACCACTTTTGCCACAATCTTACAAGCACAGAAAATCTACCTTTGTGTCACCTTTCAAGTTTATACCTGTCCCCATTGACCAAGCGCTCAGGGATCTGTCTTGTTACTTTTTCATGTTTCTCTTCTCAGGAACCTCTACTATCACCTTCTTGTTGTAATTATCACAGATGCCTTCAGTGCCACACATCAGTTTGCTTCTCTGCTTGCCCATGAAGTTTTCCAAGGAGAAAATCCTAGGGTAGTTTAGTTCTAGAAAATCAGTGGGGAAGCGTCAGCATACTCACATGCACACACACACATATAAAATCTTATTTCTTTCTCTTTGTAGCTTAGTGATAATGAGCTCAGAATCTGGAGTAAGCTTCCTGGGTTCAAATCCCAGCTGTTTTAATAAATAACTGTATTATATTCCACAAATTGCTTAACCTCTGTGTGTTTCAATCTTCTTACCAATAAAATAGAGGCAGTTAATGTACTTACCTGTGAATGTTGTTACACTTAGAAGAGGGCCTGGCATAAAATATTTATCATGTAAGTTTAGCTATGACAACTGCTACAGCTGATGCCAATACTATTACTATTGCAATGACTATTAGTGCTATAGCATAAAAATAAGGATTCATTTGGGCAAAAGCATACCAGAAGCAAAATGTTGATTTTGGTGACTCCATTTCATGTACCTCTCCTACGCTGACCCCAGATTTAGAATAAAACTACTAATGTTATTTCTTTCCTCTGTATCATAAAGTCTTCTCTCAGAGAAAACAAAGGAAACAAAAATTTATTTGACAATGACTATAAATAATATTTACATTAAAAACTTTCTTGCCATTTTAATAGGAAGAAAATTAAACCAGGGAAATAGGTTTATTAAATAACTTTAAGAGTCATGAAAGTTTACATGCATCCCTTTATTTAATCATCTAACCACCCAGTCAGGAAAGTATTATTGTAACATTTTATAAGTGAAAAAAATCAAAGTTCAGAAAAAACAGATTGTGTTCAAGGTTCGATATAAAATGAGATTTGGTGTTGAGTATCAAGCCCAGTTTTTTCTGGCTCCTGAGATAAAGGGATGAAATCTGAAGTCAAAACCTGAAATTTCTGATTGATTCACAATCTGTACCTGGCTGAATGGAAAGGTGTTTTGAGCACACAGCGATTGGATCTTTGCTAAGTACACCTGCAATTTCTGCTTGAAGTTGACAACCTTATGCTTTGGGGGCTTTCAGAAGCTTGAAGAAATAATTAAACAGTAGGTAGGGTGTCGTTTGGATACATAGACCACTGTTATTGGGCCAGAGCAGAGAGAGCTGCCAGTCTTGTCTTACATCCATTGATTACTCCAGCATATGTAACTGTATATGACATCCTAATTGCTAGAACATTTATACTTTAAAACCTTAAGTTCTATGACCTCCATTCATCTTGGCTTTCTGTTTCAAAATCATTGATGGTGTTTATACATTGCAATAAAATTAAAACACGGTCTACCTTGTCTCCGACCTGCTATTGTGACCACTGCAGCACCACGTGGAGCCCCCCACCCCCCTCATTCACTGCTTTCTCTATGCACTGGCCTCCCCTCAGCACTTGGAATTTCCAGGCATGTGTTACTCCTTCTACCTATGACACTCAAGCTCATTCTCCTGGTTACTTCATCTTCAGGTGCCTGCTCAGATGTTATTTCCTAGAGATGTTCTCTCTGAATTTCATCTTGCAACTTAAGTCCCTCCCTTATTCTTTCTTTTAATTCCCTGCTTTTCTCCTTCACAGCACTTATTTGTGTAAAAATTTTTATCCTATCTATTAACTCTGTTGGGGAAGGGCCCATGTCTTTCTTCTTTACCATCACAATCTTAATATCTAGCAGAGTGTGACACAAAGAAGGCACCTAATAAATAATTATTACTAAGTAAAAGCATGAATAAAAGGAAAGATACCATCTTAACAATTAAATTATGTGTGTTTCAAAATCAAATTGAGATATGTTAAGAAAACAAAAACAAAAAACAAAACTCATTGCCACACGACCTCAGAAGAGTTCCTTAATATTCTGGAAAATCAAATTCTTTGTCTCTAACATGGGTATAAAAATATCCTCTTCATTTAACATTTTGAAAATTAAATATACTAAAGCTTCTATTTAGTATGTGTTACTTTCTCTTTCCATTCATGCCTTAATACTGATTTTTACATGTGAACTTTATTCACTGGACATTATTCTGCTAAAATCATTATTGTCTTGCAAGAGCAGCTCTTTCCTTTTCTTCTGATTGATCATTGTTTTGATTCATTTCTTTTTTTTCCTCACAAGCTCATAACTAAATGTGTTGTTAATTTCTTGATTTCAGTAAGTTAGAAAATGATTATAATAGTTTTCAATGACCTCTAGAGATGAAAGACATAGAGAGGCTCCTTTGGGTTTTTGTGGTCGTTGTTTCTGTTTAAGCAGCTTATTTTTTCGGCAGTATGAACTCTGATAAACTATTCAGAGATAGTGTTTGTGGTCTGAGGATGATTTACCACTTGAAAAGCAAGTGTAAAGACATAAATGGAAGAGATTAAGGGATTTTAAAATAATGCATATTAGTGTCAAATTTTATTCAGAGGAATATTTTTACTTTAAGTGACTGTGAACAGTTCCAAGAGTATGTGTACTATTCTTCCTACTCTGTTTTTTTTGCAACTCTCTGCTTTCCCAATCTCTGTTTCTTAGTCTTTTCCTCTCAGATGTTATATACAATTACAAAGGTATCTAGGAAAACATGTACAATTCTTCAGAAAGTAATTTTCCCCAAAATCAAAAAATATGTCCATGATCTATAAAGAAAGGAAATAAAAGTAGAGAGGTCAGAAAAAAATGTGTAAGAAATGAAACTAAGTAGGCATTCTCCATAAATCAATCCTCCAATTGTTTGTGATTGTTGCCATCCCAAGGTTTATAAATGGTACATAATTAGGTTTTAATATTTTATAAATGACAAAAATAAAAATAGGTGGTGGTGTAGACAGTGTTTTAATGTTAATGCTGAGGTAACTATAGGCTTTATTTTCCTTGCTCAAACTGAAATATCTCAAAATACTTGTAACCGTTTGCCTGAAATTTATAAATTTGAGAAAACCACTATCTTTACAAGCACATGTGGGGCATCTCTGTTCCCCATAGCAAAATTTTCACCTTTGTTCTTTCTTTAAATTGTTAAGTGCATTGTTCAGACTATTTACATTTTAAATATCTTTAAATATTCCAGTAGAGTAAATCACCATTTGTGAGCTATAGCCCTTCCCTAGCTTACTCCACCTCACTATAGTTACTGAACATTCATGAATTTTTACCTATGTAAAGAATACCTTCTGATCTTAAAAATGGAAGCATCAGTGTTTGGTGGCAAATGACAGGAGACACTGGATTTCATTGGCTCTTCCAGCAGTACTGCAGCCTTAAAAAAAAAAAAAAAAAAAACAAACAAAAAAAAAAAAAACGCACTGAACTGATTCTTTGCACATTGGCCATATCTCAATGAGTCACCTCATTCAGGTAACTTAGTCTTTATAATTTTCTTTATAAGCAAATTATATATTTCCTGTTCTGTGATGTCAAAAAAAGAATAGAGGTATTCTTTTCTAATGCAGAAGTCTGTAGCACAGCAGGTAAGATTGATTGATAAATGATTTATATGTGAAAGTTACATGTATACTTAAAAATGCCCAACATTGATACCTAATTGAAAAATAATTTTTTAAATATTTCTGAGGAAGTAAATGTATGGTTACTACCGAAGACCAATTTTCTGAGATTATTTCCTAAATTTTTTGAGATGATTTCCTAAAAACTTATATCCTAAATTTTTTTCAAAGAATATCATGGTGACTGTTATAAGGGGTTTTCTCCTAAAAGAAGTAAATCCCTGTGAATCCAGACAAAAACAGGATGAATTGTGCATTAAGGAATTATTACAGTGGAAGTTTATTTGCTATCATCAAGGGCCAGCTTAGAGACAGAACAACAAGCAGAAGGTGAGTTTGATCTTTAGCCAGATCAGACACCATGTACCATGGAGGCCATCTGGATGTCGGAAGTTATTTTAAATTCTGGTCAATGCTTTTTTTTAATTGGGAATAAGCCTTTAAATTCTAGAACAAGAGCAAATCTTTCTGCAGACAGGCTTGTTACCGTTGTAAAATATTCTAAGCCTATCATTTAGAAATACCACTGTCAAGGAAGCTAAGATGCAAAATGGCATATTACAGTTCAACCCTAGCAAATCTGAAATCTCCATATTTACTCAGATGTGTAGCATATGTTGATTTTTTTTCTTTTTGCATTTTTTAGGAAAAACTTCACTCTCCACTTAGGAAAATACTGAATTTATTCTGTTTAAACAGCATTTGTTGAAATTTGCAATATCTGATTTCTTTAAAGCAATTCATTTCTTGGAATGTTAATGTTTTCCACAACTTTTGTCATTTACTTATTACTATCATATAAAAGCCATCCAAAACTGTACTGCTCAATAAAGTAGCCACTGACCACAGGTAACTATATAAATTTGCATTTAACTTAGTTGAAATAAAATATATTAAAAATTCAGTTTCTTAGTCATATTGGCCATATATTCTAGTCCTCATTAGTCACAAACAGATATAAACTCTTGCCATCATCAGAGAGAGTTCTGTAGGAGAACACTATTTTAGACTAGGTGTTGGTAAACTACGGCCCATTGGTCAAATCAGGCCCACTGACTTATTGTGAATAAAGAATTATTGCAACACAGCTATGCCCCTTTGTTTAAGTGCTATCTATAACTACTTTACAAAGGCAGAATTGAGACTGAGTTCTTGAAGCAGATAATTGTATCTCCCACAAAACCTGAAATATTATATTTACTATCTGGCCCTTTGCAAAAAACATCTTCTGGCCCTTGATCTAGACCATTGTCTAAAGTGCATTTTTAAGAGCTACTAAAGTGAGTAGCTATTGACCTTTGTTTCCCATTCTTTTAATTTTTATGTAATTTATGCTTTGAACAAATTTGTTTCAAGGTCCCTATTTTCTCCTCTCTTGAGCTCTCCTTGCAGTGCGATAGCCTTAAGTGCTTTTTCAGATCCAGGTAAGAAAATGATTGCAATGAATGACTACTTTTGTTGTTTATGTCAAATTGAGGTCATAAATTCTTCAGATATAGGAAATGGTGAGTACTGCAGTGGCTAGCCCTGGCATTACAACTACAAAATGTATCATAAATCAGTTTGGAGTTGGGAATATTTACAGGCTCTTTATTCATGTCTGTTTTATAATATGTAACAAATGCAGTTCACGATGTTCCTCAGTAATTTGAAGTTCATTTTGTATTTACAGACTCGATTGCACTTTATATGCAAATGATTCATTATACTTTAGAAAAGCAATATGTTAATTTGATTAATTTCTTACCTTATTTAAATCTTATGGAATGTCACCTGCCATTCAATCTACACACCAGTTATAACAAAACAACAAACATTGCAAAGAACTGAAGCATTAAATTTCTCCTAATCAGAAAACAGATATGACAGGATTCACTTTATGCTCATATGAATACTGAATATGTTGGAGATTTGGAACTCTCTTCACCAACTCCTACGTGGGTCCTAAATAACAAACTCTTTATAATAAAATTGTCCATCTAAAATAAACTCTGGGAATATTGATTTCATTTTCTATGTGGTTTGCAGTAGTTTGTGAGTTAGGCAACTTCTGTTTGCAAGGCTGAGGTACACTATAAATAAAACATTTCTTTACAAGTATCTTTTGTGGCAACTCTTTGTACCTAACATGATGCCATCCCCTTTGAAGGAGTTCGTTTCCTCTTGTCATTGCCTCTGGTCATGGGGAATGATAAGAATAATTATGTTGTCTACCCCTGTGATACTTGGTGCTATGTGTCTCCCTGGTAGGATGCCATATTTCTTCCTTTCAAAGCAGCTTCCGTTCCTTCTGTCCACTGACTCTCAGCGTTAGGGAGAGGGGAAATGTACAGCATTACACTGCAGGCGAGAATTTATTCCTGGAAGCCCCTGAAGGGAAATTAGCAAGGTTAGGTAAAAAAAAAAAAAAAATCCTCAAGAAGAGTATCCCTGTAGGATCAGGTGGTTATCACACATTTACGCTGTATATAGAAAGAATA
>CM052436.1:28915926-28992000 GCA_028533085.1 Varecia variegata
GATCTGACTCGGGGTGTTGGGGGTGGGGGAGGGGATGGGTGTATACCTACATGATGAGTGTGATGTGCACTGTCGGGGGAATGGACACTCTTGAAGCTCAGACTCGGGGGGTTGGAAGGGGCATGGGCAATATACTTAACCAGAACTGTTGTACCCGCATAATAAGCTATAATAAATAAAAAATAAATAAAAATAAAAAATTAATAAAATCATTCTTTAAAAGCTGAACCAATAGATTTAACCAATGCCAACTATAGTACCTGTATTTAGTTTCAGTCCTGTATACACACAGAACAATTAATGTCTATATTGTAGCATAAAAGTTCTCCAAGCTATTATGATTTTTAGGCATGTTTTGTGAGTACAAAAATAGGTAGCAGTTTTAAAACCCTATTTTGAGACTTAAATTAGAGTATTGAAAAATACATAACCTAACACAGTGATTGGATATACCCTACATTATTAGAAATGGTTGTCTTATTATCTAAGGGAAAAATATAGAATCCTAGGTTCTTCCATTACAGATATAATCTATTGCCACAAATCTAAAAATCAATAAAACTTGTTTTGGGAGAGTAAACCATTACTTGATAATTTATCATCTACACCATCTTCCACTGAAAGTATTACAAAGATTGTATGTGAATCTAATCATGTGTGGAGTGCTATTGAAAAGTAAAAGTCGCTGCTCAAAAAAGGGAAACTCGAGATTTTTAAAGAACTACATGAGAACTTTTTCCTTCATTATAGGAATAACTAAGTATTAACAGCATGATCATTGTTATTCTTATCCTTGTTAAATATGCAAAATTGATAGTGAAATGTGGGCTCATAAATGGAGCTGCTGATAGGTTGATATATTTTCTTGAATTCCCATCTTTTATGCCTAGTCTGTGGCTCTCTGAATTTGTTACTCCCTTTACTCCTGTTTGTACCATTTTGAAGTAATGATGCCATAGAAAGACCTTCATTTGGCATAAAATTCTAATAATTCTACCTATGAATCTGCAAAGGAAGAACATTAAACTAATAAATTATCTATATGAATGTACTTTCAAGGTGTTAATAATTTATGTAGGTATTCTCATTTTAAATAATTCCTTTCCTCAAAATGCCTTTCTTCAGTTGAGTTCTAAAACTTAGTGAAATAGAATTATGACCTTAGATTCTTACACTTGGGAAATCTTGCAATGTAATTCTTCAAATGATTTTATTTTCTGCTGAAATTTTGCAGGTCACTCATTTATGAAAGTGTTAGCCTTGTGTATGTGTGTGTGTGTTTAAACATTAGAGAAACTATAAAGAAGCATAAAAAATAACAAGTTCATTTTTTTAAAATAGTTAAATTTTTCAGTTATTACTGATTATTATACATGTTTCTATGTTCTATATTTATGGATAAGTATCCATAGCATACTGAATTCCTACATCATTTTCCAGGCTAATTTTTTTTTCACATGCTTTCTTGGGAATTCAAGTTAATATGTTATTTTTCTCAAATATGTTTGGTTTGCAATTCTTATCTCTAGTTATTGATAGATTATATCATTTGTTAAATGAGTTTGGGGCATCAGTTGGCAAGTCAATGACTATTTTGCAAGGGAGATATGTTTTCCAGATGGTGTTGAACTTGTATCATACAGACATCAGCACTACTTGGATTCATAGTTATGAATGACATGATCCCAAGGCACAGAAGTTTAGTCATAGTATGCAATGAGCTCTAACATTGCCTATGTTGAAAATATGGCCAACTTCATAGTCTGTGTTAGTTATACAACTAATAAAAAGCCAATTTACTAGAATTCTACTTCAAAACTTTGTGTGAATTTTCATGTTACAGAGTGTTATATAAAAATGTATGAATTAAAGTAGTTTTTAAAATTCAGCATACAAACATACATACATTTAAATGCAAATATGTATTAGTCAGGGTTCTCCAGACAAATTTAAGCAATAAGATAGGTATGGATATGGATAGATATATGAGAGGGGATTTACTAGGGGAATTGGATCACATGATCGTGAAGGCTGAGAAGTCTTATGACAGGCTGTCTGCAAGCTCTGAAGACCCTGCAATTCTGGTGGTGTGGCTCATTGCAAGTCCGAAGGACTCAGAACAAAGGAAGCCAATGATGTAACTCTTAGTCCTGGAGTCCAAAGGCCAGAGAACCTGAAGTTGTTGTCTAAGGACAGGAGAGGAAGAGTGTATCCCATCTCCAGCAGATAGATCAACATCTTCACCTTCTTTCTGCTTTTATTCTATCCAGGTCCCTAACATATTGGATGGTGCCTGACCACATTGAAAGCAGAACTTTCCCCCCTTGTCCACTCAGACTCACATGCTAATATCCTCTGGAAACAACCTCACAACCCACCTCAAAATAATGGTTTACTCAGTTTCTAAGTATTTTTTAATCCAAACAAGTTGTCACCTAAAACTTACTATTGCAATGTATATAATATTCTAATTGAATATTCATAAAATGCAGTCATTTTAGTTAATGAAATATTTTAATAGAAAACATCTCATTGCCAGAAATGGGAAAGTTATTGTCTTTAGATTTAAAAAAAATTAGCTTATTTCAACATGCAAATACCAATAACAATATAATGTATAAATGTGTGCTTTTAATGGCTCTGTTTCTATTGTTTATAACCAGTATATTATTATAAAAGACACTGGATTAGAAATCTCATGTGTTCCAATCATGCCTGTGACCTTGCCTAAGTATTGATATGTGATTTTAGGATGATAATTTTTCTTGTACACTTTACTGGCCATAAAATGAAGTGGTTGTATTAAGATCCAGCTCTAAGATATCTATGATAAAACTGTGACATTCACAAAGGCTTGCTAACGCCCTACGAGTTGATCTAATCTTGTTCTCTGCTTTACGCTTTTCAGAATGTTTGTGACTATTAATGTCTACTCTTTTTAACGTACTGCACTTGATGACATGTCTATCACAGTGACCAGTCGCCACTGTCCCTACAACATCACTGATACCAATTGAGAGTCTATTGCAGTAATCCACATATGAAGTATGGCCCTTTTTAAAATTCAGCTTCTGCTATTCTTAGCTGTCCACAATGCTGATTGGTTATTTCAGGTTATGTCTCAGTATATGGAACAATTCACTTTATCTCTGTACGTATCCCTCCACCTCATCATTTTACTTAGTTCCCTCAGCTATGAGGTATAAGACTTCGCTCAGTTGAAAAGTTAAAATTCAAGCAACGACCATATTTATGGTCTTCACTCCAGGCAAGAGTTTTGAGCTTAGACACCCCTATGCTTCTCATCAGTGATGACTAGAATTTTCATCTTGGTGTTCACTGCTGTCACTCAATGCCTAATCATAAACGAAGGATGGGTTTGCTTTAGCAACATAGCTTATCTCCATGTCTAATTAGTGCATCCATGGCTGGGGTGCTGCTAAGGTAGCAAAAATTTGGCTTCTAGCTTTGTGCTGCTAATTAGAAGATTTTAGTTTGCACGTATGCTTTGCCTGTAGCAACTTGGTGTTTTCTCTTCATTTTAGGTCCACTTATTGTCAGTCCATTGCAGTATTCCAACTGTGTAAAATGATACATAGTCACAAGAATGTCTTCCTGTTATGTCTCTAGGGCAGGATCATATGCAAAATGTGTTCCCTGGCTGAGTCACATACAAACCCACAATCTGTTCAGTTTCCCATGGCACCTCTAACCTTCAAAGACTTAGTGATTTCATCTCTTTTAGAAGTATAGAAATATTCAAATGGGCCCAGGTAAAACAAAAATTCTAACTTGGTAAAATCTGTAATAGAATTATGTACTCAATGTGAAATCCTGTATTGTATGATTTGTTTCTTTAGCTATGCATCTAGAGTAGATGTCTCTTGTTTTTGTTATGAGAAGTCCTGTTTATGCATTGAGGAATTTCTCTTCTACTTCATTGCAGGTGGCTCTGATGGAATAGTCTGTTGGTGTACCTTGCACACTTTCTGGTCACAGGGGAAAACACCTACTATTGACTTAGCCAATCCCAGAACTACCCCCTTTCTCCAAATGGAGTCCCATTACCCAAGTTAGATTACAGTCCCTCACGGAAAGTAGATAGATGCTAGGGGAGTGAGAGTTACTTTCTTCTTTTTAAAATTGCCTTCTGTAAGGATATTTAAAGGTTTAAGAGTCAGTGACACTTCTTTCCCTGCTAATGCCAGCCTGACTATGAAATTAAGGTAGTGCTCAAGGGAGCGATATGGATGTCTGGATTCATCTTCCTCTTAAATGAAACTACTGTAATTTCCATGTACATGTACCCATTGATTCCTTTTTTCCTTAATCTATTTTTAATTATAATTCTTCAACCGAGAGATTTTAACTTACAAAAAATACTCTTTTAAAATGATTGATAATAGGTTGATATCTAAGGGTATAGTAAAATTTTATGTAAGATAAAAGAGATAGTATTGGATTTGTCATCTGACATGGTATAAATAGGTTATATTGAGTACCTAGGATTGCATATTTGATAACATTGTTAGGAAAATAACTGTATAGAACATGGCTTAATGATTATGTGTGCAGGATAGGTTCCTTCACAAAAAACATGACTGGAGATGACATTTGCTTGATAGTATGATGTTAAACTGTTGAGTGAGGAAAAGGAAGAGGGACTGTGAGCAGACATATATAGCAGATCGATTTTAAAAATAACATGTGTGAATATGTAAAATGAGAATTTTCAAGCAACTGCAAATTACTCAGCATAGAATGAGTATGGACTGAAGATGACACCCAAAATGTAGATAGGAGTCAAAATGCGAAGAGATCTGAACATTTCTAACCTCTTTGAGCCCCAGTTCCCTCATTCATAACATAGAAATGATAATAGTATTTTTCCTATAGAGTTTTGTGAGTTTTAATACAATCAGCGGAATGTTCCTAGTAAAAAAGATTGCCCAGTAAATGGTTTTGCATTATTACACAGATAATGGCTCATATGAAACCTCCTAGTATAACTCTAAGATTGTCAACTTTGTTTTAAGCACAATTTGTATATTATAAAAAGTAGTTATGTAAGTATTAAATTTATGTCTTTTCAAGAACGTTATTTTCTTAGAAAAAATCGTCTCTTGCAAAAATCAACATTTGCCTGCAGAGACAGGAAAGGCTGTCATCTAGTGGCAGTACCTAAGAATTTCAGACATATGGTCCTCAAAGCTGAGAAAGCGTTCAAATTCAAGTCACACACAAAGACCTCATTTGAGAACAAAGAATGTCTGACAAATGCTGGATACCTCAAATATGTATTCCTGTTATGCAGTTTATGACAAAATCCTGAATCTAACAACTTTTTTTTAAAAAAGATGAGTTAAAGCAGTGCTTCCCAGAAGCATTCTTAAAAATGGTGAGATTCCATGGCAATGTTTACACACATACATACAAACACAATACATACCCATAGGTAAATGCTAGTAGGAAGTAACCAGATTTTCTCTCTTGGAAGTAATTTCTTCTTTTAAGAAATTATAGTGATAGTATATTATGGCTCTTTTCATTTATTCATTTAAATTTAAACGTCTAACTTTTCAAATCGAGGAATCTACAGTCCTGTTTCAATTCTCACATTTTCGTCCAAAATTATACTTTTCTCCCCTATGCTTTTTCAGTTTAAAAAACCTGATTTAAAGCATCATTTATTCTTAAAACTATTATTCCAGCTTTCAGACAACTATTATCCTAGACTATACCATGCTCACTTGTACTCTCTCTTCGTGTAAAAAATAGCCCTCATTGTGTTTCATAATAGCCCTTTAGTGTTCACCAAGAGCCACTAAGAAGATGTAGCAACAAATATGAATGTTAGTGGAGACAAAAATCTTATTGTCAGTTGATCAAAATGACCATTGTGACAAAACTGTTCTAGATGTCAAATCCAGGAAAAAACATTCTTCTCTACCAAAGAACTGGCAAACTTCCTATATAGATAATGAAGTTTATGTACCCCATCAGAGTGTTTTGTCAATTGTTTCTCTATTTTTTTTCCTACAAGGGGTTTTCCAATTTACATTGTAGATTCACCATTCATAAATTACTTGCAATTTTGAGTTCCTTTTAGCTGAATTTAAAGGATGGTATGGTTTGACTGTGTCCCCTAAAGTCTGTGTGTTGGAAAGTTAATCTCCAATGCAACCGAGTTGAGAAATGGGACCTTTAAGAGTTGATTAGGTTTTGAGGGCTCTGTCCTTGTGAGTGGATTAATGTTGTTATCAATAGAATGTGTTAGTTATAGAGACAGTGGGCTCCTTATAAAAGCAAATTCTGCCCTCTCTTTGATCTCTTGCTCTCTTACCTGTGCTCTCTTGCCCTTCCTCCTTCTGCCATGGGATGATGCTGCAAGATGTGGGCCCCTCAATCCTGGCCTTGCAGGTCCCCAGAACTGTAGGAAATAGGTTTCTTTTCTTTATAAATTACCAAGTCTCTGAAAATCTGTTACAGCAACATAAAATGAAATAAGAAAAAGGACAGCAGTTTGTCTTTTAATTTGTCAATTATTAAAACATATACTTTAAATGTCTTAAATTTAGCCTTGTCATTTATGAAGTCTATATTTGTTGGAGCTTTGGTTTATTTATTTTTTTTTAAATAAAGTTTCTTGAGTACCTTGTAACTATTCTTTTGTAAATAGTTCTGTCTAAAATCAGAAAAACAGAGGACATTTCTAAGAAAACAATGTATATTCTGTTTGGAAAGCACATATTATGTTCATTCTCCAAAAATTAGTCTTCTGTTTCACTAAAAAAATTGTCCTCTAACAATGTAAGATTTATATAAATCTTTTCTATTAATCTCTCCTCATTTTTCTTTTTATAGCTCTTATGTGCTGGCGGTGAGGAAGCCTGCATTGTCAGATGTACTGATGATTATGTAGTAGTTTCAAAACAAAACTAAAAACACTGAAGAGTGTGTTCTAAAAGGTGAATCAGAAGACACACCACTCTTCCCCAACCCTTTACCATAGCAACAAATAGATTGTTTATTGTATCATTTTGAGATCAGGCATTGGATTTTTCTTTAAAACAGGATTTCATACTGATATGAGAGAGATGTTTTGTAGTGGGAGTTAAATGAGGTTAAAAACAGGGCAAAGGCCACACATTTTTTTATAATACTCTAAATAGATCAAGACTCTAGAGTTCTTTTGTTTAACAGCCCTTCCAGAAGGTAAATTTATATGCAGTTCAGGCACTTGAAACTATAATTTATTCGTCAGCATCACTTTCTCTAGCTATTCTTCATGAAATAGCATCATGAAACTTTGCAATGGGATGTGATTATGCAACCTGATATTACTTGTGTGCACTGATAAAGGAGCAAGTGATGATTGTATTCTTATTCTTTTGCATACTATGAATTTAAATCTCAATTAAATCAGATTAGATATTCTGTTCTATGCCATCTTTATTTAACATTAGTGGTGATTAGTTTCTAATTTCTGTTGCTATTGATATCAGCTTTATACCCTACCATCTGTGATTATAAAGTTGAGGCATTCACACATTTCCATTAATTTATTTGTATTTTGAATTTAAAAGGTTTCAAAACTCTTAAAATTTAACTAAGTGTGAAATGTTTCAAATTAAGCACCACAGTTTTATAAGCATAAAATTGCAGACTGGGTTGTTGAAGTCTATAGCTGTTAAAAGCTGAACTTAATTTCAAGTTATATTTTATTTCTCCTTAAAAATGAATGAGTAAATAATCAAACAAAAGATTTTCTAGGTACCTTTAGATCCAATGTATAGTCAAAGAAACTAATTTGCAAACTATTTATAGAAGTAGATTTGAGCAAATAAATTTGAATCATGAACTTAATTTCTAATTTTAAAAATCCAATCCTCTAAAAATATACCACCCTACAAACCTTCATTCTTCCTCATTTAGTCTTTTTTGTTGTGTTTTCTTTCCAGCCTATTGAATCCCAGGCATCCGTTGACTCTAGAACTCTTTCCTTAATTCTCTTCCTACTTTGTTTAGATTCATTTGGTCCCACTGTCACTGCCTTAGTTTGGGACCTGCCTTTTTCTCCCTTGTATGCTTAGAACAGCGTCCTAGCTGGTCTTTCTAACCAGCAATTTCATTCTCTAAAACGTAAATGTAGTTAATTCATTCCATGGCTTCCCATTGCTTAATGATAGTCAAGTTTGTTAACATGGCATGAAATAGCTATTGATTTATTCCAGGTAATTAAAACTTATTTGTGATTTTCAGAATAAAATGGTAAAACTAAATTCTTAAAAGTTACTAAAATTATTAAAGTGATAATCTAAAATAAGTGTCCAGTGTCCTAATGAAACATAAAAAATAATGAATGGCATTGTGTAATAAAATAAGGGCTCAATATTTATCTCTTATTTATATGAATATACACATAGACACACATATATGTGTATGTGTGTATGTACTTGTTTGTGCATGTTAGTGTATACACATATGTCATGCAGTATGTATATGTATTTACATGTTCATATGATTGGAAATCATCAATCAGATTGCTTGGTCTACAAGTACCTTAAATAGGTAAATATTTCCACTCAGCTAAATCATTGTCAATAGCTCTGACATCAAAATTTTGAGAATGGCAAAGAATAAATTTCATAATCTTTTCAGTTTATATCAGTTATTTGAAATTCAGATCATTAATATTATTTAAAACAGTAAGCTTTGAAATTTATGTTGTTTATGGACCCATTTAATCATTTAAATTGTTTACTATAATGCTATCAATTCAGAATTTAGATGTGGTTCATCCCATTTTATATGTAGGAGAACAGTATCTCCAATAGAATGTATCAGATTGTCTTATGTTATTCACACTTAATAGTTCCTTTGTTCCATTTAAGAAAAAAACAAGAAGAAGCAATAACCTTTCTGACACATCTTAGTTTGTGAAAAATTGTGGGTGGTGGTTTAAAAGGTGGTTAGAAAATTATCCCCTAAAGACATTTTGGGTTAAACAACTTTCAGAATAAGATTAGAACTAACCCAAAGGTATTGGAATGAAAGGGTGATGTGGGTGGTAAAGGTGGCTTGTGGCTAAAAACTAATTAGCATTGCATAAATTACTAATCAAATTTCCTTTTTCAAATATAGATATGATTTATTCCAGGGAGGGTCTTGATGTAATTGACCTAAATATTGACCTATTTTTGCTATCTTTCCAGATATCAAATAAAAGACTTTTGATAAATGGGAATTGAAGTGACTTTCCTAATATTATTTCATTAACAATTTCATATTTTTGTTAAAACTATAATGCAGAATGAAATCCAATTACAAAATCTTGCAAAATGCTGTCTATATTTTTTCTTATAATAGTCTTTTGTTTGTATCATATTTCGCTTGTGAGAATTGTTAGTACATATAAAGCAGTTTAAAATAGGGTTTGGTAAATGCTAAAGTGCTTAGAATATGTTAGGTATTATTTTTGCTGTTATATGTAAATTTCATTGCAATATATAAAGATCTAGATTTCTATACACACATTTAAAAATGTAGAAGTTTATTTGAAGTTCAGTATGGCTTTCAGTTCAGTTTTTTGTTTTTACTTGTTTAAACTATTGAACATAAATTATCATTACTGGAATGTTTCCATAAACTATTTTGTAAATGATTTCTTTACACACCATTTTTAGAAACATATCTATATTTCTACAATGATTTTAATCACACAAAGTTACATTGCATATAAATCTGTTTTAGTAGTAATTCATGTCTATGTTTGAATATTCTTTCAAAACTTTTTCAATACATTCTTTCATTCATTAGACCAAGAAACAATAGGAATATTACATATTGAACATAAAACCTATGTATAAATATTTATAACATCTCTTTTGGGAAAGAAGTGAATATCTAAACAATGAGAACTATATGAGTAAAAACAATCATTCTCTTTTGTTATAAATGCTAAATAAAAACTTGTAAGTATTTGAACATATTCTTCTTGAAAAAGTCAAGGATGTCTTCAAATAAAAGTAAAGGTCTCTGAGGGTAAACAGGAACATATGCAGCAGGAGAATGAAAGGATCTGTGAGGGAAAAAGCATGTGTCAAGATATCTAATCATTTAAAAAAGTATGATGCTTTTCTATGTTTACAATAATTATAAACAATCCTTAGTTAAGCTACCTTTAATTTAAGAAGATATTGGAATTGAACCCTGTAACACTTGAGAGCTTGCCTAATAATCCCTGGAGCTGAATAAACTTGCTTATGCAAGGAAAACTGGGCTATCATGTCTTTATCTCTCAGTGACACGATAATTACTTGGGTAATATCTTGACAAGAATAGAGCCAAATAATGATAATGACATTATCAGACATCACAAGTGCTTAGTGAGTGTCCTGAGTATTTAGGCTTCAAAGAAAGGTAAATTGAAGGTTTTAGGTGTATAGTCCGGTTATGGTGAATGTTTAACCATGCTATTTAATTTAAAGTTGTTATAAAAGAGTTAGTAATATTTGGGGGGAAATAAAATCCAATAAAATAGAATAAAACATGAAAAGTAACAATGATCCAGACATCATAATTAAGTGAATCAAACAAATAAATCCAAAAGTTGTTCCAGCAGATGATAACTTATTAATTGGTCTGCTTGATAAACAAAAGGATTTTAAGATTTTTTTTTTTTTTTTTTTTTGCAAACATAGTATATGAACACTGTCTTAGTCAGCACAGGCAGCTATAACACAATGTGATATACTGGATGGCTTAAACAACAGAAATGTATTTTCTCACAATTCTGGAGGCTTAAAGTCCTAGATCAGGGTGCCAGCTTGGTCAGGTTTTGGTGAGGACTCTCTTCCTGGCTAAGAAACAGCTACCTTCTAGTTATTTTCTTACATGGCAGTCAGAGAGAGAGAGAGAGAGAGAGAGAGAGCAAACCCTCTGGTTTCTCTTCTCATGAGGGCACTAGTCTCATCACGAGATGAGACTGCTCTTGTGATCTCACCTAAACCTAACTATTTCCCAAAGTCCCCATTGCCAAATAGCATCACACTGGGAGATGGGCATCAACATATAAATTGAGGGGTGGGGAACATGCTTCAGACTATAGAAAGTACAAAAAATAGGGTTATCTGCTATTTATCTTGCGAAGTATTTGTACAAATGCAGGGCAGCTAATGGAGTGAATTAGATGGTTAATGGGATCCTTGTTTCACCACATCCTTGTTGGTGACCATTGGCAAGTCATTTACCTACTTTCTCTGAAAAATAGTTTCCTCATTTGTAAAATAAGGATAATAATAATAATATCTATCTAAAAAAGGTGTTTAGGCCTGAAAGAGATAAATTATTTCAGTGTTTAGGACAGTGCCTGGTACATAAGTGCTGAATAAATGTTTGTAGTTTTTTGGTTTTTTTTTTTAATATATTTACTATATGCTAGGAATGAAGTTAAAATGGATTCCTGAACTTGATGACAACTGGCAGTCTCTGAGACCTGCATGTCTATGGCACAGCAGAAGCAGCTATTGTAAGAACTCTAAAGAGTCTGAGATTTGTACGGCTTTGTAGATTTGGGGCTGTGTTGAATTAATGAAGTCTTCATTTACTCATTTAGTCAGTCAGTTTGTATAAATAATTTTTGAGAGCCAGGGTGGAATGTTTTGCTAGGTTTTCATTGATGTTAAAATATAATCACATATGTCAGCTATCAAAGGCTAATTTAACCTGATTCACACTGTTCTGTAGAATTGAAATTCTCAAGTTAAAGATTTCTTCTCTGGAAATGACTGTGCTACTAAAGTAATAGTGGTCAAAGGAGGAAGAAAGTTAAAGCAATACTTTGCATATCTCAAATGGTTATCATTTTAAAAACAATAAAGTCAATGTGAAAAGCTTTGGAAATACAGTGGAAATAGAGCAAAAGGTGTTATTAATATTTTAGACTCATTCTAGATGACAGAAACTAAACTTTAAAACACTTCATTAGGATTATAAAAGATGTTCATTTTTTAATAAATTATTATTGTTAAATATGGTACTAAATGAGACAGAAAATAGACTTTTAAATAACCCATAGAATAACAACCAAACATCTTGAAAAGGGTAATAGATTTATGAAGGGTACAATTTCTGATAATTTCTATATATTAAGAATCACTTCAAATCAGTATGTTTAAATGAGAAACATTAGTATTAAATTCTATTTTTATTCAAAAAGAACTACTCAGAGATGGTTATAATTTTTATCAGAATCAAAAGTAAGAAATACTATGATTTTGAAATATAATTATATTTGAACATTCCAGATATAGAAAAATTTTCAATATAATGGTTACCATTCATACTTTTTAATGTATGTATTTATTTAGATTATTTAGCCTGTTCATGAGGAGATCTATAGTATCACACAAATAATTTCTACCCTTTCTACAATTTGACATATTGTAAAAATTATGCAAAAATATTATTTTTAATTTGTATAATTGATGAGCTATTTTTGTTTAGGGTAAATTTAGCTTAATGCTCATCTAGCTTTTTTATATACCTGGAAACACACAATATGTTTGTACTTCAGCCGTAATGGTTAATGCTCTAGTTTTAAGGGCCTCACATTTTACATAAAAAATAAGAAAAATTCAGGTGTCAGGAAAGCAGTCTGTGGAATACTGATAATATTCCACTGGGAACATTCTGTATATTTCAGTTTGTAGGAAATTAATCCTTCCACCTTAATTACGTCTAGTTGGGTTCATTTTTATACTAAGATATAAAGTTCAAATTTAAATACAAATAATATGCAAATAATATTATGCCACCTGTTTATCTACAGTAATGCAAAGGAATTCCAAGACTTAACTACTTAGCTTTATTTGTTTATAAATATATGTTATGGTACTTGCCATCAAAAGGAGATAATTGGATTTCCCAGCTTTTCTAAAGATGCGACATTTAAGTTGCCTGCACCAATGTACTGTTTCTGATGGCATTTGTGGGAAAATGTAATATCTCTTTTTTGTCCCAGATATTCACATGGCAAAAATTTGTTTTAAAAAAGGCCAGCAAAGAAAAACAATGTGGTGTTGGAACATGCATTGTTCTCCATGAAGGAAGCACAATATTTTAATGTTTTATGGATTCTGAGAGTCTGGTTCTGCTTGCAGCATCTGTAAGTTGCTGCCCAGACAGCTTCTATATAATTACCCCCATGAACCTGTGGTTTATTCCATTATTCCTAAAATTCAAAGCTTCTGCTACTTCTAAGCTAACTCGAGTGGCAGCTCTAAAGATTTTATCAACTAAATTAAATTTCTCAGAGAATAAACTTTAGGAAAGACTTGTCAGACCAAAGGTACAGTAGTCTCCCCTTATCCATGGTTTCATTTTCCGTGGTTTTAGTTAACCATGGTCAATCATGGTCCAAATATATTAAATGGACTATTCCAGAAATAAACCATACAATAAACAATTTATAAGTTTTTAATTGTGCACCATTCTGAGTAGCTTAATGAAATCTCACACCAACCTGCTCTGTTCTGCTGGAGTCGTGAATCATCTTTTTGTCCAGTTTATCCAGGCTGTATAGGTTCCCCACCCCTTGGTCACTCAGTAACCCCAGATCAATTTCCCTGGTATCTCAGTGCTTGTGTTCATGTCACCCTTATTTTACTTAGCAATGGTTCCAAAGCGCAAGAATAGTGATGCTGGCAATTTGAATATGCCAAAGAGAAGCTTTAAAGTGCTTCCTTTTAAGTGAAACGGTGAAACTTCTCGACTTAATAAGAAAAGAAAAAAAAATGTATGCTGAAGTTGATAAAATCCATGGTCAGAATGAATCTTCTATCCACAAAATTGTGTAGTAGGAAAAAGACATTCATACTGGTTCTGCTAGTGTAGTTCAAACTTTATCATGGATATGTATATCCAGGACAAAGCATAATACATAGGCTTTGGAACTATCTGTGGTTTTTGGCATCCACTGAGGGTCTTGAAATGTATGCTTAGAGGATTATAACACAATTTATAATGTAGAATGTCTGTGTTCAGAATGCAATAAATTTCAAAGATGTTACCAGAGAAGAAAAATAAGAGATTTGGAGTTTGGAGACATGAGGTTGGTCCCCAACTCTGTTAATTACCATGTTAAGTAAGTCACTTAATCCAGCTGAGCCTTGATCTCTTATAATAGGGGAGAAAACACACGCCTCATTTATCCCACAGGGCTGTTGTAAAGATCAGATGAGGTAAGATAGGTGTGAAAGCTCTTAGTAAAACTTTACTCATATAAACATAAATGTTATCATTTGTTTTATAGATAGGATACTGCTTAATGAATCTCATCTAAAATAAAGTTAAACTCAGCTGTACTTCTTCTAGGGATTTTATTCTAAAATCTAATGTGTCATTTTGTTTACTGGGGAGCCACCACTAATTAAAGTGTGGTTGATGTTCACGCTGTTCACATTTGTCCAGTTTTTTACCCATCATCTACTGATAGTAATTCATGAACATTTAAAATGTGCGGCAACAGTCTGCTACAGCCTGGCCTATCTCACATCCTCCTGGCTCATGCTGGGCTTTCACAATGAAGCCTGCTGAGACAAAACAGTTTCACAGTCTTCTTAGGGTGAATTACTTTCCATTTACCCAGGATAAGCCAAATTCTAAGCAATTCATAGTAAAAGCTTAGTTTATAAAAAACCCAGAAAGTCAGAAAAACAACAGAATAAAGCAAACGGATTTTCTTTGCAAAATCAAATGTATGTATTTTTCTTAATGAAAATGAGAATGAAACAAGGTAAAAGGATAATTACATACATAACATTTCACAATAAAATTGCTATTCCTATTTAGGAAAGAAGCTTTGAAAAATAGATACAATTACAAATATTTCCATTTTTCCAGTAGCAGAGAGCAAAATGTATTAGTGGAAGCACAAATATCAATTAAAATATAGGCAAACATGGTTATTTAAAACTCATATGTTAGTAAAGCCAAAGGTAGTACAGGCATATTGCCCAATTTGGCCACACAACTATAATAAATAACATCTTGAAAATCCAATGCTAAGAATCACTTCCAAAAAACTTTATTATATTACAAAAATAAAAGTTATCCAAGATATGGTTGCAAGTGAGTATCCTGAAATAGTCTCCATATTGTGGTGAGTAGGTCTAGTGTTTTCCTCTGGGTCAGGACTTAAATCATGAGATTGATTTAATCATTCATGAGACTGGCCCAATGAGGGGGTAACAAGCTTGCCACATGGACGCCCATATATGAAAGGCAAAATGAAGAATGAATAGCACATGGAATTCATTTTGATAAAGTGATTTTGGTATCATACAAATGAAGATTCCTTCTATGTCCACCAATCTTGCTGAGATTTAGCTTTTTGATCTGTAAAGAGGGTATAATTCACCTACTTCATTGGGAATCTGTAAGGACTGAAAAGATTTTGTAGATGAGATAGTGCCTGGCAGAAAATGAATGATCAGTAGAAACTATCTGGTGGTTATCACTGGGAAAAGATAGAAAGTTAAACATAAACCAAGCTCAGGATATTAAAAATACAGTGACCTCTGGCACACATTACTAATCTATCATGAAAAACTGAGCAAACAAGGAAAAGCTTTTTTGCTCGCAAGTAATGTGTACTTCTATGAATAAAGATTCCAGACAGGTGGCATCTCATCCTTATTCTAAATGATGTGTCTTAGGTAAAGAATTTGAATCTCATATTCTTAGGAAAATCACTTTGATGCAGCCTGCCAATGAATATATATATATATATATATATATATATATATATCTCAAAGTGAGCTGTCAATACCAGAATTTCTGGTGAGTTACACTAAACAGTCAATTCCTAGGATACTTGAGTATGCACAGAATTTGCCTCATTCTGGCCAGGTGTGGTGGCTCACACCTATAATCCTAGCACTCTGGGAGGCCGAGGCGGGAGGATTGTTTGAGCTCAGGAGTTTGAGACCAGCCTGAGCAAGAGCGAGACCCTGTCTCTACTAAAAATAGAAAGCAATTAACCAGACAGCTAAAAATGTATACAGAAAAAATTAGCCAGGCATGGTGGTGCATGCCTGTAGTCCCAGATACTCGGGAGGCTGAGGCAGAAGGATTGCTTAACCCCAGGAGTTTGAGATTGCTGTGAGCTAAGCTGATGCCACGGCACTCTAGCCTGGGCAACAGAGTGAGACTTTGTCTAAAAAAAAAAAAAAAGACAAAAAACAGAATTTGCCTCGTTCTTGCTTTAATCTGGTACCAAATGGCTGCCCCTACTCCATGGGCTTACTTAACATTCATGAAATGCTTCTTCTGGGAGATATCCATAATGACGACAAGAAATAGTGTGTTTGTAAGATAATATGAATCGATCTCAGTTCAATGACAAAATCTTAAAAATGGGTAATTTGTAAAACCCAGTGCTGACTCATTTCACAATGTAATGTTTCACAGGAAATGATGCAGCCATAATCTACCACAATTGCCACAAAATATTATTAAAAGACACGTGTTCAGGTACAAGCGTAGATTAAACATCTGACCACTGTTGATGGTGTATACAAAATATATAAATTTTACTCCAAAACTCTGATGTTTTAATTTCAGTAGAGCTGAAAGGTGACCTGTGTGTGGTTAAGGATGCAGAGATAATGTCTAAAAAGCATGCCTGCCAGTTGATTGGAGGAAAAACGCTCGCCCCACATTGACAGTTAAGTTTATGATACCAGTGTTGCAAAAGGGAGGAATGCAAGTAAGCAGCAATAAGAGTCAGCAGATCTGCATTAACATTTTATACGTTGAATTTAATAATGTATTCTTCATGCTAAATAACTTTCTGAAACTTATTTCATCTGATTTGAGATGTGATTTGAGAACTGCCAATATGTAAGGCAATCTGCTGCAAAATTGTCTGTTTTCATCTAAGTACCTCTGCATCATCTTTAGCTCTGCTGTGTACCAATTTTTTTTTTTTATTCAGCCCTACTCAGCAAATCAGAGAGCTTAAATTTATGTTTCCAGTAGTAACTGTTTGCTAGAGGGATTATTTTAGCTATATTTTGAGGTCAGTAAGTAAAGGTAAATGTCAGCATTAGGGCAGACACTAGAATATGTGCAAATAGTACACCTGCCCAGAGAACCAATTAGATTAGACTGTAAAAACTGGACACTGAGTGGGAGGCAACTGCCGACAAGGTGGGATTTCCAGAGTCATTCCAGTCACCACTGGCTGATGCGTTAAATACCTTGCTGGCAAAAGTTCATCCTTTCAGATCTATGTTTCTAAAATGGCTATCCCTATTATAACATAAAAACCACAGGGAGGGTCAAGGCTATAAATTATATCAGATTCATACAATTTAGTATGAATGGGTTCGCTAGAGGCAGTCCTGAGAGAAGATTTTGATAAATGAAGTGGTGAGGGGTTACTCTAAAGGAGAGAAGTAAGTGTGTGTGTGTGTGTGTGTGTGTGTGTGTGTGTGTGTGAGAGAGAGAGAGAGAGAGAAAGAGAGAGACAGAGAGAGACAGAGAAGGGAGGGGTGGCACAATGTAATAATGAACATTTCATTTTACTACTTCACTGTTTTGCTTGACTGACTGCCCAGAAGTGAGAGTTGCAACCTTGTTTGGGAACTCCCATGTGTTTTTAGTTCCCCTGCCGTAATGTTTGACTTTCTGATGCTAAGATGCAAATTAATTAGGCACAATGGTTTTGAGTTGATTCATTTCACTCTGGAAAGAAGTTGTGGTATAACAAAAAGTGCAAAAAAGTAAGAATCAGCTCTAGTATTGACTAGCTGCATGACTCCTAACTCTACTAGCCCACGGTCATGCTCTGGTGCCTGCCACCCAAATCTCACAATTGTTCTGCCGCAGGTACCAGGTTGCATGCTTCACCAGTACCCCATATCCTGGTCTAACACCGGTCTTATCCTTTACTTAATGTGGTGTATAAATAAAATAACATCTGAACATACAGATTGGGAATCTAGAGACAAGCACAAAGAACTAATTATAACATAAATATGTACTTGCAATTTTCTTTTTGCTACTGTTAAGAAAAATTTTTTTTAATTATTTTGAAATTCTACTACTTTATAATAAAAGCAGAAACAATAATAATCATTGGGAATTTCCTGACCAAATTCCATAAAACTTGGTGGACTTCAGTTTGAGAATTTATAAAATGACAGTGAACATAAAGAAGGAGTGAGAACAAACTTACTGAAAATATGTCAAGAAGGAGTAAGTACAATGTAGAAATGGAAATAAACTTACTAGATATAAGGGAAAATGACAATGGTTAGCTTGGGACTACATAGAGAACTAGGAAATACAAGTATTTCCAAGACGAGGAATAAGCAAAGAGAAACATGATATAAAGTGAATCATAAGAGACAGTTCCATGAAAGGTATATTTAAGAACAGGCTCATGGAATATATTTTGTTTAAATGTGAGTAAATATGACATGAAACCATTAGCTTGCTGGTCCTTGACAGTTCCCACGTAGAGAACTTTTTCTGTAAAGTTTACCAGATCCAGTTTAAAAATTTTTAGAACAAAGAAAGGGCTAGCCAGAGCAATGGAAAATCATCTAGGGAAATATGCTATGCTAGTTACATCTATACAGAAGTAGCCTTTGACATATCACCAAAGATCATACTAAGGTAGAGAAAATAGTTTGTCATAAATACCAAGGAGTGAAGTCTCGAGGCAAAAAGTGTGGAAGCTGCAAGAAGGCAAATGCTTTATATTGCTTGACCACAATGAACACATTACCTAAATAATTCAAACTTTCAGATTGAAAGCAAAAAAATCACCAGGACAGGTAAATGGGAAAATAAATACAGAAAAAATAAATACATGGCATGATACAGTGAATTAAAAGAAGACTTAAAAGAAAGACTCTTACAAAGAAAGCATAATTTTATTCACTCGGTAGTGTAACAATAAAATAATTATACAAATTCCCTTTAAGGACAAATATTTTTAGAGCTGTTATGAAATGAAAAATAAACTTGTAGGGACAAGAATTTTAGGAAAGGCATGGAAAAATAATGGGTGAAAGGGTCTGAAACATAGGTGATAAGGAATTATTTGCTAAGCACAAAAGTTATAAACTTTATGAAATAGGAATTGGTCTGCTGACAAAGACAGCATCCTAGAGGAAAACTAAAGCAATTGATCTTCAACAAAAATAAAGTTAATTGAAACATCTTCATACTATAAGGAAAAAGAATTAGGGAAAAATTTTAGGTTACACTATACCCAGTATTTTAAGAAAATAAACATCAAATCAAAATATTTGGAAATTCAAATTTTCTTTTGTTTGTTTTATTTTTGGTTAATTGGTGTTTTGGAGCTCTTGAGTTAGGATGATTCTGATTTGCAGTACATTTTGTAAGGAAAATAATAATTTGATGTGAAGTGATAGCACTGTTTTTGCCTAGCAATACTTCAGTGTATGTCTCTTTCCTGAGAATCAACATTTTGATGTGAGACACTTGACACTACTTTCCGATTTTAGAGGTTTTAAGCCTGTTATTCGTCTGAGCAGTTAGATATTTTGTCTTGCCTTTAATTTAAAGGAAACTGAACTTTTACGGATGCTAAAATTCTGTGCACTCCACAAATCTGTGAAAATTAAAAAGAATTGAAGATGATCCATTTTCTTAGAGTATGTACTTTTGGAAGTCTGGACAAGTAGGAGTATATTTAAAATGCAAATATTATACTTGAGATGCTAAAATAATTTACATTCTGAGACTGCAGTTTAAATATAATTGCATTACATTAAAACACAGTTGGGTTTATCGTGTGATATAAATTTGGTTTATTTTTTACAGATTTATGGTGACTAGAATTTTGTTTTGATCTTGTAGTATATATGGAATTTTCACAGCCATGTCTTATAATTTGTGAAGCTTTAGCAGCAACATTTGTAAACACAAGGGGATGTTTTCACTTTTTAGTAGGGGAAGAGCAGATGGTTGGGATTAAGGGAATCACTCCTTCGTGTTTAATAATGCAGCAGGGAAGGCAGTGGCAAGCTAACTTTTCACCAAGAGAGAATAATTTTCCAGAGCATCAGCTGGATCTTTGCTAGCTAGAATAGAGCCCCTTCAGATGTGTACCATCTGCATGGGAGTAAGTCACAGCAAAAGATCTAATAATACTTGTAAAATACACTTTGTTCCCGATGAGTGCTATATGAAGAAAATAATCTCTGTATTTGGTGGAAAGGACTGATGAGGAGAAATATGCATATAAGTGCCTTGCTGTTGGATAGAAATTCAATAGGACAATAGAAAAGACATAGGCCAAGCAATTAAATACACCAGGAAACCAAATATAAAAATTGAATAACTTTTTGGATCCATTACAACATATACAAGACTGAATTTTAAAAAAATGATAATTTTTAAGAAATATTATTTAAATATAATTTAACATATTAATTTAATAGTCATCCAGAAAGTTATTGCAAAGAGTAAATTTATAATGTGATTAATATGATAAATTAACTATAAATTGGGTATAATGGGATAGAAAACAGAATATTAATAAAATGTATTATCATCTAATGTAAACAGAAGATGAGAGAAAAATTATAGAGAGATAACAGGTTTCTAATGATCACAGATTTTGATTGTAATTGATCATTATTATAAATAATTTGATGCACTGAAGATCTAGCGATTCTCTCAACACATACAGTTTCACGTCCACTGCTAAGAAAAATGCAGCCCAGTTGACTCATTTAATGGTCATCTCAGTTCAGCTGTTTTACACCAAGTTCTACAAGAGCTATTTTCAAACTACTGATAATGTGAATAGAAGGGAAAAAAAAACACACGCTAACCACAGAATAACTGAACAGAAATTTGGCCTGCAGGAATCACAGGTTGGAGGATGGAATTTAAATGTTTTTCATGGCTTTGGGTCAACAATACTTTTATATGCAGGCCTTCATATAAAAAACAATAAGCATATGTAGTGGTGACTAGGATAGTCTCATAGCCATGGACTTAGGCAAGACTATAACTGGACAAACAGCCTTAATAAAGAATTTTATGAGTCCTAGATTTAAAAGGGCCTCTTCATAGAGCTTGTATTCTGTCTGCCTCCAAGTGTTTCACCAGTGGCCAATGTCACATGGTGCATTAGTTTCAGTTAGTATGTTTTTACAATTTGTTCCTCCATTAATACACATCCCAAGCTCGGCTTCTTAAAAATGAGATTTTATTTTTTTGCAAGTCCAGACAAAGGAAAAAAAAAAAAAAAAGAAAATCAGGATTTTTTTTTGAATACCAATTCTGCCAATTAAATTTATAGATACTTAGTGTTTTTTATCTATAAAATGAACAGAGCAGATTATTAATATACCAATCATTGCAAAATTTATATAGCTGTGTTCTTGGCCTTTGTGAGGGATTTCTATAGAATATTAGAGCATTTATTTCCAACTTATGTATGAACCAAACAATTGTTACAAGTGATTTGCAAATATAAATATGTGATAGGCATTATCTATACACAGAATAAACAGATACACATATATAAGATCATGGGTGCTGCTGTGATTAATAAAATAAAAATTACTACTTTTTATAAAGTATGTGATATAAAACTAAGTAAATGTGGTTGTCAAATTTTTTATGTTCAAATGGGAATTTTATACTTTATAAGACTTTGAGTCTCTATATTAGGGAGTACTAAGCAGGAGGAAATCATATGAGAAAATTTATGTTATCTGTTAACTGGGTCAAGGACTCTTTCCAAATACTTGAAATAATTCTCATCGTCACTTTCCTCATATGAACAGAGTGAGGCACAACTGCAGAAACACAATAGAGATTTACTTCTGTTAATCATTAGACAAATTAATATAGGTTAATTGAAGATTAACATTGGAGTTATATCAGCTGACTATATTAAAGGAAAAATATTAAAGGAGATTATAACGAAATATCCTAAGGATATATTTTGTATCATGGCTGTTGCTGGTTACATATTTGCTCATGTAAATTCTCAAAAACAGTAATTATCATATCAGACTCCTCAGCTCTGTTCTTTAAAATATATAATTTTTGAAATATTTTCATTATTAACCTTAGAATAGTTCAAAAGTAATCAGCAATATTTAACATAACAAATGGACAGATTCCTAAAGATCCTTCATATACCTGGGTCAAAGGCTAAAGAGTCTCATGAAGTTAGGATATAACAGCTTTCATCTTTAACAAAATTAGAATTAATGAAATAGAAATGTCCCAAGACTTATTTAACTGAAATGATTTATTTTTAATGAAAATATAAAAATAGATGTGAATCCAATGGCTATTTTAAATGCAATTATATTTTTCACGTTTTGGGGTAGGGACAGCATGGAATTGTTGCTTTGTTGTCCCAAAAGTGGCTGGCAGGGATCTGAATGACTATAATTAAGAATGTTTTAGAGAGTTTGAAAGAAATCAGTAGAATCAACTTTCTCTGTATGTGTATGTGCATGTGTGTGTGTTATCAAAGTTAAAAAAAATGAAAAAGGCAATATATTTTCATTTAAGCTTTCATTTAAATTAGATAGGGATGTAAAAAACAAATATGTGACTGGAAATGCAAAAATGTAGAGAGTATAGAATGACACAGTAACCATTCTATTATTAGTGAGATTTTTTGTTTTCATAAACATACTATATTTAAAAATGTTCTGCTTATAAAATGCCATGACAAAGAGCCTAGCCTCTAAATTCTGTTGTATTTGAAATATTATAACCTGAGGCTATTGGTTCATACATTAGCTATGCTTAAAGTATGCTTGTTACTACTTGGCACCGTCAGTTTTAATGCAGCTTTTGTTGGCTTTAAACACTGAAACAAATAGAAAACAATCAGGCTCTAGTGGCTTGGAAACCTGGAGAGCAGCCCAGCTTTCATTTATTAGGACTCTGGGAAAATAAATTTAAAAGGGGAAAATTTTCAAATCTGCTTTCGAGTTACATTAAACAAGTACTTCTCTCAAGGATCTCCAAGCCCTTTTTACATGCATTCATTCTGCTGGTTGATAATATAAATTGAAGTAGGAACTAATGCATTTCAGGACTGAAGTGTCTATTCAAATCATTCTTGGGTCTGAATAGAGTACCAGTAGTTATGGATGAAATCACAGGGAGTTATCTATTAGAGTAGCAGCTGCAGCTGGGTACGAAGGTGCCCTAATGAAATCTTTAGAAATCTTCATATTATTTAATGTAGTAGTATATTCACTGGACTACTTTGTCCAACTGAAAATTATTTTGAAAATTCTAATATTGTCTAATTAAGCATGTAGTTAAACTAACAACATATGCAAACAACTTAAAGAACTATGCTTGATTGCTATATTATTTCCACAATTCTGTCAATATTTGTAATATCTTCAGCTTACCATTTTGTATGTAGCCTTGGTGAGTAGTTCCTGAAGAAATTAGTCACGCTTGGTAAGGTAATTGTACAAGATAAGCTACTATGCGCAGTATCACATAGTATCTCTGTAAGGTGGGTGCACAGTATGAGAATTGTTCTGTTATAAACCCTTCAGGCCCTGGGTTATAATTGTCCAATGTAATATAAATCTGGTAAAGGAAATAGAACCTCATACAGTTCCTGAATCTTCTCTGCAATTAGGAGGGATTATGTAGTCTAAATTGAACTAAAAAAGTAACAGTTAAGCCCAGGATGTTGTTATTTCCTCTTTTAATAAAATTATTAAACAGGTGTGTACCTTTATTGATGAGATTTTAAAGTATTACATTTATTTTCTTTTGGTCCAGGAGGCTCTGGTAGATGAAAAACAAATCCATCTCTGTGAGAGTTATTAAAGCAAATATTGAATAATGAAACTAATTTTATCATGTGTATTTTGTATTTCCAAAACTGGACTTGGTTCTTGAAATCACTATACCAAGTACCTCTTGCATTTTTTCTTCACCCTAGAGTAAATTTTGCTGCTATTCAAATTAGTTGCTATATCATTTCTTACTGTATAGTTATTTTATAATTTTGCTTTTGGCATATTTATTTAATTATCTAAAACTACATATTGTGTATTCTAGACCCATGCATATAGCTGTGATTTTTTTGTCTTCCTGTTGATTTGTTTATATATTTTATTTTATTACTTTATGCTATTTTTTGCCCATCAGGGCCCAAGTTAGAGTAATTCATTAGAGGTCTCTTTTTTTTTTTCTGTCGCACCTGGAAAAGTGTAATGGCATCATCATAGCTCACTGCAACCTCAAACTCCTGGACTCAAGCAATCCTCCTGCCACAGCCTCCCAGAGTGCTAGGATTACAGGCTTGAGCCACCATGCCCAAGCCATTTAAGGTCTCTTATGAATCATATTACCTACCTTGATCTGAGTTTATCTCTAAAGGAACAAATGAGTAATATACAAAAGCAGGTATAAAATATTCTTAGTTAAATTTAGACCATAAATGAGAAATGTTACATTGTGTTGTTAAATGTTTGAATGAGAATGCTTTTAAGAAAAGACATTTATAAGAAAATAAGTTATAGTCACAAAAGCATGATGAAAGGCTTATGCTTTGCAACACATTAACAGCTTTATCTGGGTATAACTGATTTATAAAAAACTGCACATATTTAACTTATACAAATTGATAAGTTTGGACATATGTATTCACCCATGAAACTATCACCACAATTAAAGTATTAAACATATCCATCATTCTCAAAAGTTTCTTCATATCCCCCCCTTTAAATTTTAAGTGCACAAGGTAGTGTTGTTAACTATAAGCACTATGTTGTATAGCAAATCTCTAGAAATTATTCATTTTGCATAAATGAAATGTTATGCCTATTAAATAAAAATTTTCCATTCAAAGGGCATATACTTCTGAACACTGTGGTCTTAAGCAAGATACTAGACATAGAACCACTGAAAATATCATCAGACGAGGACTATTTCATTTCATTTCTGAAGTCCCAGTACCTAGCTTTGAGTAGGCACTTAATGAATATTTGTAGAATTAATAAATACATAACTAAATGGTTCAATTAAGATCTTATTTGAGTCTTATTTAAAAAACTGCAAGGTAGTAGTTCAGTTCACAGACTTTGAGACTCTTTTCTCAGCCCATATTCCATCCCTGCTTTTTTGAGAACTCTTCCTTGACCACCAGGGTTAAGTCCCACAGGATATTTTTTTTTGCATGAACATGCCTCTCTGGCCATAGCTAACTGATCTAGGTTTAGCTTCTGACGCAAATGACCCATTCAACTCTCATCTCAGAAATACTTCTTAGAAATGTTGAAATGTGGCTAAAACGGTTAGATGTAAAATCAGAAATAGCGGAACAGCCATATTCTTCCCTGTGAATTGAGAACACTTATCTACTAAGGAAAGAAAAAGGAGTCCTGTGGCCCTCCAGGTCCTGACTCCAGACTCCTCTCTTCTCATGTGAAGTTTAATTACATTCATAAGGCATTTGTAGCCCTATAACATATCCTGCTGTTTTCCCTTACCTTAGGCCATTGTGGTTTGCCTTAATTGAAACCAAGAACGTTTTGACTAATACAATGGGAAAGGAATATTTTTTTCCATATACATTTAGTAACTCAGGAGACTAAGACTTAAAGAGGTTAAGATTTGTACAGGCAAAAAAAAAAAAAAAATGACAGAGATAGTATTAAAGCTATATGTTTTGATCAATGTTTTTTATATTATATAGTATGTCTTTGGACCAAAAAAATTAAAAGTTAGTAGAGAGAATCAATTAAAAGTATATCAATAAACATTTTGTCCCGTTCCAGTGAAGAGCAGAATATTGAGGAATTATTGTATTTGGATGTGATAAGAGGTCAAACGATTATTTGGACAATTTAAAAAAAAAACATGTACTAAAGGAAAAAGGCCAATCTTGTGTCTAGGTTTGAAGATAAAGTGAAAATTAATTGTAAATATTATATCTGAAAAAAATATCTGTTAATAGAACTACATCATCCAATACAAACTGTATTGGATGCCATTAACCACAGGTGTATATTTAAATTTAAATTAATTAAAATTAAATAAAATTATACATTCAGTTTTTCACTTGGAATGAGCACATTTTAAATGCTCAATAATCTCATGTTGTTTGTGATGACCACATTGGACAAGGCAAAATATAGAACATTTTCATCATTTCAGAAAGTTCTATTGGACAGGGCTGATCTAGAAAAGTGTGATTATTTAATAGAAGAATTCATCTCCAAACTATGATTTCTGCTTATGAAGCATAAACTAGGCAAGATAATAAAATTATCTAAAATTTAATAAATATGCTTTAGTGGAGGAGCTGAATTTTCTGTATTGTACAGTTGTATGTAGAGATATTTATTATAATATATGCATTGTTTCTTTTATGTTCACTTTGATTCATATATCTATTGAATATATTCTTAATATATAAACTCAAATAGACCAGAGCTCTAAATCTTTCCTTTGTATATTAATTATGATCTTCTATTGCCCAGGATTTCAGTGGTATGTTAGATATTGTTGTGTTTCTTGGAGAAAGGAGAAAAAAATAATTTATGTGACATTTCTAAAAATAGCACAAAATTGTCAAGAGAGTAAAAATTTCTCTACAAGAGATGTAACTCAATATAGGAAGCTTATAAAACTCTTTAATCCATATGGTACCTGGAAGTTTACATACAATCTTAAATTCATCTTACAGTAAATGCTATGAAATAATGCAAGGTAACTGTGCCTTGATGTACTTTTTTATATAGGTATATATATTAAAAGCTATTTATTAATACAAATAAATATATAATGAACATATATATCTTTGAAAATCACATTTTTATTCTGCATCCTGCCTGTATGCCTTATCTATGTAACACTGATATTTTAGTTTCTGACTCTCCAGAGATTGCATGATAGTGGAAAACAAATTATCAAAGCAATTAAAATGTTTTCATACCTACGGGAGCTAGAAATCTGTGCTTTTAAAATTAATGATTAGTTTCAATTCCTGAAATGTAGACAAGGCTACAGGTACTCAATCAAGCTGTTAGAATGTGCTATTTTGAGTCAAAATGGAAGACATTTTTGTCAAAAGCATATCTTAATATCTAAAGCTATCAGAAATATTTATTGAACTTCAATAAAAATAAATATGTAAAAGTAGCAAAGTTGACTAGAGGGATTTCCCCCTCTTTGATAAAACGGTACAAATCTGATCACCATCTGCTTAAAAACTTAAATGCTGGTACTTTTTATAATGTATTTAAATAGTCCTTAAGCCCATCTAACTTGTTATGTACTTTGGAAAATACGTCTAAATATTGACAAACTTTAAACATTTACTTTAAATTACTTATAGATGGGGGAAATTCTTAATGAATTAAAATTACAGATTCCTTTTTGTATCATCATTTTAATAATTTCCATTTCACTTTAAATTACATCCTGGATCTAGCAGTTTCCCCACTAAGCTTGTTTACCCAGGTGCCTTGGGAGACTCATTTTAGAAGACTTAAGACTTTTACTATGGTAAATATTTGTAAATGTTACTCTTTCTCCCACCCCCTAGAAATTGTGCTAATAATAATTTTTAAAAAGCACCAGATCATCATTTTAAAAGAGGCTTTATAAAGGTGCAGTCTGAACTTGACTTTAGCATTCAGGCTGGGGTTTAATTTTGTTTTTAGAAACTGTTATATATTAATGTCTTCCCATCAAGCCAAACACCAGATTAGAGACCTAGAAACTTTAACACTGAAACTCACCTGAAGGTAAACCCTCTTTTTAAGGCTTTTCCAGGGTAGTAAAATCTCTGGAATTTCTAGAATTAACAATATTTAGAATTTTTTAGGCAACATTACTTCGACAGTTTGTGTAAGTTAATAGTTTTATCCACATATTACTATTGTCAGATCTGTTTCAATATCACTGATATTGAGGAAAATTCCATCTGTTTTAACAATAATTTACTTTGGAAAAAGAGCACAAAGGTACAGTGCAAACACCACTGCTCTGGTAATTAGAAGACTTAAAAGCTAGCACTTGTGTCTTTTTAATTGGTTGTTTTAAAAAAAAAATATTTACTGACATCCACTATATGTCAGACTTGCTGTTCCAGGTGCTGATGATGCAGCAGAAAAAATTAATTTAAAAATCCTGGCATTCAATTAATTTACATCCTAATGATTATTCTTGTGGAAATTGCTTAACTTCCAAATTTGTCTGTATAGTGAATGCATTTACATACATATATATACTTAAATATATAGAGAGATATAGATATACACACATATACATAGATACATATTTTAATCAAAGGCTTTATCAATATCTATGTTGAGGACCTCTATAATAATGTAAGAAAATGCCCATTTTATTTGTTGGTTTTTGCTAAACAAATCATTCCTAGTGCTTAAGAGTCATATTGAACCTTCTATTTCAAATGCTCAGTTACAGAAAGGAAAACTATTGTCTCAGGTTTGCTGTTGTGTAACCCACAATAACATTGACCTTTCTTTATTGTCATATTGCATTTAGGGCAGATACCTGATTTGTTATACACCTAAAGATTCCTTTTGGCAATGTGACCTATTCATTTTCTTTTATCCTTTGAGGCCCTACCTTTTAGAGTGATTTGATATAAAAATTATATTTGTTACAGAGTAAAGGTTAGCAATTACTTGGACTAGAGGCCACTATTAGGACTTGGCTATTTTTTAAAGGCTAAATTATAACATTATATTATGATTGGAATTACAGTCTTTTTACCTGGAATGGATCTTAAAGATCGTCTAGTACTATCCTATCATTTTACAGTGTTTAATCATCTAACACAAGGTCACATAGATGGCTGGTAGCAGAGCCGGAACTCCGTCGAAAATCCAAAGCTCTTTCTGCATTCTTCCTGTGCATAAAAATCCTCATTTATATGCATTAACATTATTCTTCCTTTCTTCTTTTTTCCTACTCCTAAAGTTTACAATAAAAATGTACTGTTTTGGCATGGCTTGAGCTGGTGTATTCTAACCATGTAAATACCCACAATTATCTTCTGTCAAAATTATACCCCCTAAAAATCACATGCTTTAAAAAACTTAACTTAGGAACACGATTATTGTCAGATATAAGACTATAAAGATCCCAATTGATTTTAGATGAACAAGAGTCTGGTGAAAGTAAGTTGTGTTTTAAAGAATAGCAAAAATGACCACAAAACTTAGCAATTATTTTAGGAAATTTATAGTTGACATTCTCAGATACCACTGTTTGATTCTAATGCACACTAAGAATTAGCTGAATTTTAAAAAATTATTTTTAAATGTGCCTATGAATTATATACATCATCAATTTAATTTTAAGCCTTGAAAGTTTCAAGGGGAATTTTAAGGGTTTGGTCATTTCTTTAGATAGGATGAGATAAAAACAGAAAATTTAAAAGTAGAAAATATTTAAGTTTTGTGCAAGTCTATAGGAAAGTAAAGATTATGTGATAAAATATTTCAACTTTGAAATACAAATTATTGCTTGGTACAATGCTATCTATAATATCTTTTGCCATTTTAAGTATCTTAATATATTTGAATGCCAATATGTAGCCTAACTCTCCACAATCAGAATTTTAGACACAGAAAGAAATTTGACAGTAATAGATTAACTTAGGCATTTTCAGATGAACTAGCTAAGGCCCTAAGAAATTAAGTGAAGTACTATAGCTCTGTAAATTCCATTAAGGTAGGGAATCTGTCTTGTTCCTCAGTGCCTTGCATGCCTGAAAAAGAGTAAATGCTCATTAAGTGTATGTAGCATGATATAATGCATTAGTAAATGAATGAATCCTAGTGCTAAGATGCCTAAAATTAATGAAATAAAGTATTTGATATGCTTCAAAAGGGACATGATAGCTAGAATGTATATGCTTTTTATCTGACTGTGGTTCTTAGAACCTTGAACATGAAATATGCATTCAGAAGGAGTCGATCAAGAATCAGGATGCTAAAACAAGACAGTTTTCTAAACTCTTTGTTATTCATAGTATGTTTTTTTTTTAGTTTTTCTTTAAAATATTGTTAATTCTCAGAACACCACACATACCCAAACAAAAATATAGTGCAAACATGACTTTTGAGCCTGTGATCTCAGAAACTCGGGAGGCTGAGATGAGAGGATCACTTGAGTCCAGGAGTTTAAAACCAGCCCAGGAAACATAGGGAGACCTTGTCTCAAAAACATCAACAGCAACAACAAAGGCATTTGAATCAGTATGAATTATTTTGAAAATATATCTATCCACCTGAGTCATGCTATATTCTGTTAACATAGATTATTTGGGTCAACTCTATGCAATTGTAACAAGCTTGTCAAACTAATTTAATTTACTTCTAAGATAGAATGGAAGGATAGTTAGACGGGGATGTAGATAGCAATTGTAGTAATATCCCTTGCCTTTGAATTCAGTTCTATAGAAATGATCACTGAAATCAGAGAACATGAAGACATGAAGATAGAAACAGAGATAAATTCCCTATAAATCATTGCCTCCATATTTGTATATGCATATACATGTGTCTATATTTATATGTACATCTCTCTCTATCTACATATCACTATCTATCTTGCCACATTGAATGGAGAAACTAATTGATATTCTATGCATGTGTGTGCACATAGTATGGTACCTAGCACAGTATATAATACACACACATATATGGCATTTGCTCTCAAGTGGGATATGTTAAAGATGAGACTTTGTGATATTTTTCTATAGTGAATATTAGGAAATATAATTTTTTAAATCTTACTATACTATGTTAATTATGTATGCATTTATTTTCTCTTTTGCTGGAGAAGAGTTTTCATCAGAAGGGAATTTATATTAAATATGTTGAAAATAACCTTTTCTATTGCAATCACAATACATTAACTCAATTAAACTACAGTTTTTCAAAATATGACATTTCTTTATTCCATGGAATTTTTTTATCATTTGAATACTTCCAATTTTAGATCGACTCACATATTCCATTTAAAATCATCATATTTGCAAACAACAAAATCTTTATTCAGTTTTTTCTTCTTTTGACTAATTTATACTAACTTTTAAAACTTTTATTTCCAGGTCAATGAATATTTGAATCTGTTTGTTTATTTTTTTTTTCTAGAGCATGTCCCTATGCTAATTCTTTCAGAATTCTTTCTTTGTATTCATTTTTTATGCATTTGCAAGAAAATTTTCATGAGCCTGTTGTTTATATTACTTCATATTCTACCTTTAATTGTGTCAACTTTTCCATTTCTGTTTTCTTTAGTTGTTATCCTCACATCTTCCATTTATGTATTTAAATTTATTTAATCAGAAGTGAGACTTAAAAGTGATGCAACGTCAGCTGAAATCTTAAGAGTGTCCAGAAGAAATTCAAAGCAAATCAAATTAAAACTGTCAGCAGGAAACAACTTCAAACATCATTCTGTTCAATGGCTACTATTGTAATTTAAACTTTCACTTAGAATTAAAAGCAATTATGAATAAAGGCATTCAATTTTGAATTTTTATTCAAATGTAGCAATGCAAGTCTGTTAATACTAAACAGGTAAATTTGAGTGTACAGTTGGGGATTTAAATAAAATGTGGTTATATAAAATCCCTTTAATTTATGTTCCAAAGCTCCCTGTTGTTAGAACCTGTTTCAAAACTTAATTATCTTGATGACTACTATAAAATTCTGTGACAAATTACCCTAGGAAATGTAAGAACATGATTTAGGACAAAACGGTTTTAAATTAGCTGACTTTTGCTCAGTGGAATTCTATCAAGCAACCTTTATTTGGTAACTGAATATTGATGGAGAGAGAAATGGAAAAGATTACAGGAATCTTCACCCATTCTTGCAAAGTAAGTTGTAATCTCTACATTCCATATCTAATAACAAAACATAGAGCATCATCTGAAACCTTGAGACATTGATTTGTTTTAGATTTGCTATTCTCTGTAGAAGTTTAGGTTCTCTGTTCATTAAAGACTAAAAAGAGCTTGAGTCTCTCTTAGCTTGGTTGCTGAGCATGTGATTTAAAATAGGATATAAGTAACAGAATGCTCATACCTGTATTTGATTCTCATGAACCAAATTAATCTAAGTTCAATAGCAGAATTCTGAAAAATTCTCTGGGGAAAGTGTCAGCTCACAGGACTCTATCAGCCTTCTTGGATGATTCCCTCAGGAACTTGCTTGCCATCAGTGTACTAAACATTTTTTTTTAAACGGGGAAACAAAGGAGCCGTGCACTGTTGTTAGCCACTAACCTCTTTTCACTGGCTTAGCACCTGTCTCCCAGCCAGATCAATTTTAGTTTTATTAGTACCTTCTGTGTTTCCTCTGTACTTGGTTGCAATGTCGTTTCATTTCACCTTGAGTTGTGGAATTTCAAGCAGTATACTTAAATATATGTTTTAAAATTTCCCTGCATATTTGAAAATGTGGGTCTTCTAAATTAATCAATGCAATTGCAAATAGACTTGACTCTAAAGATTGTCCTCTCATCAAGAAAACAATTTCTACTAACTTTTTTTGCTAACTTACTAATCCTCATTTTTAATAGGAAAAAAAGTCCTTTAAAGTATTTTGAAGTTATCATTGGGTTTGTTTTTCTCTTTTTCTCTTTGCATTTGCCATAAAAAGATTGAGATGTAGAAAATATTTTCCTAAACCAGTTTTTTATCTCCATTAAAAAATTAGAATCTTACTATAAATACTCCAGATATCTTGTTTTACTTTTGCTTCTATGATTTCCTTTCCATCATTCATCTAATCATTACATGTAGAAGAGAAAGGACGATGTATTCTTTCTGTACACCTAACTTACTTAATGTTTTATATGTATTATAAGCTTTTAAATGTATCATTTTATTTAATCTTAATGCCTGCACACAGGGAAATGGGCAGAGCAGATGACAATACTTACACTAGAGGAAGTGTGCTCAGAGAGATCAGTAACATGGCTATCTTAACGGTGCTGAGGCATGATCTCATCTGATCACACATCTAGTGCCCTTTCCCACTACCTTGTAATGCATCTTCCACCTAGTCCTTTTATTCTTTCACTCATTCCGGGGCATTCCCAAGGACTGCTACTAGCAATTGTGCATTATGAACCATACATCAAGACATACTATATTAGCTCACTCATATGAATTATGTGTGTGCATGTTTGTAATACCTGGTAGCTTATATAAATTTTGAATCTTACAATTGCTACACAATAATGAACTCCATGTCATTGAACAAAAACTCAGATGAATGTCTGATGATTTATACTTTCAGAAAGTTTACTGGATGTTTTACCAACTCCTTGGATCAATCTCATATGGTAAAGATCAATGCTAGCATCTTTTTGTGGTGATGTTAATTAATTTCTGCCTAGATTCTACAATTCTTATATATCTTCCCAAAGTAATCCATCATCATGCTAAGGCAAAAGGAATTCAATCCATCACTGCTGGATTCTGATAGAGGGCTTAAGGGGAATGCAAGTCATCTTCCCAACAGTAATCAAACAGCTCTGATACATGCCACTTTACACTTATATCATCATATAATAGATGGTTTTCTTCCTCATGGAAGCTTGCCTTAAAATTTTCAGACAGATGGACTGTGATGCAAAGGTTTCCTTTTTGTGGAATTTAAGGCTGTGAACTAGTTATTGACAAATACTACATCATCAGTTCCAGTTGAAGACACAGCCTAATAAGTAGAACATTGGCACTAATCCTTATTTAATCAGCCTTAAAATGGTAATTTCAAATTGATGAGGGCACAGGGAATAGATTTTGTACTCATAAAGTGCTTCTAAAAATACCAGTAATATGTGTATACAACCCAAGGATGAAATTAAAGAGCCCCCAGCTCGCCTAAGCAGAATAAACTATAAAAAGTACAACTGAAGGACCCCATACAAACTCAGAGAGGTAAATTCCTTCTGGTATTTTGAATAACACATACTCATGTTTATATTCTCAAAACTTAATCCATGGAACAAATATCCATAGGATCAAAAGAGAAAGATTTTTAGAATGTGAGTGTAAGTGCTATAAAGAACTTCTGTCATTTCGGTAGATGGTATAATCAGAGAGCAACAAGATTTAATATTGAAAATAATTTTGGAGCTCATAGGATCCGATCTCATCATTTGATAAATAAGCAGGGTAAATGAGGTTAAATTATACAGATGGTGAACTGCTGGGTGAAGGTTAGAATATAGACAGGCCTCCAGTGTTTTCTATGTTCCTGTGCTGCCTTTGCAAACATAGGCCCATGAAGAAAGAGTTGGCAAGGAGGACCATGAGGACCCACAGCTCTACCCCTTCATGAGAATGCTTCGGAACCCTTAAGTGTGGGTAAAGCTGTAATGCAGATAAATTTGTCTTTTTAGTTATCATCCTGCTTTCTTTACCTCCTCCGTGACCAGCCCTCCCGGACATGTCATTCTTACTCTACTTACCTCCTTGCTAAACCTAATTTTAGTGAAGGATCTATGTACAATAATGTATCACCACCTAATGTGTTAACAGAAAAACTTTTGCAGAGTAAAGAACCTCTAAGATAAAGTCTCATGACCCCAGGATGAGTCTACTTGTGAATTTTTAATAGTTGAAAAGGATTTGGACAAGAAAGTTCTTGAGGCAGACGTGCCTCCCTTCCTGTGCTTCAAACAAATTCCCAGGGTAGTTTCCACTTAGGCACAATTGGAAATTTGGCTTTAATAATATACTGGCAGCAACAAATACAACTAATATAGACTGAGCATATCTGCATGGTACTAAGGGCATTATAGGCATCAACTCTTTCTTCTTTACACAACCTTTTCTGCACCTATTTAGGCTATGAGGAATTAAATAACTCACTGAATGTCTTAAAGCTAGTGAATAGGTTTTGAACTCTCATCTGTGTGGTGTAAAAGTCTTCTTCCAATGATCTTAATGGACTATTTACTACCCAACACTGCCTTTCATATGCTAGAATTCTCTAGGTCACACTTGCTTCCTGTCTTCATATTTCCCAACAAATGGAAGCTAATACTTGCACAGCAAAATCTTAGTACCTACAGCTTTGTTTCTATAGAATCATGATTTTAATATTTCTCAATTTTGAAGTAATATTAATATATGATAAACACATATGCATATTAGAGTATTGACATGTTTATGAAAATTCTGTAGTCAAGGCATCACAACAAATCTGAGATAAGAAAACACCCTTTCATTTTTTTATTATAATAAAAACATAAAGTTATATAATATAATGATATTTTAATAACTAACATATATATGTAGAATGGATACATATATTTTAAAATACTTTGGCATATCTACTTTCTGCTAGCCATTGCCTTAAATGATATAAAGTATATAAAAATAAACAAAGTGTACTGAAGATTTCTAGAGCTGAAAAAAGATAGAATATCTACATTTCTGGAAGCAGGTTGGGGCAAAGTATTTTGAAGATTTGCTACAGGCAATCATAGGAAGGGGACACTCATTTCACACTGGTGTGATTAAAGAAAACGTCATTACAACATTCATATCTGAGGTTACATACCTTAATGTATGAGTTGGCTTTTGAAGAATTGAGGTGGAAGAATTAAATTTCAAGCAAAGTAAAGTAACAGAAGCAAGTGAAAGGAAACATGGAACATCCTGGTTTTACTGAGTGTCTTTGTGGAATAGTATATGTTTAAGCTGGAAACAAGGATTGGATCTCCATTATGGGAAGTGAAGTATTTTGAAGATATTTAAGCTTGGGGGTAGTATTTTCAAATTATTAGTAGTGGGAAAGTTTGATGACTGAATAGAAGAGAGATTAGAGATAGAGAAGCTAAATAGAAGGCTATGATAGCAAACAACATAATTATCATTATTGACTTTCCATTGTGCAATAGCTCCTTCACATCTATTATTTCAGTTATTTCTATGACAAAGCTAAAACCAGATGCCAACTTTTTATACAGGTAAAATCATTAAAATTTGAAGAGTTAGATGGCTTGCCCAAGGTCGTAAGGCTTTTAAAAGAAGCTAATATTTTTCAAGAGGTTTAACAAGATAAAGTCTGAGTAACATTTGATAATTAAATGGTCATTGGTAAGCAGTTTCTTCGCAGGGGTGAAGGCTAAAGATGGATAGCAAAGGATGCAAGAATGAAATTATAATTTCATAAATGGATAAATAAATAAAATGTATGATGACAGGGTCATATAATAAGTTAGGGATTCTTGTGTGTTCATGAAGACATTATGAAAATGGATGACTTGATGGCGGATTGAGGAGAGATAGGTTAATGAAGTAAGTATCACAAGGGAAGTCAAGGATGGGAAAAGTTTAAGGAGAGATCCTTGGAAAGTTCACTAGAGTTTTGAAGAACTAGTAATACTGAGCAACTATAAATTTATTTGAAATTTGTAAATTTATTTATCTCTCAATTCTTAAACTCATAATAAAATTACTAAAAAATGTTACATGGTAGAGCTATTTTTCCAAGCCACTACATATGAAGCTGCCTACAATTGCCTAATTTGTCAATAGTCTATCTATTGTCAAACTCTGTGAGCATATGATGAGTCCACTCACATATTAACTGTTTAATTTTAGTTTACTGTTTTCTTTGGCACTAATTGATAAGGCTTACTTGAGAAATAAGATTTAAATTTTTGAATATATGTGTACTCATATGTTGCAAAATAATATATTTTCAACCAACATCTTAGGCTTGAAGGGATATTCTCTTGAATAGGGCTACCTATTAATTAAATCACTGCTAGGTAGATTTCATATAAATTATTGCTCTCTGTCAGCTCTGAATTTTTTAGCTCATTGTTGTTAAATTTAGTAACCAAAGTGAAAGAGACTTGTTTTTTTTTTTCTCATTTTATTTAACTTTGTGGGACATTTTAAGAACAATAATGTCTGGCTTTTAAAATTCCAGTGTGATAAATAAGTCAATTACACTTGCCGAATTTTGTTAATTCAAGACAGGTACTGTAAAGTCCATGGGATAAAGAATCCAAACATACTAGATATGTCAGCTTAAAAAGTCAAAGTAATTAAGTTGTACATTATTATTTAAGAGACGTCAAGGCTTATTTTATGCTGATAAATTAATTATACACTGTAGAATATTCTCTAGGATAATGGAAGCTCTATCTTAACACGAAGATCTTTCTTGTCCTATGGTTTTGTTAGTAGTTAAATTTAATTTGATGTTACTCTAGGGTAAGTAATAATTTAGTAAATAAAAAATGCCCAAATTAGAGGAAAATAACTAGTAGAAGCATATATTTAAAAGCTTTCTTGATTTGCTTTTTTTCAGCATGCTTGAGTTTGAAAATCAATAAAATTCAAGTCAAATTAAATCCATATTTTCCAAACTACCTATAAAATTTTAATTAAAAATATTTACATCTGTTTTTTGTTTCAAATAAGTTTTTTGTTTTCATTGTCACCATTTTCCCAAATTTTTTTCCATTTCCAATGACTCTCTTTCAGATGTCACTTTCCGTCTCCACTCAAGCAGAATGACTCATTTGTTACCAACTTGTGAGAGAAGACGTATTCTGTTTTACCAGATACAGGAATTGCTCCAGATTCTTGTCAGTATAAAGGATGATCCCCTAACATTTTTTTATAATATAGAAAATCTCTTTCAGTTCCTATAGTTGGAGAGACATTAGAGACATGACATGCCTCTGACTAGTCCATGTTAAGTGTCCGATAAATATTATTGAACATATATTGACTATAAAATAATGCGGTAGTATATTGAACTTTATGTCTTCAGTTGAAACATCATACTTTGTTCTAATCCTTAAGCAGAAAAAATAGTATGTGATAAACTGAGGCCATAACTTCTGGCATGTTGGGTTGAATTTATGTTCCTCATTTTATAGCTTTATTCCTCCTTGTAGTATTACTGGTGATGATTCCCAATGCCTATAGAACCTAGCATAGTGATGGATATAGCATCTCAAAAATGTGTCAACTGTTCAAATCAAATAGCCTACAGCATAAAGCCCAGAATTTGAATACTCACACTAGCTGTCCAATTACTTTTAAAGCTGAAATGGCTTGTTTTGAATACAGGGTGGGGATAGTATATAAACCTATTTTATAATCAAGTGTACTTGAAGATTGTATCTACACCTCCAAAGTGCTTTTAATGTTCAATCAGCATTATTGGTGCAAACTGAAATTTTAAGTTCATAATTATAATATGTTTTGATTTTTAAAAGATGATCATAGTAACGAAGGCTTCATTTTTCAGAAGAAATATCAAAAGAATAAAAGCAGTAATCATAAATAAATAAGTGATGTACTTTTTGTGTGTGTGTCGCCAAAGGGCTGCTGCATGTAAGAAAAAGCTCCACAATAGATCTATGTTAGCTGAATAATATTTGCCCTGTATTTATAAGACGTTTAATCCCCAAAATACGATTGAAATATTTCACTATGATAGAAATGCTTTGTATATATCGTTTAGAAATTATTGATAGTTTTAATCAGGACTCAAAGCAGGATCTCTGATGGACCAAAAGGATCCACCTATTTTGTAGGTATCTATTTGTCTCTAACATAATATCTGGATTTTAAAAGACTAAATAAAAACCGTCTGAAACAATTTTTCTGTAGAAGGTCTTTAAATATAGTCAAGTGATAGTGGTCCCTATGATGTAGCTATTTGAATTCAAAGTATTTAAATAAATTTTCAATACTTATGCTTTTTAATATAATTAATGAAATTTTTCCTCTGCTATTTCTTTTGTTTAAATTATTCTTTAGAACAATTTATGGTGTCATAGAATAGTTGATATGAAATAGTTGATAGTAATAAAGACACTAGACAGTTGATTAAAAGAAAGCAAACCAGGATAATGAGTCAAAAGGATCAATACTCAAAATCAATAGACAAAATAATAACAATAGCAGCTATTTTGAGTACTTACAATGTACCAAGCACTCTTATGTTTTATGTGTATTAGAATATATTGGATGGAAACTAAGGTGTACATGTAGACATATATTACACAGTCATTACCAAAAGCACACATCTAGTAAGAAATAGATTTGAAATTAAACTCAAATAATCTTTCTCTACTGAATGTGTTCTTAATGGTAACCAGTAACACATGTGTTAAGTATAACTTTGGATTGTTTTAAAAAAATCATAATTTAGAAGAATCAAGGTGACATATTACAAATGCCAATATAATTAATGTTTTTAAATACTTTGAAAATGATTATGTCTAACTTTTTATGTGTTTTTTACCAGGGTGATTTAATATAGACTGTTTCATTTTATTTTTGTGTCACATATCCTCACGAATGTTGAAACTTCAGAGAATATCATATACTCCTTTCTTTAGATGTCAGAATGTAACATGAGTGGATTATAGAAAAATTGACTATAACCATTACTCACTGTGGGACTGTGAGACACTGTTGACCATGTAGATCTGAAGGTTCATTTACTGGCATATGAAAATAATATAATATGAGAAATAGAGGGAAGAAAGATTATTAGTAATCAAAAGAAATAATATCAGGGGATCAAAGAAAATCTCATAAACAATGTGTGCATTTCATGATTTGAATATAGCAAAAAATCTTTTTTTTTTAGTTAAATATTACAGTGTTTGACCATTACTTTTCACAAGTAATACAAGATTGTTTTTCAGTAAAACCATGCATTTGTCTCCATGATGATGATAATGATGCTGATGATATTACCAATATGTTTCCATTAACCATAATATCACTATTTTGGCAATCTTCCAGTATATTGCCAATAATTTATTAATAACATACCTCAGCATATCACAAAAAGGTATTTCAATTTATTAAGCATTGAGTACCTATCTTAGAATGTGGAAAGGGATATATAAATAGGTAAAGTCATGCTGGCCTCAAGTAGCACTGAAGATACAAAGTGTAGGGAAAGACCTACAAACCAAATCTAATAAAATCTTAAATATACAGCAATAATTTAAAAAGTGTTACTGAACAAACCATTTGAGATCAATTAATTTTGAGAGTGAAGAGTTGTAGAAGAAATTTTACTTAGAATCTGAACTATACCATGGAAGATGAGTAGATGAGTGTAAATTCACCAGGGGAAAAATGTGTTCCAGAAAGAACAAAAGATACGAGATAAAGTGCATGGCCAGTTTATCATCTTCCTTAAAGAATAGAAGGATTTGGGCTGAGGCACGAGGGTCCCTTGAGCCCTGGAGTTTGAAGTTGGTTGTTGTGAGCTAGGCTGACGCCACGGCACTCTACTCAGGCAACAGAGAGAGACTCTGCCAAAAAGAAAAAAAAAAAAGGAAAGATTTGGTAATGCCCTGGGAGCACACACAAATTGGAGTCTTGAACCTGGAAGAAAATGTGTGTGGTGAGGGAACACATGCTTTAAATTGGGGAGCAGGTAGACGTGGCAATTTTATTTCAATGAAAGCCAAACTATATGTTTAAGATAAGAAGACAGGATTGAGAGCGAAGGTACACAATAGAGAAGAGGCCTAAGTTTGAAGCTACCAGAAGCTAAAATTAACTTTTCCAGGAAGAAGAAATAGGTTTGAAACCTAGTCAGTCACAAACAACCAGGACAGAAAGGGAAGGTGGACAGACTATTCAGTCATAGTTTAGAAGCTGCATATCCACAGAAATTATTAAGTCTACCAAAGAAATTAAGATTGATTCACATGCTGCATTTCAGGAACTTATAAAGGTGAATATTGATAAGATTAAAACACCAATATTCATTTAACAGTATTTCTTATTTTATGGAAAATATTTCTTCTTTGCTGCAAGAAATAATAATTATAACTGTAACAACAAAAACAATAGCAACTAAGATTTGGTGATTTCTAACTAAGCTCATAGACTGATTTCCATGTATTGCAAAAGTTGACACATTTACTAAACAATCGTGCCTGGATTTCTAATCCCATTGCCTTGCAAAATAAGGATTGCAAATAATATACAACGATTGCATTCGGATTTTATTGTTAAAGCTATTTACTGATACTACTACTAATAATAATGAAAATTTGAACAGTGATGCTCTACTGCAGTAAGTAACATTTGTACATTTGGAAATCTTTGATATATACCTTAGCTGTTATCTAACTGCAGAACTGAAAAATAAACCAGTTGAGTATATTAGGTGTATAAAATGTGCTAGCAGATTTAAGATTTAAATATTATGATGTCAAATTTTAAAACTTTTGAAAAAAAATATTATCCATGGTAATCTGAAAGGAATTTATTACAATTTGATTTAACTTAGTAAAATAATAGGTTTGTCGTTAGGGGCATTTACCGAAGCTATAAAATAGGAACAAAAGTTTTAAAAAATAGCTGTGTTGGCAATAAATATTTATTACTACCTTGATAGTTAAATCTCAGTTATTAATCACATATTGATGTGTATTTACCATAAAATAACTGACTTATTAAATTGAAATCAAGTCACTTTTTAAGATTCTTAATTTGTACTGTGACCAGTCAGCCTGTTGATTATATGTTTAAGTACAGTCTTAATTGATCATGGAGTTTTTTGCTATAAATTACAGAGAGAGAATGACAGATTTCACAGGTTGGTTGTGGCTTAATGACAAATTACACAGTTTGAATAGAAAAAGGATATAAACACACACAGGAATAAAGTAGTTACATGGATTCCTGATGCGAAAAGTTCTTTTCTAATGTATGCAGACACATTGATAAATAGAATGTGAGAATACACAGTGTATTTTCTCTCTTAAACAGTGAGAAAAATCAAAGAATGTTCTATCAATTGCATCTATCAAAACTTTTGTTTTCATGGAAAGAAAAACATATATAGGATTTAATGTTTAAAAAATCCACGACATATTAACCTAATAAATAAAAGCATACAGCTTTAACAAATGAAATATTAAGTAAAAAATTGGTATTGCTTATATGCATTATAGTAAATATTTCTTACATATGTGGAATTTTCTGTTCATTATGGCTTTGATTCTGAAAGGAACCAATTCATTGCAAAACACAGCACTTTGCAAAAGTGTAGCCTCTCATCTTTCCATATAGGACTGAAGTCCTATATCAGGTTCATAAGTATCTGACCATTAAAGAAAAGTATTGAGTGATGGTCAATTTGTAAGATTTAATGATCAAGATGCCAGTGTTCAAGATGCAGAATTTTGATTTTTTTCTTTTAGACTGAGAGTGACACATTATAATAAAATTTAATATATTTTTAATTTTTTTTTCACTTCAGCATATTGCATGGGTACAAATGTTTAGATTACATATATTACCTTTGCTCCACTCCAGTCAGAGCTTCAAGTGTGTCTATCCCTCAGACAGTGTGCACTTCACCCATTAGGTATGAATATACCCATCCCCTCCTCTCCCCCACTACCTGCCCGACATCCGATGAATGTTACTACTATATGTGCACCTAAGTGTTGATCAGTTAATACCAATTTGATGGTGAGTACATGTGGTGCTTGTTTTTCCATTCTTGAGATACTTAGTAGAATGGGCTCCAGCTCTATCCAGGATAATACAAGAGGTGCTAGACCACCATTGCTTTTTGTGGTTGAGTAGAACTCCATGGTAGACATATACCATATTTTATTAATCCATTCATATCTTGATGGGCACTTGAATTGTTTCCACATCTTTGTAATTGTGAATTGCGCTGCTATAAACATTCTAGTGCAGATGTCTTTTTTATAGATTGTCTTTTTTTACTTTGTGTAGATGCCCAGTAATGGGATTGCTGGATCAATCTCATTACTCTTTTAGCTCTTTGAGGTATCTCCATATTACTTTCCACAGAGGTTGTACTAGTTTGCAGTCTTACCAATAGTGTATGAATGTTCCTATCTCTCCACATCCACACCAACATTTATTGTTTTGGGACTTTTTAATAAAAGCCATTGTCACTGGAGTTAAGTTATATCTCACTGTGGTTTTTATTTGCATGTCCCTGATGATTAGAGATGTTGAGCATTTTTTCATGTTTCTTGGCCATTAGTCTGTCTTCTTTTAAAAAGTTTCTGTTGATGTCCTTTGCCCACTTTTTAATGGGGTTGTTTGATTTTTTTCTTGCAGATTTTCCTGAGTTCTATATAGATTCTAAACTTAATTTTATACATAGTTTTGTGGATCTTTAAAATTAATAAGCAAACATTGAATGTTAGCTGTTTCAAAACCAGAGAATATAAGAAGAAAATTTGGATGATTAAGAAAGAATTGTGTTAATAGAATACATTTTTATTAATGTTAGAATATTAATTACAAAGTAGTTAAGTTGTTAGACTCTGGAGTTAGACATTCCAAGGTTCAAATACTTCCAAGCAATGGAACTATAGACAAGCTATATAAATTCACTAAGAGTTTTTCTGTCTCTAAAATGCAACAGTAGTTTTGTAAGGATTAACTGAGCACATAATAAATAAATATCCATTAAATTAACGTATATTTCTTACTACCAGTAGCAAACTTTGTAGTCATGTAGCTGAGGCATGTATTTGCAAGAAGGTTCATTGAAAAATTATTTATATTAACCAAATATTGAAAACAACTGAAATATAAATATAATAATTCAGAGACAATAAAAAGATGAGTAAATCTAAGTGTATTGGTAAGGATATATGTTCACCACATACCATTTTCTAAAGGCACAGATTTAACAGTGTGTGTTTTATCGTTCAGTTTTAATAGAAGTATAATTATGCATTAAAATTTGTCTAAAAATAACCACAAATTCTCTTTAAATGGCATTATAGAGGACCTTATTTTACTTTATATATTCCCTTATCCTGAACTTTTATAGTTACTATGGCTTTGTAGTGAATATATAGTAGTTAATATAAATAACTTTCATTTGTAGAGAAAATTATGATATTTCAGTTAAAAAATAATGTAATAGGTTGAAAAGGAATTTAAATAGTTCTTAAGAGGTCCAAGTTGGTCTGCAATATAAATAAAGCTAAAGAGAAAAAAAATGTTTTGCTTATATTGTACCCCCCTTTATTTAAAAATGCCTTCTTTGTAAATCTGTATACTCTTTTCTTCATCAATTTTGGTGCCTATTAATGCCAGCAATTTTCAAGGATTGTAGGATGCAGATTGCTCATTATTCCTTGCTTTGGCCTGTGTCTGTATAATGCCAGATAGTAAAAACATACCAAACTACGTAAAAAATAGTCCAGTCTATGAGTAAAGTAGGCAGATGTTGAAAATTTGTGTGGATTTGTGGCTATGTGGACATTTAACTTTTTGTTTTGTTTTGCTGTTATTATTGTGTTGGCCTCATTCAAACAAGGCCTAACAGGCCCTTTTATTTCTTTGTGAACCTAGTGTCTTTTCACATAAGTGTTAATATGACTAGCTTCATTTGAAAATATAGTCATAGCCACTTGTCGCCTTCGACATAACCGTCTTTTAGCTAAATGAAGTGTGCAGCATAGCTTTAAGCACTTACTAGTAAAATGTAAATTTGAATGTATACTTGCATATCCAATTAACTGTTAATATGTGGACATCTTTTATAATAATTCTTACATTCTTTCTTTACTTCTAATTTCATATTTGTTATTTATTTGCTTCTTTGATCTAATGTCTTTGTGTCTCTTAATATTCTCTTTAACTATCACTTGGAGAAAGGGGTTTGGGGGGAGGGGGACAGAAGGGGTGAGAGAGAGAGAGAGAGAGAGAGAAAGAAACACATAGTCTTCGATTCCCTAAGGCCAATATTTCCTAAAAGAAGGTCTCTATATTTCAGTGAACTGTTGTGACTTTGGAAACCTTTCTAATCTTTCTAGCCACTTATCTTCCATATTATTAAATTTGAATTATGCTCAAATATCCAAAAAGAGTTTAGAATAGGAATTATTCATTCAAACCAAAACAAAATAATCTTGACAGGCAAAATGGATCAAATTGATTTTAGATATTGTAAATACTTATTGACTGCATTTCTTTTCCCTAACAACTTAAATTTCTTTCCTTCCTTCCTTCCTTCCTTCCTTCCTTCCTTCCTTCCTTCCTTCCTTCCTTCCTTTCTTTCTCTCTCTCTCTTTCTCTTTCTTTCTTTCTTTCTTTCTTTCTTTCTTTCGAGCAGAAAAAACCCAAAAGTGATCACACTTTTCCAGGCTAAGATATTTCCTTTAAGTCACGGAATTTCATTTCCAGCACCAAATAACATGATGTTACCCCATGGATTTGGAGTCCTCATAGATTCCAAAAAGTCCTTAACATTCACAGTTAGTCACATGCTGGGAAGATTGACCTCATGAAATTCATGCATTTATAGAGCTCGAAATATGAGTTGGTTGCTCTCTATTTCATTTCAGATGATGTAAAAAGAGGCAGTAGTCTGAATAACAATTTCAAGAAAATCATTGACTCAGGAGATTTCAACAAATCCACTAATAAATTATAATATGTTGAAGGAAAGAGCCCTGAGCTTCCCTTATGGGGAAGACAGTCTAATACTAGTGTTGATGAGTACTACAGTGATGAATCAGCTCTAGTACTAGACTGTGAAGTTATGCTGAATGGGAAGAGCCTTGAGTTAACCTATGATTTGTCAGGCATTTATTACTGAACTAATCCTAATTTTAAAAACGGACATTCACTTAGTAATAATATACACCAAGAGCTGATATACTAGATCAGTACCAGAATAAAAGGAGTTTACAAGAATTCTACCTTTTAAGTTTATCAATATAGTCACATTCTTAATATCCAAATTACCCAATTTCATTCTAAGTTCAAAGGAAAATCTTAAGCATTGTAAAAAAATATAACTTACATAGAAATAAATAATATGCAAAAAGGCATTGAAAGTTCATTTTCACATTAAATAAAGCTATACAAAAATGAGTAACCTCCACAAAAACATTTCCTCATGTTTAAATTGAATGGTGATAATTACAAAATTTGACTTTGAATTTGATCCTTTATAATATTTTCTTACTGTCAGCTGATTTTTACATTTTTAATCCTTAGATAATTGATATTATCCCTGCTCTATAGATGTGGATACAAAGTATAGCATATAAGGGAGAGAACTATGTATGACTCAAAATGTGGTAGGTATTCCTACTAAACCACACTGCTCAAAATAACATAATTCAATTATTTATGCTCTCAATAAATGTTATAACAAGTTTGTATGTCTGCCATTATAGTAAGACTTTTTATAACACAATACAATTAAAATATAATTTTTAGTTATGATTAAATGCAAAAATATATTATAGTGGTGATGACTATGACATTGGGTGATAAGAGAAGAACCTGTTATTCTATTCATTATATGAAAGACTGAGTTATACAAAGAGAATAAAGTGGAGATACTAAGGACAAACTTTGTCTACAAAAACAAAGTCCAGACATATTTAGGTTGGCAATTGAAACTAAAATAACCTTTTGTAATATGAAGAAAAGTGATAAAATAAATGGTCTAAAAGAAAGATATTGAAATGCTTTAGAATGTTACATATTATAATGAAAGTAGGGGAAAGTCATTATTTTTTTTAAATAATGCAAGAAAGATTCTTTCTCTGCTTTCAACTCTGTTCATCTTCATTTTACAAAGTTGCTGCAATGATGACTATATCAAGCAATTTCTTGATATTTTAAACATAGTCATTGTTTTCTTTAGATAGGAGGCATCTTTAAAAATTAGAAATCATTTTATAATAAATGGCATAAAATAGCTTAAATTTAAAAATGTAAAATTAAAAAAACTCTGTTAAATAATTCACATAGCTGAACGAATACAGACAATTTGACATTTTTTATAGTCTGAAAACTTGAATTTTGAGATTGCCTGGAGCCAGAGTTACTAATCAAAGGTACCCTTTTTCTCCCATTAAAAGATACTGGGAATCACAATATATGAATAGGATGAAATGGAATAAATAGCCCAAGATGAAGTAATGGAGAGGTATCAGACGGGTCTTCACAGCCTGCATTATTCAAAGTTACAATGTAGCTAAGAGTATTGAAGTGCTTAAGTAACAAAATAGCAACAAAAAATTTAAAAAATTGTTTTTTGTTTATATATATGTATGGGTAAATATATAGTCATATTTGTACTTTTTCTTTATAACTATTTTATGTACTGTTGCTTAAATACCTTTGTAACTTTCATTCTTTGTTGTACTCAGTTGACTTACAAAAGATAAGCACAGTCCAAAGGTATGACTTACCTACTTAGCTCTTTACCTAAATATATACTCGTGTGTCTATTTACATAGATAGACAGAGAGGTAGACACACACAGATACATGCATATTGAATATAGTTACTAATAATCCTTTCTAGACTTATATGTATAGATTATTTATACTTTTATTATTTATTTTATCATAAATTAAAATTCTATTCAACAAAATTTGTTAGAATAGGCTTATTTGGTAATTCCATATATTATTGTTTACTTATTACCAATATTCAGGGAAGAATAATCCAGGAATTTAAATAATTCATTTTTTTATGAAAAAGGATATTCTCAGTTCCAACTATTTCTTCACCCTGTAAATAATCAATCTCTCAAATTATTTACTACCACATGTGAAAATTTCAATTAGTGAGTATATTTTAATAGATTGACATGTAATATGCCACCAGTACATTTATTTTTTATATAACTTTATTGTTTCTGAAGTTTTATAAATCTCTCAATGTGAAGAATTCTGTGATAATAGTTCTATTTTCTTCCAGACCTTAATGGAAATCTGCACACTGGCACTCTGTAAATATCAATTTGCAGAGCTGGGGTAATAAAATACAGACTCAAATGTGTACATAAACACATGTATTCTAGTATTTCCCTATAATTTAATAGTTAATTTTTATTTTGCTTTCCAGATCACAGGGTAAAGAAAGCTGCCTTTTTAAATTGTTCTTAACAAATGTTAATTCTGAAATGATTTCAGTGAAAATAGTAAGATACTTTTTAACAAGAATGTTTAAGTACATGAAATATAGAAATATAAATTTTTAAAAAATATTCTCATAAATAACACTTTCAAGATTTGTCTAACTAGTTTTCATGTAAGTTCATTGAACATGGAGTAGATAGAACACAGAAAACAAGGAAAACTGAAAAAAGTATATTGATTAAGAAGTAGCACCTAATGGGCAAAGGAATTGAAATACCTAAATTCTTTGACTTTAGAATTTTATAGATTTTCCACCATCTGATTCTGGGAATAAAATTCATACATCCATATTTCTAGTTATTACAGAGAACAATAAGAATTCCTCTCAAAAAAAAAACCACATTTAATAAAACCTCAGAAAACAAAACAGCAAACGCCACCCCGCTTTGTTCTTGTTTCTCACTGGAAAAAAATTCTTTCAAGAGATTGCTATTTGGGCCAATTGTTTTTTCTTTTAATTTTTTTAACAGATTAAGACTTTTTTGTTATAAAAGTAACTGCAAAATACAGAATTCTATATTTTCCATATAATTTTGCCAGGTTATTTTTTTTTCTTTATCCTCAAAATAAAGATTCAGGTAGAAAAGAGCACTTCCTATGCAAGTGGGAGAGTATTTTATCCTCTAACACTGTGGACCCCTCCCTACTGGTCCCCCAGCCTGTGGACCAGTAGGGAGGGGTCTGTGGCCTGTTAGAATCTGGGTGACACAACAGGAGGTGAGCGGCTGGTGAGCAAGTGCACCTTCATTTGTATTTACAGCTGCTCCCCATCACTTCCATCACCGAGTAAGTTCCACCTCCTGTCAGATCAGCGGTGGCATTAGATTCTGATAGGAACAGGAACCCTACTGTAAACTGCACATGGCAAGGATCTAGGTTGCATGCTCCTTATGAGAATCTAATGATTGATGATCTGAGGTGGAGCTGTTGCAGTGAAGCTAAGGCTGGGGAGTGGCTGCAAATACAGATTATCATTAGCAGAGAGGTTTGTTTGCACAATAAATGTAATGCACTTGAATCATCCTGAAACCTTTCCCCCAACCCCTAGTCTGTGGAAAAATTGTCTTCCATAAAAGTGGTCCCTAGTGCCAAAAATGTTGGGGACCACTGCTCTAACACAGCTAATTACTCTTGTATTCAGATTTGCCTTTTTATTGTGGATTGAAACTATCTGTTGTCATTTCTGTGTGGTATAAATCCTAGCCACTCATTAAATTATACCTGTTAGTGTTTAACACAGTGATTAGGAGCATGCAATCCAGCAATTATAACTGAGTTCTAATCCATTTATAAGTTGTTAATTTTAGGTAATTTACTTAACTTCTCTCTGTTTTAACTTCCTGCTTGGTAAGATGATAGTAACGGTATCATATAACAGCCTGGCACATTGTAAGTGCTCAAGAAGGTTAGCAATTATTATTGTCTCACACATATATCTGCATCTTATTCAAAGAATATTAATAATAACTGAATAAAAATTAACCAAATGCCAGAATCCAGGCATCGTGCTAAATTGTAAATGGGAAGAAAAACAAAAGGTAAGGTAGGCCTTTAAAAATTTCTGAATATATCAGGGAAACAAAATACCACCCCCAAATTAAAACACAATTATGAATTTTGTACCAGAGTTATATGCAGGGCACAATGGGAATATAGACAAGAGTATTACAAATTTGGAGCACTATCATTGTAAACTGTTACCCAGATATCATAAGAAGTGATGATCAGTGGATGAATATATAAGCATCATTTCAGAAAGCATGTTTCTTAAAATTAGGGGAAAAAAGCAATTGACCACCAATGCCTAGATTTATAGATATTATCTTACTGGAAACTGATTTTCTTAAAATAAAAAAGCTATGGGACTTTAAACTCTCAAAAAGGAAGAAAAAGCAAGAGAAAGGGAGTGAGGAGAGAATGGAGGAAGGAAGGAAGGAATAAAATCATCATTTTATACCAATGATAGTGTTGTCCTCCTTTCCCCCGTATTCTTGCCATTTCACTCGTGAAGTCCTCTGGTCTGTGGAGATCACTGCATGTCAGTTAGATAGGCCACCTTCCACTTGCTATTATATGTCTTTTGACTATAAGCTCTCTGAGGGAAGAACCTGACTTATCTAAATCTGACCCATCAGTGTTATTTCAAGAGTCAGTACCAAAGGACTTGTGAAGATTAAGACATCCTGAAGATCATCATTATGACTTTCCTCTGCCTTTTCAGAAATTTGTTCTTTTATACTCAAGAGGAGACTTAAAATTCTTTTCACCCTTAAGAAAGAGAGGTTTAGATACTGTGTTTGTGCATCTTATCTTTAGTCTACCCCATTACCACCCTCTTTTCAATGCAGGTCAGATAGTAACTTAAAATCAGCATTGCTTATGGAAGAGCTAAGATAACTTGTAACTAAATCTTTCAAATCCCAGACTGTCAGAAGTTCTAAAGAGACAAACATAAACCAACCCATCAACTGATAAAAATCATTTGACAATCTATTATACAAAACCAAATACAAAGTGTGATTAACTGTCTTTTCATGAAAGTGATAGTTATGCTAAAACGTGTGAGCAGACACTATGAACACCATGCCAAAGCTTTAAGCTATTGGCAAGCAACATTGACTCATGCCCAATAGCCCAATATTGTCTCTTTTGTCAAGTCCTTGGGTACCAGAGTGATAAATTCACATGGAATGAAACTAAAGCAAAAAAGATAGTGCAATAAACAGCTAGAAATATTTGTCATGTACTGTTTTGAAACAAAGTAAATAAAATAGTCAATTTAATCAAATAAACAAAACAGCTTTATTGTTTGACTTGCATTTCACCACAGAAATGTGAATTATAAAATTTAACATAAAAATAAAAGAATTTTTTATATAAAATTTTTTATAGCAACCAGTAAACACACAAACATATACACAAACATACACCCATGTATAAAAACAGGTAGATAGATTGATTGATTGTTACAGATAATATTTGAACTATCCTAAAGAAAATAACTTAAATTTTATGATAATTTCTTTAGGTAGTATACATAATTTCAGTTATAAAATTGTGAGTGGTGATACTTTATTTTGCTACTATAGTGCATTCTCTTAGTGACAAACAGCATTTTTGGAAAATCATTAAATATAAGAAAATATTATGCATTAAAAAGGAATTTTAATTTTAGACATTTGTGCAATCCTCAAAACATCTTTTAAACAATGATTTGATATTATCTGCATTGTGACACAAAGTAATAGTCCTGGGGTATTACTACAATTAAAAACTTTAAAAATCATAAAATTTGTCTAGCCCTACCCTTTCCTGATGCTGCCATATTTTTATGTGACAGCACTGATAGTTTCTGACTCTAGTCAAATACCTCTAAAATTTGGAAGAATATCACTTCATATGGGAGTCCATTTCTTTCAGTTAGTTTTAGTTGTTTAAAAAGTTGTTTTGAGATAAAATTCATTTCCAAGTTACTTCCATTTTTAATTAAGATGTCTTTTATTGTTGTTATTTGTTTAAAAAGAAAGTAAAGCTCAAAGGGCATTTTTTTTAAGATAATATTCTACACCGATGGGAGACATCCTCTAACAATGGAGCTATAGTCATATAGCAGTACATGAATTGATCCCTGTTCTTACAAAGATATACAATGTTTTTTAGTTATATTGTACTGAAATGGCAAACATGTCTAGTATCTGTCATATTAAAACATCAAAAATTATGTTTTACAATCAGGTATGTATAAAGCAACATAGGCATAAGATAATGAATTGTGCTTCAGAGATGCCTTATATAAAACAGTGTATAGATGCTGCTTTCAAATTCTATGAGTTGTTTTTAAATAAAGAACAGTAATGTCTGTTTATAAATGAAACATTTTTAAAGAAATAAAGAGAGAATAATTCTATGGAGGCATTATATGCTAATAACTTATAAGCATTCTACCTGTTAAAACCAATAACTAAGTTTAAAAATTTGAATTAAATTCTTATATTTATTTTGCCTAGTACACATAATAGGAAATAATTTATACTTGAAATGTACTATGTCTTTATACATCCTTAGTTCAATGCAATTATTTTACTCTGAACAGTGAAATCTGGTAATAAAATAGAGTTAATTTCATTCTGGACAGAAGTTCATTCCAGACAGAGACTCATTACTACTAAGTTGTATTGCTTCAACTTTTTATTTTTCTTTTCCTTGGAAATATAAGAAAATCCTGTGATTCGGATAATGAATACAGGGTTTTCAGAGTTTTTTTAATCCATCATAATGCTTTTGACACATCAAGCAATCACAAAACCAGCACTGGCCTGAGCATGATGACAAGTTGTCAGACTGATGTGCAGTACCTACCTTGGCATTTTCATGTTTTGTAGATAACAAGGTGAAAAGTGAGTAAACACCACACAAGAGCACAAAAGAATTGTGCCCCATTTGCATTCCATTGCTTACATCTTCTCAAAGGACTATTTTAGTTTTACAAAATGAGAATATATATTTAAGTTTAAAACTGTCAAATGAATACGTGAATACACATAAAACTGTAAGCTTAGAAAATAAGAAATTCAAACAATTGCTTACCTTATGTGGAGTTTATTTTCATATGGTTACCTATGAGTAGAAATTATGAATCATTACAAATACGTTTCATAGATAGATTCCTCTACCACCACCACAAATAGTGGTTTGGAGATTTTTTTTTTTTGAAAGAGAGAATGGCAGAGCAATAGTTTAAAATACAAGCAAGATAGTATTATTCTGTCTTTAAATAGAAAGCTTCTATCTAATGTTTTCTTATGAGGTATAAAATTCTAGATATAATTCTAATGTTGTTTTCTGCATCAAACTAATTTTTCAAATTAATTTTTAAATATAAATTTTGAAATTAAAGAAATGTAAATCTAAGATACATTCCAAGAATAGAATGTGAAAAGAATCTATTTATCTTTATTAACATGTGATAGCAGTTTAGTTCATTTAGACTTGCTTGCACCCTGTGTTTGTTTTGTCCTGCCTGATTTTCATTTTTTCTACATAGAGTTATCATGTGCAATTCTAAATGTTCTTTTAGCAGATTATTTTAGTTGACACTTCCTATGAAGACTTACTATAACCATCTTTTCCGCTTCAACAATAATGTGTTATAAATAGCTCCAAGTCTCAGGGGCCTGCAACTACTTACTAGTTTCTCACTCATGTGTCTGCAAATGTTCTGTAATTCTGGACTTAGCTGGGATGGGCTTCAGGGTATGGTTTGGGGTCAGGATTTCCTATATGTCTCTCATTCTTAGGTCCAGTCTGAAGGGACAGCAGACAACAGGAGCAAGCTGTTTTCAATGGTGAATGGTAGGAGTGGAAAGGGTGAAGACAAATTCTGTAAGCTCATTTAAAGTTTCTGGTATGACAATATAGCTTATGTCTGCCCACCTTTCAGTAGTCAAAGCAAATCACTAGGCCATACCCAAAACCAGTGGATCAGTAAATATGCTCCACAGACAATGAAGCCATCGCATGGGAGGGAAGGAAGAACTGTGGACAAAATATCACTTACTACAACTAGTAAGAAGGCATTATATTTATTTTTAATGCATGTGTTAGCTTCACAGGACTTCTGCTAAACTTGTAGCACCATTACTCATATCCTAAATGTCTTGATGGCTTAGTCTGATGGCATTGGGTATTAACCTTGTTGATATGGCAGGTATATGCTATTTTAGGTTTATAGGGCTAATTAAATCATTCTTAAGAAAATCTTACATGAATTTTCATTTTAAATATGTTTACTAAAGATCCTTGATTTTTTTCATTTAATAAAAGGTATTATTTTGAATAATATAAGGGTCAAAAATAATACTAGTGTGTTTTCTCTTTCCAGATATAAAATGTTTTTTATATCTGGATTGTAGGAGCAGAAACTTAATGATGCAGGCACACAATATAAGTATGATATCTCTGGGCTGAGGGTAAACAAAGAGTAGTTAGCTGAATGAAATAAGACAGGTTGAGATCAGAGAGCAGTTGGTGTGGTTGGAGAGACACAATATTCCCCGTATCGAGTTCCTTGTTTTGTGGGAACTTGTTCTGTCCCTAAACTTCAGGCAATTTTGAAATATAACATAGAAATTTTAAATCAGATAACATTAATCATCTAGTAACCTTAATTTAAGAGAGAACATTTCCATTCCTAGTTCTCTTTTGAAGTGTTGTTTCAAGAGTATTTTATTTTATGAGTTGTTCAGAGATATAATTGTTGGAGATTTCTTAGTAGTCTCCTTTTTATTCTAAGACAAGTAACTACAGAATCATTGTGGATCATTTAGAAGTACACTCTCTACTAGAGAAAAATAGAGTTAACTATATTGCTTTATTTTGACACTGGTTTTTCTTGCTACTTACAAGAGTGGCTTTGATTGTGTAATTGACAGTTGGAAATGTTGGCTTAAGGTCAACTACTTTAAAACCAAAATATTCATATTTTGTACAAGTTTTTAATATTTATTGGCATATTTTACAATACTTAACAGAAGGGTAATTATTCATACAGCTATGTAGAGATTTATTTTGTAACAGATGTTCATGGAAGTTAAATTGCTAAGCAACTTTTTTTAATATAGACAATGTAAATGTTAGCATAATACCAACACTTAGGTTATTTTACAATTATTATTTTAAGCTTGAATTGAAGAATTTTTGTCAAAAGATGTTATTTTTAAATATTCACATTCTTAATGTTATCATTAAATCAAGCCAGACTATTTGACAGTTGTTGACATGATACATACTGTTTTTGCTCCTCTTAGGATGCTCTTATAGAAACTCATCTTTACCTTTACCTTGTACCCCTGCCTTCTTTGGAGGGACATATCAAGGATAGATCATACAAACTGGTCTTTACTTAAATTTATTTTAGAGATTTATAGAAGGTATAATATACTACTTTGTTCATATTGTTTCCACGTTTGAAGATCATCTGGAGAAATGTTTCTGTCTTATGAATAATATTTATTTTGATGCCATGTAGTAAAGTGAAGGCAAGAGGATGAGTGTCATGAGAATCAGACGTGGATTGAAATACCAGCTTAATATGGGACAACTTTCTATCCTATCTAAGCTTCAGTTTCCTCCTCTTTAAAATAGATGTATTACTCTTCTCAAGACTTATATGAAGAATAAATCAGAAAACACAGACCATGTAAGATAGTTAATATCACCTCTGTAACCCCTAAAATTGCTCAATGAACAGTTCTGATGATGATGATGTTAGTTATAGTGATAATGATGATGATGATATGATGCGTGATATGCCTTTTAACATTTTTGCTAACTGGAAACTTATACTCAAATTCTTAATCTAACTTATGTAATGTGGCATGACGTTAGCATGCATTTCTGCTTATTATTTCCTTTAGTATTATTGTATTAAATCTTTATTTTTGTTTTGCCATTTTTTTCAGTCTTATACTGCATTTATTTTTACACATTGCCCTAAATAAGGATACATGGATATAAGTAAATAAATATTACATGGTGACATTTACAATAAATAAATTCACTCAAAGGAATAAATTGTTTTTATTGCATTTATTATAGTTTAGTATAGATCTCTTGAAAAAAAGCACGTATGTACCCTTTCAACATGCATAGATGAGCAGTCTAAATGCATACCTCAGCAAGGATGTCACTTTTCTGAAGGCATATTATGATACATAATATTGGTTGGCAATGTTTAAAAGAAGGTGAAAATGAAGACTTAGGGATTAGGGGAAGGTGCTTGTAATTTTTAACTTTATATAAATAATATACTTTTATCCTATACTGAGTTTTACAAAGCTGTTTATAATGTAGTTTGGTACTGTAATAGATATCTGAATAAAGTTGCTTCCTGTTTTGACTTAATTAAAAATAAAACACTCATTTTAAAACTGTTATTTTGTATTGCTCTTAGCATTTATATTTAAAATCTTATATATTAACAGATACTTTGATTCTGCTTTTGTATCTATCTACCAAACTTGATTATCAATCATAGTGGAAAATTTTACATAAACCAAATTTTTTTGAAATTATATAATACTATTTTTAAATCATAAGGCAAAATTATAATTCTAAATATATGCATATTACTGTGTTTTAAAAAGAAGAAATCCTTGCCAGATCTATAACAGATATTTAGAAATTAGTAATATATTGGTAATTGATTTGGAACAAAAACTGAATAGTGGAGTATTATTTTACGCAGTGTAATTTTTGGAGATTTCAAATTGTTGTATGCTTTCTAACTAGATTTAACTAAATTGAAAGGTCTTAAATGATATCAAAGTGACAGCTCACCTTATGACAATAATTACAAGCATCCTATTTAATATTAATATTGCTTATCTATCAACTTGCTCTTAGTCATCACTGATGTCCCTTCAGTAGCAGGTAGTATTGAAAATGTTGAATTAAACAGTTTAATTTACAATGAAATGAAATGAATCTCAGTAGAATAAATCAAATGTCTCACACATGACAGGTAATTATCTTTCTTTTTCTAAAAAAAAAAAGACATCCATGACTGAATTATGTCTTCTCGTACTTAGAAAGTAATGAAAGCTATTTCTGGGTGGATATTTATATCTCATCATTTAATTTTTAATATTTTGTTATAATTATACCTTATTTTCTAAAAATGTTGTCAATAAAACAGCAATTACCTTGTCAGTTACTGTTTATAGCAGAAAGTGTTCTTATGCAGTTGAAAAATATCAATTATTAACTTAAAATCTGTAAATTGTAAGAACTATAATTATTACTGTGAATATCTTTTTTGTCTAACCTTTAGCATTGCAAATTCTATTGTTAATGATCCCACATTTTTTCCCCTTTCTTTTTTTAAAAGCTGTTAGATATGCATGAAAGAGAAGTTGAAATCGCCTGCTGGCATAGTAAGCCAGTGCATATCTTGGCTTCAATCACTGAGGGCAGAAATCAAACCCATTACCCTAGATGAATATTTAACTGTCATAGTTAAAGGTCCTGTTCCTTCAAATAGTTTGCAGAGTCTGTAGAGTCAAACTGGATAACTTTTCTTTGAACAGTGTGTAGGAATTTTAGTCAAATTGCTTTCATTAACATTAGTAAGAGGCTCCAAGAAAAGCCTGTGTAGCACTTTAAAATAGTAGCAATAATGTAAACTTCCATTAAAATATTTTTAGTAAATATCCCTTCATTATTTTGTTTGTGTTTGGAAGCTTCGTGTCTGATACTTGTAGTCAACATTCAGAAGGTCATGAAAATGACCTTCCTGTTAATGAATATAACTCAGTCCCAAATAATGAAGCATTCTTCCAGATTCTGGCTTTGTAACATCTCAACCTTCCTGCAGAAATGCACTAAGGACCACTAATTTGAAAAGCTCCTGATTGTTTTTCCTTTAAGATTCTGACTGTGTGTGTGTCTGTGTGTGCAGATATGTATACATCATGTATGTGTATATTCATGTGTACACACACACACAGAGGAACTATCTATAGATGTATAAAAGTGATACTTTCCATAGTGATTGTTAAATATTCATATAAGTGAATTAAAAAGGCTATTTGAATCAAAATGAGTATTCTATATTGTGAGACTATGAAATGACCAACTATATGGCTATGGCATAAGAGATATAATTTCCCCAGAGATGCTCAAATGAAGATAATTATGGCTTTTTTTGTGCACTAAAATTCTAACATTCTGTTACTTTAAATTGGATGTACAAAAAAGAAAGGGATAAAAATTCAACAACAAAACAAAGCAAAACAAAAACTCCAAAAAGAAATATATACCAAAGAAAATGTCAGCCCCCCAACAGTTCACTTCTCATTTTAGTTGCAAATGAATTTTAAAAGTTTTTATTGAAGTGAGGTAGTTAGAGAATTGGACAATTGCGAGCAATCAAATCTGGTACAGGTACAGCAAAATGATTGCATGTTGGTATGACTCTTACTGGATTCCTTGGATTTCACATCCTGATGAGGTTCTCTGCTCTATTTCAAAATAAACCACTTGCAAATGCTTCCCCAAGCACTGGGGTTGTTTGAGTGTTGGGCTGAGCAGTATGAATCGGTAGTAATAAAAGCATCAGCAGGATTCATTTGCAGCCTCCTACCGGGAGACTCTTTACCTTAGCAGCTCAAATTATATTGAATCGTAATGAATGAAGAAGTGGATCCCTGCCAGGGAATAGTTTGTAACTTGGAAAAGTAGATATAATTACATAATAATTCTGCCTTTGCAGAAGGTGCCTCTGCTTTAGGAGTACCTGATGTTATTTACAGCTGTTACTTGCAGCTCTGTCTAGTCCTTGTGTTGGTATATCAATCAAACCCAAGAATTTTATATTCTTTTTATTTCTGTTTTACAGCAAAACAAAAAATGCAGTGGCATCTATTTCACTCCTGCAATTTATCTAGGATCTCAGTATATTAACTCCTAATACTCCATTATAGATTTTATTTACATATCATAGATATCTATAATATGGAAGTAGGTTTATAGTCTCTTATTCTCTCTCTCTTTCTCTCCATATATACTTTTGCTAGCAATACGATTTACCCACATGACTTACCCGTTTAAATATTTATATATTTAACTCATGCAGGTATTCTGTAACAAGAAATAGTATAATAAAAGCTCAAAGGGTTATATGGGAATATTATATGGGAATTATATATCTTAACTGAATCCACATGGTTCTTTAAAAGATATGTCTAATTTGGGGGTGGTTCTTTGATTTTATCATTTTTCTCTAAATATTTTTAAAATTAAAATTCAAACTTCTAAGATACTTCCTAGAAGTAGTATATCTTTAATACTCCAGAATTGGTTTAAGTCTCAATGTAGCACATTAATTATGATCAAAACATAGTAAAATGGATACGTTTGAAATTAGATCTTGCTTTATTTTAGATATCAGAATTATGATTTGAAAAATCATTTCTACACATATAATAGTAAATCTGCATTCATATAAAAGTAATCTTTGTGACCTTTACACAGTATATTATAGACACAATTAGTATATATAATCATATATATGAATTTTTCTGTAACATTTCAAAGATAATTTGGAATACTTTGTTGATAGCACTTTATCAATAATACAAAGGATAATAAAACTGAATTGCCACTCAATATTTAAATGTGAAACATATTTCTATTCCAGAAACATAACACTAATTTTGTCAACAAAATGGTGGGCAAGGTCTGCTAAAAAATACAGGTAGTAAAGTCATGAAATAGGGATTAAAACCTGGCAAATACTGATGCTACAAAGCAGAAAAATAAAAATGACCTAATCAATAACACTGAGAACAATGTTTGAATGGATTAAATTTTATAGGTGAGTTGATACAAATTGCTACAAACTGGTAATAGGTATTTAATTAAAAGCACTCTGCAAGGGAGAAGGGAGATAAAAGCAATGGCAATTATTGATGGCCTCTTAAGCGTCAGGCATAGTATTAGATGGCTTGCACATATTTTATCCTTTATTCTTCACAACAAAACTATGAAGCCGACATTTTACAAGAAAATCCCTTTAGACACAGAGGATAAAACAACTTTCCCAAGGCAAACTTCTAAGCAGAATTCACCAGTAGGTTATCCAAGATCTGGCTAATACAAAAGCCCACCATTCCATCCACACAGTAGACCCACAATGGACCAATCACATAACAAAATTGGTTAGAGATGAACAAATTGGTTACATCACTTTATTTTATTAAACTCAGTTTCTTCACGTGTAATATAGGAATAATGAAAGCACCTATTTCAATAAGATTGTTATGAAATTCAAATGATTTAGTTTATGTCAAGTGCTCATTAAATGTTTGTTTTGTTTCTTTGTTTTCTCTTTTGCCTAGTCTCTGTGAGGACTTGACCTTACTACCTGTGATGTAAATAATAAATGATAGTAAAACAAATATAATGTTCTTGATCCATTTTAGAAGTTTGCAACACATTTTTCCTATAATATTTTATTCTCCATTATTTACAGGAGTGTTGATTATGTGAGAATCTAGGACTTGGCTTTCTGCCACTCTCTGCACATTTCTGAATTTAGGGAATTCAAATATTCCCTGGGTTGGTCTCTTTCTTCCACCCTATCTCTGTTTCCCTAATATCCTGAGATCTTATGATGAATTTCCATTCTGACAAAGGCATGCTAATCTTTAATCACGTATCTTGTTGCACAGGAATAACTTTTCCTCTACTCTCTTGCAAGTGTCACACATTGACTTCTCATTCAAGACCAAGTTCAAAGATCTCTTTCTGTGGAAATCTTAGCTGGCATTACTGCCATGCCTATAGAGTTGAAACAACTGCTTCTTAGAATAATGGTTCTCAAATGTTCACAGACATAAAAATCATCTGAGTAGATCATTAAAAAATGTATATCCTCAGGTTGCTTCCCCAGATACTAATTCAGAAGGTATGAGATGAAGTCAAAGAATCTGCATTTTTAACTAATGAAGCAAATGACTCTTGTACATTCCCAGGATCATACTTTGAAAAACTCTACATTAGGAGGAAATGTAAAATTTATATCAAGAATTACTTTATAATAACTCAGTTGGCACAGTGTGTGTGGCATTAAAACTAGATTTACTAAGAAATAAAATTAAGCATTCACCTCTTGAAATCTCAAAATGCCAATTAGGTTTTCACCTTTAATCACATTTCTCCATAATCCCCTCCCTACAGAGTAGTTGGAGAGATCTTTTAAAATATCAACCAGATCTCTGGCTTAAAGCCCTCTAATAGCTTTCTATTACAATTCGAAAAAAAAAAAAAAATTCCAAACTCCTTCCTACACTTTTACAAGGCATGTCTGGCCACTTCCTACCTCTCTGGCTACATTTCTTACAATTTGTTTGTGAGTTGAAAAAAAAGTTCTTGTCAAATTGATCTCTTTTTTATTCCTCAAAATCACCAAACTCATCATATATAGGCTGGCCATAGTGACTTTCGTTTTCTCTCCTCTTTGGGCAGTGACCACAGTTCTTTTCAGATAATTGCTCAGTGTCTTTATTTCAGGTCTCAGCTGAAACATCATCTCTTCAGAGAAGCATTCCTGAATGCTCTGTCTAAAGTATCTCCTACTTCCTCCAGTCCTGCATGCTACCCTAGCACCTAGAACAGCAGCTGGCCCATAGGAACTCAATAAACATGTACTGAAAACAAATTAATAATATGTAATGGAAAGTCTATTGATATTCTTACTCCATGGATTACAGCATTTAGATGGAAATATTAACATTTGTGTATTGAAATAACTCTTTCACCAATTTGAAAAGGGGCAAAATAGGCTATAAGAACTTCCATAGTTTGGATAAATACCTGTTCAGCTTACGCCAGCAAGTGAACTTATCTAAACATATAGAGAAATCAGGAGGGAAGGAAGAAGTTAATAACACAGTCTCTCCCTAAAACTAATTTTTCATTCAAACAGCTATTAATACTTTCCTAATAATAGGTGTGTATGCTTGGTTGCTTAAACATGTTAAAGCAATAAAAGTTAAGACTCATTTAAATTTTAGTCCATTTAAATATTTTTTGATATATTTTCTAACTGATAGATATTATTTTTAAAAGTGCAAAAACAATAGTGAGGTTTTTGAACAATCAATATTTATCAAAATAATTAACTTTACCAGAATGTTGCACAATTTAAATCTCAACAGATGATTGTGGTATTATTTGAATACCAGGCAAATCCCCCTTTTTATTTTATTATTATTTGCCAAATACCAACAAATTGACTGGAGCTTAGCCCTATAGTTCAAAGACTTGAAAATTCATGTTATAGCTTTGATTTTGTCACTGTTTTCTTTTTCTCTACAAAACTCAAATAACCTCCAATATGAATTAGGCAAAATGAATAATAATACCTAAGTCAGAATAATGCATCATTTGACAAGCTGTTTTGTGACCAGATACTTTACAGAAGAGGCTTTTGTTGGCTGAAATAAGCAAAGCTTTTTGGCTGGTTCTTTAATAAATGGCTAATTCTCTTTATCACCATATGGTTTGTAATTTCAGCCATAAGTGTAGAAATTATAAAGAGCTAAATTTAGATTATGCCCATGACAGCAGCCCATTCAGAGGGTCCATGAGGTAAATGTCTTGATTTCATTACTTTCATTTCTGTGCACTTTTGTGAGTATTTTAGAAATTTTCCAGTGCCTACAACCAGCCCCAAGTTCACAGTCAATTTGTTTAGAGCCACAGTAGAAATAAAACTTTTCTTTATAAAAGGCTGACTTGAAATTATGTCTTGAAAATACAAGGTGTTGTTTTTATAAAAATGTAATGTGAGCTATAATACAATTTTAGATAAAAACCCAATAGAAAGTAGAATAATTGGAGTATGATTTTTTATTAAAAGGTTATTTTAATTCAGATGGCAATGCTCAGAAACCCAGGGTAGAATCTTAGGAAATCAGTGTAGTAAACTATTGTCAAGTGTGTAAGCTGTTCATCTAATCTATTGAAAACAACTATAGAAATTTCCAAGGCCAAGAACAATATCAATAAATGCAATTTACTCAGTTTCTGTGAGAATTAAACCTTGATTAATCATACTGTTCATGGTTGAGTAATATTTGTAGCTGATTGTTACATTATTTAATTTTTTGTTAGCTATCACTTTGTTGGTTATAAAGCTGGAAAACAAACTAGATAAACTTTTTTGTTTCTAGCTTTATAACTTTAATATTTTGAAACATTTTCAGTGTGATTATTGCATTCCTGCTTTAGCAAGTCCAACTTGCTGAAGAAAATGCATCTTTCATTGATGATATTAGCATTTGTCAAATCAGGCACCACTGCTTTCTGATTACATGACTTAGTGTGATAGCTGAGTCATTTATCTCTATAAACATACATTTCCTAAATTGGAAAATGGACATAATAATGCTTATATCAGAATACTATGAAACATAGTCATTTTGAGGAGAAAATGAGATAATCTGTTAGGTTGAGCCGTATTAAATTGCCAGTGAATATGTCAATAATGCTCTATTTTACATATTAGATTCACCACATGCTAACATTATTAATGTCGAGAGCCTACCATATACCAATTAGATCTGAATTTTTAAGAGAAGAGCAAGGGCATCAGTACTTTCTTAAAATTCCAAGAAGGTTTTAATGCGCAGCCAGGGTTCAGAACCATTGATGTGTGTAATCCTGTTTTTCACAGAATCTCATAGTTTCCACTTCCATGGGGCCAATCACTGTATGGAGAGAATGACTTTCCATAAAACAGGACAAATAAAAGATTAAAAAAAAAGAAGAAAAATATCTTAATGAAGCCAAAAAGTTGAAACATTTTCAAATGTATTTAAATTCAATTTTGTGCAATGTATCAAAAACTTTTTAACTGACTGATAAAGCAGCTAATAGTGGTTGCAACAGTATTGTCGATTCTTTCTGATTTTTGATAAAAAAGGATGAGGGAAAATTTTAGTTAGGTATGACTCCCTACCAAAGCATCTATGGAAGAGTATGATGAGAATTTTGGAATAAAATATAAATAGAAAGTAAAATGTTTTTAGTCCAAATTCCAGGGCTCTTTGGGTGAGAGGTAAGACTCCCTTATTGAGACTGTTTGCAGGGGCTTTTGGCACAGGCACAAGAATCCAGATGGGGTGTTAGAAACGTAGGAGAGAAGAGCATAGATGAAGTAACTAGCTACAAATGCAAATATTTTCAATAAAGTGTTAAAAATATGCTACTACTCTCAGATCAAGTTGCTTATAAAGAGAACATTTTACTTAATGTATTAAATGAATTGAAAACATGTGAATAACAAAGCCTTTTTGCATTATATAGGTGTATTTTTTATGAGGTCAGTGGACTATGTCCTGAACTCAAGACGTTGCCTAGGGACTTGTTTTTATTTTAATTTTTTTTTAACCTCTTTGTAAAAGAAAGCACATATAACTGCACAGAATTCCTGGCTCTAATTTATATCATTTTTTAAATAGCTTCCCGAGAAGAAATAATCTGTGTAGCAGTGTATATCAAAAAGGTTGTTAAATTTCTGACAAACGAATATTGAGCTAGTGCAATTTCATGTTCTTTAGTCATTTTTGTCCATTGTTTCCTAAAACTAATTGCAATATGAGCCTCTGAAGACTTTATTTCTTTGTGAATAATGTAATTTTATGCATGTATGTGCCTGTATATCACAGATTATATTTGACTTATTCTCCATGTGGCATATCAAATCAACCATCTTGGATACAATTTTAAGTTGCTAAGTTTCTGATAAGGCAAAGGTAGATTTCTTGACAGAAAATATGCAGTTAATTTAAAAATTCCAAAGATACTCTATGTTTATACATTTAATTTTGAAACAAAAGATTAAGTGTTTTTTTAAAATGTGTTTATATGCATACATGTATTTAACAATTTATTCCAATAACTTGTAGTCCAAAGTTATTTTCTGATCTGTAAAATATGGATAATTGCAATTCCTATGTCATAGGAGTGTTGTGAACTTCAAATTATTTAATTCATGAAAAATACTTAGCATAGTGTTTGTCACATACTAAAGGCTTAAATAAATGCTAGTTGACAAAAGGAAGGGCCTTAGCATATACTTCTTAAGGTCTCTTCTTTTATAGCTTATTCTAAAACTACATTGCTATATTTCTTCCTTGATTTTTTTTTAAACACAATCTCATTAAAATGGTAAGGATCACATCATGCCTGATGCACAATTTCCTGCGAACACAGACATAAAAGGCACATCCAGGAACAGAACTTAGATCTTAGATTCCCTTTTTCCAATTTTTGACATATTCTACTATATCACACTGCTTCCACTGTTCCACGTGGTAAAATTATTTATAACTGTATAAAAATGCTATTACAAAACAAAATTAAATGAAAATGTTCCAAAAGCTAGTCACAGTAACCATATAGAAGTACAGTAATTTTTAAAGACTATACCTTTGATAGTATTTCTAAACTGTTCCATACTACAGGAATTTTTAAAGAGATGTTTTCTTTAATCTGTTAAACATTTTGCATGTTCCAAATTTTACAACTAAGAGAAAAAAATCTTTGAATTAAAGGTTTCCTTTTGACTGTTCTGGAGTTGCCTTTTTCTTGTTACATTAGTGTAATAATGAACTAATTTTCTACATCACACAGAATTTATTTTAGGATATAACAAAAAATTTATATGTGTACAATATTACAAATAACATGTACACTTAATTGTGTTTGTAATGTTTGACTGTTATTTTGATTTGAATCTGGAAAAAATGTGTTTGTAAAAAATATATTGTACAGTCATGTGCTGCCTAATGACATTTCTGCCAATGACTACAGTGTTATGTAAAAGATTGTATCAGAGCTGAAAAATTCCTATCATCTAATGACATCCTAGCCATCATGTCAAAACTCAATGCATTACTCACATGTCTGTGGTGAAACTGGTGTAAACAAGCCTACTGTGATACCATTCATTTACAATTATACCATATGCAATTATGTACAGTAGACAATACTTGATAATGATAATAAATGACTATTACTGGCTTATATATTTACTATACTTTTTATTGTTAGCGTATACTCCTCCTACAAATAAAAAGAAGTTAACTATAAAACAGCCTCAGGCAGATCCTTCAGGAGGTGTTTCAAAAGAAGGTATAGATATCATAGGAGATGACAGTGCCAAGCCTGCTATTGCCCCTGAAGACCTCCCAGTGGGACAAATGTGGAGGTGGAAGAGAGTGATATTGAGGATCCTGACCCCATGTAGGCCTAGGCTAATGTGTGTGTTTGTGTCTAAGTTTTTAACAAAAAAATGTAAAAGGTAAAATGAAAATTTTAAAAATTAAAAATTGAAAAAAGCTTATAAAATGAGAATTTAAAGAAAAATTATATTTGTATAGCTGTATATGTGTTTTAAGCTCTAGGTTATTACAAGAGTCAAAAATTTAAAAAAATATTAAAAAGTTCATAAAGTAAAAAAGTTACAGTAAGATAAGATTAATTTATTTTTAAAGAATGGGTTCCAGTTCTATCCAGGATAATATAAGAAGTACTATATCACTATTGTTTTTTGTGGCTAAGTAGAACTCCATGGTATACATATACCACATTTTATTCATCCACTCATGCAGGTGGGAGGGGGGAGGAGGGGATGGGTATATCATACCCAATGGGTGCGGTGCACACTGTCTGGGAGATGGACACACTTGAAGCTCTGACTCAGGTGGGGCAAAGGCAATATACGTAACCTAAACATTTGTACCCCCGTAATATGCTGAAATAAAAAAAAATTAAAAACTTTATTATTAAAGAAAATTTTAAAAATAACTTTAGTGTAGCCCAACTGTACAATGTTTATAAAGTCTACAGTAGTATACAGTAAAGTCACTAGGCATTCACAGTCACTCACCACACACTCACTGACTCACCCAGAGCAACTTCCAGTCCTGAAAGTTCCATTCATGGTAAGTGCTCTAGATGCGTGTACCATTTTTTTATCTTTTATACCTTATTTTTATTGTATCTTTTTAATATTTCAATATATTTAGATACACAAATACTTTCCGTTGTGTTACAATTGCCTAGAGTATTCAGTGCAGTAACATGCTGTACAGGTTTGTAGCCTAGCAGCAATAGGCTACATCATATAGCTTAGATGCATAGCAACCTCTGACATCTAGGTTTGGGTAAGTACACTGTATAATGTTTACACAACGAAATTGCCTAACAATGCATGTCTTGAAATGTATTGTCATCATTGAGCAACATATGACTGTATTTGTTAGAACACTCAAGAGGAAATTGTTGAAATTTTATTTCATTATAAAATTTATTTAATAGGCAGAATAACCAACAATTATCCTAAAAGCTAAACATTAACATTACACTCTCTCCTTTTTGGTACTGTTTCAGTGATAAATTACCTGGCAATGATGAAATCATATATACGCTTTTTTCTTTGAAACATTCATATATGTTTAAAAAGGTTATGTACTTTCTGAAATGAAGAAATCTAAGGAAAAGTCCTCATGATGATTTTAAAAAAGGTTATGTACTTTCTGAAATGAAGAAATGCAAAGAAAAGTCCTCATGTTGATATTAAATCACACTGCGTAAACTATGCTTTAACATCAACCAATCAAAATTACTACTTAATTTAATTGAAATCATATTTTTTGCATTTAATATGTTCTAAGTCTTGGAATAATTCCTTTTGCATTTAATTTTCATTAGCAGCCTTAGGAAAATGGTATTATTAAGTGTATTGTTTCTCAGAAGAGAAAATGGAATATCCAAAAATGACAATAATATACCCAAAAGCACCTAATAAGTGAATTTAATAACAAGACTCAAATATGTGTCTTCTGATTTCAAAATCCACGATTTCCCTGCCATTCAAGACCGCTTCCCTCAAGGATGAATAGCATATGGGGAAACTCAAATTTATAACAAACCTGTAGGTGAAAATAAGGCTAAAGCAAAACTGCTAGCAAAATAGAATCAAAGGTATCAATGCTTTCCACAGCCTTAGCTTTTATACTATATTCTGTTGATCCTATTTATGAACAAGGGGGTATGCAATCTTAGAAATAATATTTCTAAAGAATACAATTTCTGGACAAAAACATGACCTTTTGAAGCAACAAATTTCCTTAACACTTTAGGATTGTTCAGTAAATGTAGATTTACAGTCATCATTATTATTTCTTAATTGAATATGTAGATAGTACAGATGTCTTCTGAGCACTCAGGTTAAGCCAGAGGAATATTCTTTAGAAGATTTCAATTTAAAGGGAAAGCTATAATTTAAACATGTATATAAAATACATGAATTTCAGAATACATTGAAAAGTATTATATTATAAATAAAGAATTTTTCTCTAATTCTGGAAGTTTTCCAAAATTATAATATTCCATTTCTATATTTCCTAAATTCTTCTACCAAATAAATAGCTCTATAAAATAGATATAACTTAAGTTTTGGAAACATTCAAAATATATTTTCAAACACTGAATGTTTGTTATTTGGTCAAAGTTATGATGTTTGGACAAGAGTCATTTTCTTTTTAAACAGAGTTTTTACATGTTTCAGCAGAACTAGCTAGGAGTTATATTTAAGAAATTCACAGAATGTCAATGTTCTAAATTTACCGCATATCAAATATACTTATGCTATACTTAGAGAATGTATCCCACAGCATTTTTACTGTAAATATTTTTTACTTTCTTTTTTATTATACTAAGGTTATTTTTTTAAATAGGTAAAATTTGAAAATGCTGCTGGATCCTTCTTAAAATTTGCTTTAAATGCTTTAATTATTCCACACATACTTCCCTCCCTGAATGTTTCTTTCTCTCTAAAAAGCAGTATTTCTTTTCTTTTTCTTTCTTTAATCTCAAAATATCATATCAGAAAATCACAGGCATGGATATGAAAAGTATATTAAAAAGACAAATATTAGTTTTTGTTTTTTTTTTTCTGTAGTAGTCTCCAAAATATTTTCCTCAATGCAAATACAGGTCTTCTTTTTTTTTTCAAAGAGAAAAGAAAGAGTAGATCACTTGTTAAAGCAACAATATTTATTATACTAAAGGTGAAAGTTACAGAGTAAATTCCTGGAAAGGGTAAATAAGAACCAAAAATTATTTTCAATGTACTAATTTTTTAAAACAGATTCACAGTTTGAAAAATTATGATATCAAAGATAATTGATATATTACAAATCAATTTCTTTAAGTATTTCACTATTACAATATCATAGAAGACAATAGGTGGATGCCCTTGAAACATTCAAAAGTAAAGATGTGATAAAATACTTTACAATCACCAGAATTTTTGGAACAGAGAGTTATGTATCATTGTTACCTAAACATTGCAGTGTACACTATACTCATGTGTTTGCTCTAACATGTAACACCGTGCGTAAAATTCAGGGCCAACCTGTAGCAGATATAGGGAAAGGTGTTGACTTAGTTAAACGATCCTCTCTACCATCGCATGCCATTGGACTTTTCAGGTTTCAAGTTCAGTTAACTTGTAGAATTCTCCACATCCAGGATTTTTACTGTTCTTTCATGGTGCCTGAATGTGTTCTTCTATCTTTGTATTTTCTAGAAATTGCAAATAGATCTATAACTTGCCTTCTAATCTGGCTTCTAATTAAAAGGTTTATTTTTATGTTATTTTATTGGTAATTTTGAAATGAGTAAGTTTTTCTCTTATGTGTTTTGAAAACAGATTTTGATATGGTGGCAAAAAATGCCATCAAAAGGAAGAAAGGCTTCAGGGCAGAGACAAAGAGAGTGCTAAAGCCCTGAAACCAGTATAATAATGTAGAGTGTACAAGGACCTTAGGAACTCCAAACAGGGCATGAAAAAATGAAATCAAAAGACAGATGAAATATTGAAAAGAGAATCTTTCTGCCTGAACTCCAAATCTCTTTATGATCCAAAATCTTGAGAACATAAGACCTTTGACATAAAATTGAAATGTGGCATCCAGGTTAGCATTTGTTTATTGATTTATTGATTTATTCATTCCAAACATGTCTAATGAGCACCTATAAAGTGCCAGGCAATGTGTTAGCTGCTCTGGGAGGATCTTGTTCCTCAATGTCCTCAGTGCCATTCAGGGGTCTTCTGCCTCTGCCTTGTGTTCCCATAGTCCCTTGTGCATTTCACTATCATAGTCCTACCACCAAGTATTGCAGTCAGCTGTTTATTTCTCTATTTCCCTTCCACTAGGCTTCGTATTTCAAATCTCATTTTTTTTTTTAAATTTGCACTACCAAATATCATGCCTTACCAATTGCACGTATTCAAATGTTGAATAAATGAGCAAAGCATAGTCCTTGCTTTAAGAAGTGATTCCAGGCTTACATATCCTTTACATAATTAGGTTTAAATCTAAGAGTGGTTTTTAAAGATTATGGGAAAGTATATTATGGGAGAGTTTTTAATGTTTATATATAATAGAAGAGATGACATTTAGCCAGAACTTAGCTCATAAATCAGATATTCACCAGGCCTAGAGAGGACTCAGTATTTCATGAATCAGTTTGGAGGTTACAAGGTATGAGGGAGCACAGCAATTTTCGAAAGCAGCGAGGTTTGCTGTGTCAGAAGGCTATGTCTGGCTGGCTGGGAAAGCAGACTGTGGCCATATTGAGAAGAGACCCAGCCAAACTAAAGAAATTGGATGTTTTCCTGAAGGTAGCAAGGCATCAGCAGAGGAAATCCAAGTCAGGTAAAAGATCATTCTGATAGTACCTTAAAGGATAAATGAGTGAAAAGCTATTATTAGCAAAGAGATTAGTTTAGAATTTGTGGCAGAAATTTAGTAGGAAGGGGATGAAGGTTTGAACCAAGATTTTGGCTTTGGATTTAAAGGATATTCTGGAATTTAAGGAAATCTTTGAGCTACGTTTCTACTTGGCATCAGAGATAGTTTATACCATCTTAGTCGTTGCCTAATCTGTACTCTATTATGCTTACATTACAACCCAACTGAACATCATTTGAAAAGTCAAACCAAATAATTTACCTGAGATCACAGCCCTAATACCCACTCAGGCAACTAAAGCCCAGCTTTATAACTTAGACCGTGTTAGAATTTAAATTTGAGTCCCCACCACTGCATTAAATGTGATGAACATGTTGTATTAATGTATTGCTTTAATTCATTTCAACTTTTAGTCCTGGATGCTGTTGCTGCTGCTTCTTTTCTTTTTTTTTTTTAAATATACTAGTAATAGAAAATGTTGTTTTTCCAATTCAGTTCACCATTCATTGCATAAAACTTCTTTTTATGCCCAATACTCGCATCTCTAGTATCACAAAACATGTAGAACTTCAGTGAGAATATTTCACAGTATGTTGGCCTCCAGAGTAAGTTCCCTGTTAACACAGGTTCATGTGCAAGAGGTAACAATTAGAGATGGACATTTTCTAAAAAGACTGAAATCAATTGAAGCAGACTAAATTCTTAGTCCTGATAGATTATTTTCCCCCCAATTATATTGTTTGGAATTATTATCTAGCAAAATTATATCTTAAAAAAAGGTTTGTCCTTAAACCTCTGAGGGACTGGAATATCAGTTATGAAGGCTGGAGTATAGGCATAAAAGATATGTGTGCACTTCCTACAGTTACAGGATTTTTCATCTCTTTGACCTTCAAAACAGAAATTCGAAATCCACTTCACAGAGCTCAGATGGAAATTGATACTTAAAAAAAGAGACAAAAGTCATTCATGCATTTGCCAAAGATTAATGGAAGGCCGCTAGTGTTTGTATGGCAGAGTTGTGTGGAGAGTGTCTCCTCCTACTTAGAAAGGCAGCGTTATTTAATATTGCTCTCTAATTTTTGGTTGAATAGGGATATTCAACAGGGAATTCACTCAAAGATAAATTATGAAATAAGGCCAAATTTGACATAATAAAGATATTATTTGAGTGATAAACCTAACATTTATCGTTTTACATATAAAATTAGCAACATAAATATTGAAGTATTATATAGGGAAGATAGTACAATAAAAACTAAAAATTGAAGTAAGTAATAAATATTAACCTCATAGCAAGGAGGAATAATAGAATGACAAGTTTAAAAAAACTAGTAAAAGAAACTGCTGTCACTTTTCATTGGAATTAGATGAATATGGGAAAAGAAATTTAATTGAAGATCAATTAAATCAATTATGATGGTAAAACTTTCATGAAAAAATTGTCTGTTATTTGCTCTGATAACCTAACTTTACAAGGTAATATCCAAACTTTTATATAAGTTTACCTGTGATGATACTGCTTGAAAATGCTATTGATGAGGCCAGAATAATAGTGATATACCTCATAGAAAAAATGATTAATTATTCGGTGCAGTATAATCAAGCAAGTTTGAAGTTGTATAATTGTGATAGGAGCAAAAAATGACAAAGACAGAATAAACTTTGTTAGAGAGTAAAATTTAAATATAGTATTTGGAAAATGACTATGAAAGACATTTTTCCCTGAAATTAGAACCAACATATCTGCCTCACCTTCTTTTTCACAGTGTTTCATCAGAATGTTTTCTCTTGTTGAATTTAAATGACTGTGACATTATTTTTCCTACCTTGGCATATTTCTCAAGGACGTATTGTCTTGGATATATTAATAATTCTTAAATGTGTTGTAAAAGATTGGTTTTAATTGGAAAAACAATTATAATATTGATTGTTCATGGTTCAATTTCTTGGCAGATATTTCTTCTGCAAACTACTGTTGACCATAAAAATGGAATTGTGATTTTGAATTATATTGTGCTTGTTTAATGTAGCATGTACACTTCTTGGCTCAACGTGGGCTGCTTCACAAAACTGGCTTGCTCTTTTTTTCTCTAGCACAGATCATACACTGAATGCATTATTCAACTTGTTGAAGCATCCTAGAAAAATTTTCTTTCTTGTTAAAATTGTAGCAACAAGTAGAAATTAATTCTTTGTTATAACACAAAGAATTTTTGTGCTATATTCCCAATTTTGTTTTACACTGAAGTCTTGATTTGCAAATGTGAGTGAAAGATTGACTTTAAATTTCCAGAGGTGATTAGCTGCCAGCTCTAATCAAATTGAGAAGTAATTAGCAAATCAAAACTTGATGAGCTCTTTGCTTGATTTACTAAAATTATAGTTTATTCAGTTTAAATAATGGGGGAGGGGAGTTGTCTCTACTCCGGATACAGTAGAATCTACTATGTTGGGGCAGGAGGGGAGCCCACTACTATAAGTGTTTTCTAAGCCTGACAATATTTCTTTATTTTGTTGTGATACTACAGTGCTACACGTTATTTTGTTTCTGAGAAGAGAGGTTTATATTATTTTTTATTTATAACCTAGTAAGTTGGATACAATTTAACATTTTAAGGATTATTTTTTAACATATGTGGAGTCATTATTTAATCATGGTTGTCAGATATATCCAGGATTTTTTTCAATTCCTGGATAGAAAAGATTTGCAAGCTATGCTAATCCATGCACTTAATTGTTGGATATTTAAGATTCAGCAGAAGGAAACTGGTACAGTACTGCATTACTCTGTTATGGCTGTCATAACAGAATACCACAGGCTGGGTGGCCTAAGCAACACAAATTTATTTTCTCATAGTTCTGGAGACTGGAAGTTCAGGATCAAGATGTTATGAGGCTTGGTGTCTGGTGAGGGCTTTCTTTCCGGCTTGCAGATGGCTACTTTCTCCCTATGTCTTCACATGGATGTTCCTCTGTGTGTGCAGAGAGAGAAGGAAAAAGAGAAAGGGAGAGAGAGAAAGAGAGAGAGAGAGATCTGGTGTCTCTTTCTCTTCTTGTAAGGATGCCGGTCCCATTGGATTGGGGCCATGTCCTCATGACCACATTTAATTCTTATTACCTTCTTATAGACCCTGTTTCCAAATACTGTCACATTGAGGGTTGGGGCTTCAGCATATGAATTGGGGGGGAGCAATTCATTCTTTAGAAACTACTAATGAATGTATATATACAAAACAGACTTAATGAAATAGACAAATGAAACAAGAGAAGAAAACTGTTGCTGTGCAGTAATCATAACTGTCCAATAGCTGCAGAGTAGTGGAAGGTACAGCAGCAGGATTCAGAAACTAAAGTGTCCTCAGCACTTCTTGAGATGACATTTAAGAGCTACAATAAACCTTCTGCAGTTCATCTTCATGGAATGGGTGTTTTGGCCCCAGATATCAAGTTTTGCCCAAAATTCAATGTGAAAGCCCTTAGGCAAAATCAGATTTGGAACTGAGTGACTCTCACCCATTTCTGTAACCCCAAGTACAGTACTATGTACTTCTGTAACTTTGAAGTCTCAAGAATTGCCAAACTGGCAGCTCATTATTGTCTGTAAGCTATTTATTTGGTGGTTCAGTCATTCATCTATTCTTGGTCAAAGTCAGGATGTTCAGAATGTAGTTTATATTCCCATAAAAAAAAGCTTTCTCTGGCTCACCAGCAATACTAGTATCATTAATTATATAAGAATTTTCCTCATGAATCATTTTTTTTTAAGCATTCTACGTTTGGAAGTGTATAATAATTTTAAAAGTTGAAAAATTAAGTTTTTCAACATATCCAAATTTTCCAAATATCAATTATAAGCACATTCCTCTGTCATTCACTCTTTTTCTCAACTATAAAATATTGTATAGGATATATTCAGGCATCATTTTTGACAATTAAATTGAAATTCTAATTAAAATTATATCTCCTTCTTACTTAATACCTAAAAATTCTACTCCCCCATCTCTTATTTATTTATTTTAGAGACAAGGTCTCACTCTTTCACTCAGGACTGGAGTACAGTGGCATGATCATACCTCACTGTCACCTCAAACTCCTGGGCTCAAGGGATCCTCCTGCCTCAGCCTCCGAGTAGCTAGGACTACAGGTGCATCACCATGCCTGATTATTATTTTTTTTCTTTTTTCTTTTGTAGAAACAGGGTTCTCACTATGTTGCTCAGTCTGGTTTTCAACTCCTGGACTCAAGCAATACTCCCACCTAGGCCTCCTAAAGTGCTGGGATTACAGGCGCGAGCCACTGCACCCAACCTCATTTATTTTTAGATTCTTTCAAGTAAAGCATTTAAAATACAAGCAGTTTCAGAAATATGATAAAACTGTTAGAGTAGTTATAAGAGCAGCTACATTTTGAATTAATTTTAGACAACTTTTTAAAATTGAAATGCAGTAATACAATTATAGAAACATCTATATACATTTTCCTAAGAAAATACTTTGAACACATTAGACTTTTATAGCAAACAAACAATCCTCTACTTTTCTCTTTCACTTTGGTTTCTGTATAAAATAAATGTAAATTTGCTCTTATGGCCCTGTTCGTAAGGATATTATGATAGAAATAGATCAAAGTCACTGAGTGATTTTCAGGTAATTATAAACAAACTTTTACTTAGAGAATAGAGCTTGGTTTGAAAAAAAGTTTTTATATCAAAATTATTTTGTTAAAATTAATCTTGAAAACTATAAGAAAATAATCAATGTTTGTTGAAAGGAACTGTTAAAAACTGAAAATTATAAAAATGTAAACAATATATTCACAATATGGATATGGTGTTTTTTTCTATTTTAATAATGATACATTATGCAATGGGCTTTTAAATGAAAATATTCAGAAATGTAAAGAAACAACAAAAGAAAAATTGCTTATTTTGAGAAGTTGATCTTGGGATATGGAGGTAAGAAAGTATATTAGAAAAGCAATCCATAAAATAGAACATCATTCTAAACCCTAGAAATACTCCCTATGGTGTCTCTTTTAGAACTGTGCTTGAACCAAATTTGCTTTCATGAGTTAGAAAATGAAGTATTTAGACCATTAATAAATTTTGTTTGCAGACTTTCAATCAAGTCACTCAAGACCAAGCTGGATTCTAGGAATGACAGAATGACAGGGATCATTCCCTGTCATTAAAGTTAGCACCTGAGATAAAAATTATATTTAATGTCAGACTTAAATATTTAAGCCTTTTAATTTCCTTCTCCTTTGGAATAGAACATTGCTGTGAGCTTGCATACCATCTGACTTCAAACCTGGCCTCTTCCTTAGCAGACTGAATGGGTGCTTAGCTTCACAATTGTTTATAGAAATGCCAACTCAGTTAAATGTCAGATAATCACTCCACGATCAATTTTTTGTACATATGGTTTGTTTAAAAGGCTTATTCTGAAAATCCTCAAAACCTAATTAGTTTACTGGTGAGTAGTTACAGAATTAGGTCAACAGTCAACTAGGAGTGCAAAAACTGACTTCAAGTTTTTGACATGGTAATTTCCCCTACAGGGAAGTCTTCTGTTGTAATGGAATAAAATCGTGAAACAGATAGTTTACATTCACTATCTTTCTCGTAAAATCATATCAGGTTTTCATCACTGTATTAGCTAATTATAAAAGAAAGTAATTTCTCTTCCAACTATATTTGCATGTTAAGAACGGG
>CM052436.1:28992500-29007637 GCA_028533085.1 Varecia variegata
CTGAGTGTTGTAATTAGCATTTACTTCATTTATGTAGCAATTTTAATTTGTTCCTGAAGGTTGTTTGTTTGTTTCTAAATTTCTGTATCTGGGAACCAGAAAGGGTTTAATGGAATGCAAAGGCAGTAAGAAATAGTAGTATAATATCTCTAATTAGAATGTGGAAGCTAAAATATTAGTATAAAACTATGGAGTCTTCAAATTAACCTTAATTCTATATGCCTCTCCATATTGTTTAAAATCATTTCTTATGTGGCCATATAACTGTTGAATTCTATTAAAAGCTAAAGGAACTTTTATAGTAATGGTATTAAGGAAACTTATAGATTAATGTTATAGTTGATCTCAGGAGAAGTTCAATAACAACTGAAAATTTTTCTCCATTACTGAGAATTTATCTGGATGGCTTAATTTTACACAGGCACACACACACACATTAGTATTTTTATTTTGATGCATTTTGCTTTAGCAAAAGCCTTGTAATATTCATAGAAATGAATCATCTATCAAGAATAGTAGTTTAGGTTTCTACATTTTTACTCATAAATTCAGACTTATCAAAATCCTCCTTCCTTTTTCTCTCCCACATTGCATTCAATGTCATATAAAAAGGAAGAAATAAGTAACTGATTTAGTGATTTATGCTTTTATAAATTCTTCTTGTGCTGTATTTAGAAAGAGAAGTTAACCAGGCTGGGTAAAGAAATTATTTTTACAATATAACATCCTTTTCTATGAAAATTGATTTCAAATAAATTTCTGTTTTAAAGCAATAGCGAAAACAATTTAAACGAGTACATTACAAAAAGTGTTATTTGGATTTAGAATACTTCACTGACTCTTAAGAGAAGAGTATAACTTCATTTTTTCTTATAATGGTAATTTCAACACTCTTTTCTACTTTCTAATGAGAATACTTCTGTTTCTTGAGAGTTTATTTTATTTATTTATTTTAAGAGTAAATAATTATGTATTCATTGGTTAGTAAAATATTTTTGTAGAGTACTTGAAACTATCATTCTAATTTAAGTATTTTGTAAAATAGAAAACTTAACAAGTAGCCACAAAGGGTGGCTGAGATATGCATTACTTCTGAATTTTTACTTTAACCTCTGTTGCCCAGAAAGTTATAACTCTTATGTTTTAAAGTCTGTGAAGAAAACCTATTCTAAAAACGAGCAACATTTAGTTTCTGTTGTGTTCTTCAACCCATACAACTCTGAATATCACTGTCCTAGGGTGACTTTAGGAACAAAAATCAGAAGCATAGTTAAATTACTTTAAGATAAAGGAGATTTATTATAAGATGTGGATCTCATGGACTTGAAGGAAAGGTTTAACAATGGACTTTACCTAAGGCAGCTTCCAGGGCATTTCTCATATCACCAAGGACATCACGAGTTCAGCCTTCATGTTCAGTCTTGGGTATAGCCATTGGTGTAACTTAGCTATGAGCTCACTCATGCTCTGTGTCTCATGGTTTGAATACTAAGATTCAGTTGGCTCAGTCCAATTATGAATCAGTTTTAATTTGGTCAGTTACTGGTCAAAAATGGCCAGAAGAGGTTCTGTCACTGTATGCAACAGAACAACCAAGTCTGTGGAAGAGGGAGTGTGTGGGAGAGGACTAGGGAGAAGTGAAGATGGTAAGGAAAACAAGGAGGCGATCAAGAGCCATTACAGAGTCATCACTCTAAGACCTTTGCAGACTTGTTAAGAGTCACATCCCCTCTGTGAAACCTCTTCATTTCTCCTCATCCTTTTCTGTAAGTTCATGTAGCTCTAATTCTATATAATTAAATTGAACCTGTCATATTCTTTATGCTAGTTATTTTTGTGACTGCATGTTTTATCTTCAAAAATTATTATTGTTCAGGTAACTGAATGTCCTGGATATGGGAGAAGGCTATGTTCTCAACATGTTGCTTTCTCTTGCCCCTGGACACAAGAAGTGAAGCCTTCTGAGAAGTTCCTTCGAAAGTAGAGATCTTTCTGTATACCCATTACACTGGTGGGGAACTAAGGAAAAACATTTCTGTGGCAAATATTGCAAGCAGACGAAATCTGTTATTTGAACAGGCTTTAATGATAACGGTGTTCAAAAAGACAAGACATGTAATGACATAGGACTAAGTTTTGTAATATCATGTTAAGTGAAAAATTAGTTTTAGAACAGCATATAGAAAGGATACTGATGTGTGTGTGTGTGACTATGTATTAGTGTGTGGGTGTCCATATACATATTTTATGTGTCAAGAGATTTTTTTTAAATTCCTGGAAAGATAAATGCCAAAATGCTAAATGTTATTTCTCTAGATTGCTGATTCTCAAAGTGTGAACATCAGCATCAGCATTACCTGGGAAATTTTTAGAAATACAAATTATTTATATTGAATCAGAAACTCTGGGAGTGGGACGCAGCAATCTGAGATTTAATAAGCCCATGAACCTTCCAGGTAATTATGTTGAGCACTCAAGTTTGAGAACCAGTACTCTAGTCTAGATGATATGATCACAGGTGATATATTTTCTTCCTGGTGCTTAATGAATATGTATTTTGTTTGAATTTATAAAGCACCCTAAATGTTAATTTTTTAAACAAGGAAGTCTTCGGAATAGTATACTTCTTTGTAGGTCTTGTTCTTAGAGCAGCAGTTTGCATATACTAGGTGCAATAAACGCATGATGAAGTCTTCATTGAAATTAACTTCAAAGTACACCTTCTCTCTGTATTTTCACACCCCCTAAAAATATTGAGTATGGTCCCCATAGGTCAAGAATTGTGGTTTCAAGAACTTTTAGCAATGAAGTGTGAAATAATTTATTTTAATACATTTCTTCCTGGCTACAACATAAGTAAAATTTCTCTTGCATAAACTACCACAGCACATGTATGAAATTATTTAATTTATTTCAAAAATTCAAATAAGAGCTAATTTAATATAATCTGAAAAATTCAAGAAACATTTTCTGTTGAAGTGGGAGTTAACATTAATGCCCCATTGCTATTCTTACATTTATCGATGCCTGTAGGTCAAATTAAACTAAACGTCACTTAACAAAAGTAATGACAAGGAAGCAAGCATGTTGCAAATTAGTCTTGTCTTTGTAGATTTCTACTCTCCTCATTTATTTTTTCACCTCTTAAAGATTTTATAACAGTTGTTTTACTTGCATATTATATATTCTGGGCGATATAAAAGCATGGTAAGTTAACATGAAGGAATTTGGTAAAAGAAAAGTTTGAAGGAAATTATTTTTAGGAGACAAATAAAGACTGCTTCAATGAGACTAAAAAGAAAGAGCTGTAGAAAGACAAATAGTGATTTTAACAATCAAGATGTTAAAAATGAAATATAATAAAATATTTTAGTTGTTTTGTTTTCTTTAGAGATTGCATAAATTTCTATATAATCTTACTCATTCTTTAAGGGAAGCTCAAGTTATACTAATCTATAATAGATTTCCCAAACCTTATTAATCTTGGTTTTTCTAAACTCCAGCCACATTTTTGGTTTGTATAATACAATCTTAGCACTTGGTTATGTGAAGCTATTGATAAATTAAAAAAAATGATTTAAGATGTCACTGTTATATATCCAATTAAAGTGTAAGTACTTAAAGAGCCAAGAGATACAGTGGATGCTTCCTTTATACCTTCCCCATCCTCTTATTAAATATTTAGAAAATAAATTAATTGAGTCATGATCTTTCTAGAAGAATCAGCATGTAATATCTGCATTAGTTATCTATTGTGTCATAACAAATTATCCCAAAACTCAGTGACTTAAAACAATACATATTCATTATAGTACAGTTTATTTGGATCAGGAATTTCAGGCTCAATGTAGCCTGAAATTTAGAGTGATTTAGAGTATTGGACAAAGCTAAAATTAAGGGTTTTGGCCAGGTATAGTCATCTCAAGGCTTAACTAAGGAAGGATCTGTCTCTAAATGCACTTGGGGTGGTTGTTGATAGGATTCAGTTCCTTACTGACTGTTGGACTAAGACACTTAGTTCTATGCCAAAATTAAATACGAAGGTGCTAATATGGTCACAGAATAGCAAGGAGATCATGGTGGCTGGAACAGAGTGAGTGGAGGGGGAAAGTGATAAAAAATGACATCAGAATGGACAAAAGTCAGAAGATTATTTATGGCAGTATTTCCAAGGTTAATGTGCAAACAGATAACCTGGAAATCTTTTGAAATGCAGATTTAAATTCAGAAGATCTGGGATGTACCTGAGAATCTGTATGTTTAACAATGCGATGTTGATTTTGCTTGCTGGTCTGAAGACCACACATTGAGTAACAAAAAATGAGGATGTTAGAGATAATTATATAAAGTGTTGGCTTTTACTCTGAATGAGGTGGAAATCCATGGGAAGGATTTGAACAAAGGTGCTATATTACCATCTCCTTCACTGATATATTGTGAGAACACTTTCACCAACAGGGGTAGAGGTTGTTGAAATAAGCAGATGACAGGCGACAGTCTCCTAGACAAAGGCAGGAGCGGTGGAGGGGGTAAAATAAGGAATTATTCTAGGTGTATTGTGAAGGTGAAACCTACAGGAGTAGTTGATGGCTAGGCTGTTGCATATGAGTGAATAAGAGGAATTAAAACAACATCAAGGTTTTTGCTTAAATAACAGGAACATGTTGAGTGTTGTTTTTTGAGACTATAGGAGTAGCAAGTTTTTCAGAGGAAAGATCAAGAGTTTTTGACAATTTAGATTTTTGATGGTTATTAGATATCCAAATGGAGATGTTGAATAATATAATATGTCTGGGGTTCAGAGAAGAGATCATTACTGGAGACATAAAGTGGAAATAATTAGAATATAGATGGTTTTTTAATTTGTAAGAATGTAGTTCATTACCTAAGGAGTGATTTCTGATAGAGAAGCAGTCCAAATACTAGAACAGTGTAACTTTAGGAGATGAGGCTATGCCAGAAAACAAAACTCAAAAAATAACAACCAGAAACTCAGGAGGAAAGTCAGGAGTCACCAGTCCCAAAAGCAAAGTGAAGTTAAGTATTTCAAACAGAAAGAAGGGATCATTGTTGTTAAATGTTGCTGTAATTTAAGTAAGATGCAGACTGAGAACTGACCATCAGATTTAGCAATCTGAAAGCCACTGATGACCTTGACAAGAGCAGTTCAGTGGATTTGTGAGCTCCAAATGCCCGACTGGGGTGAGTTTAGGGGAATGGGAGTAGATAAATTGAAGACTGAATGACTAGGTAATTATTTTGAGGAGTTTTGCAGTATATGGGAGCAAAGAAACTGGTTCACTGGAGGGGAAAATAGGCCAAGAGAGGCATTTATTAAGAGAGAAAAAAGAAGATCATTGTTCTATGCTGAATGGTATATCCAATAGAGAGGAAAAATGTGATGATATAATGGTAAAAGATGACAATTACTGGAGTGATATCCTTGAGTAGATAAGAGGGGATGGGAACTAGTGCACAAGAGGAACACAGGCCTTGACAAAAGTATGGAGACATCATTCTAACATCTTAACGGAGTGAAGGCAGCATATATGGGCAGAAGTGTCAATAAATGTGGTGATGAGAGCTTACAAAGCTTCTCTTCTGAGTGTGCCTTTTTCTTAGTGAAATTAAGAAGCCTAGTTGTCAGCCAGAAAAGTGTAAAACAAGTGACAGAGACTTGAGTGAGTAAAAGGTCTAGAGAGTCATCTAGGCTGTGGTAAAATGAATGTCCTAGAGAAATATAGGAATTCTAGGTAGGAGTAAGGACCCACTTAAAATTGTGGGTCTTCGTGGCAATGAGTTTAAAGTTAGCCTTTCGTTGTTTAATTTTCCTCTACGTATATTTTTGTCATTCTCTTGAAATACCACAAGCTTCCATTAGGGTTGGTGAATTTTTCATGTGCATATTCTAATTGTGACATCAGGAGTCATATATTTTATAATTCTCATATTCTCTACATTATTGACCACAATACTTTAAACCTATCTTTTAATTGATTAATTGATGGTTTTAGTGATAAATGAGAAACAATCATGTAATGTAGAATTGGAAAAAACTTAGACATCCTAGGAGTTTGTTCATAAAATTTTATGGCTGAAAAATTTGAGGACTAACTCAGTGAATGAACTGGCCCAAGGTCATACTGTTAGTTGAGACTAGGAATCATAAAGTGGTAAGGGAATTCTTATGCGTTATTTTGGAGTATCACATTTCATATTGGTTCCCTTTGTTAAAACCACCAGTGTTCTAATAACCCAAGATGAAAAGCAGAAATCCACTTTGATAATTTCTTAACTGGAGCCATCTCTGTTAAATTGTCAGTTCTTAATAAAAACTATCATCATTTTTTGGTGTTTACTACCTGTCAGGCACTGTACTAAACACTTTACATAAACAATTGTCTGCAGTCCTTACATCAACTTGAGAACTCTTTTACAGATGGAGAATTTGAAGCTTACCCAATATTAACTACCTGCCTGCCTAAAATCACACAATCAGTTGAAGAATCATGAATTCAAACTGAGACCTTACCCATTTAAGGATAGTGATTCTCTGCCTATAGAGGGCATCAGAATCAACAGAAGGGCTTATCAGATCACAGATTGTTGGCAACATTGCCCAAGTTTCTTAGTCAGTAGGTCTGAGATCGAGTTCAATAACAAGCATTTCCAACAATTCCCAGGTGGTGCTGTTGCAGCTGGACCAGGAATCCCATTTTGAGAACCAGTGCAGGAGCCTGTCTTCCTCTTAGAGCAGATGCCTCCTGCATATTGCTCCAAAACATCCTCTCCTTTTCACTTTCCTCATCACTATCCTAGTTCAAACCCTTTGTTCCCTCTTCACTTCTCCCCCTACACCTTGGAACATTGATATTCTGAATATTTCTTATATATCCTGCACTGGAAAGTATGAATTATCAAGAAGTTACATGTTTCCTATTATTAGAAGCAGCTATGATCTTAACTTTTATATATTATTATTTTTAGTTTAATTATTTCAATTTCTTTGTTGTATAAACATTTTTTATAGTTCAAAAATTATTAAGATAAAAGTAAAATAAAACTTTCATAAATCAATATATTTATATATTAATCATTATAGCTTAGAATTTTAAAATATTTAAGAAAATATTTAATATAAAGCTTTAAAATATTTAACAAAAATGTATCCAGACTAGTACAATTGCTTCCTATATGAGTGTACTGTGTTCTATCTCTTCCTACTTGTATCCAAACCACACATTTTAAAGAAATCAATCACTCCAAATTGAAATTCTCATCAGTTCATGGCTCAGCTCAAGAATTTTCAATGAATCCCCATTGCCTAATAAATAAATCCAAGCTGAACACAAAGGAATTAGAAATATACAATCTGGTATCAATTAGTCTGTCCAGTCTGGTCTCCTGGTTCTATCCCCCTATGTTCTATTCAAAACATGTTTGTGCTACTTCTAAATATGTCCAACTTTTAGTACTTCCAAGCCATTATTCATGCAATCCCATTTTTCTGAAATATTCTTGGCTTTTGAAATTCCACCATTTCCTCCTCTAGTTAGACTAAAGGCATGTCCTCTCAGAAGACTTTTCTAAACTTCTATCTAGCTCTATTTTTTTCTCTCCTTCTTTAGCTTTTTTATAGCAAATGCTGATTTTTATTGATTGAACTACTCAAGGTGACACAGATACAGACAACAAAAAAAGATGGGATTTAAACTCAGAGCTGAATAATTATTTCCACTTATTTGATCTCTCTGCTTTGATTTTCTCCTCAATAAGATAAAGATAATATTTGTGTTGTAGAGGAATTCTAGGGATTAAATTAAGCGATACATTTAACAGGCCTTGGCATATTCCTCTTACATAAAGGGTCTCAGTAAATGTTAGTTCTGATAATAGTCAGAAATCTTCAAGTTCCATACTATATAAATCTTAGTCAAACTACCTTGAGTAAAAAGTGAATTTAGTGTTTCAGTAACTTGCAGGAATAGATTCTAATCTAGGCATGACTAGACCCAATGTCTCAAATGATGTCATTAGAGTTGTTTCTTGACATCTCTTGGTGCCTCTAATTGGCTTCATTCTGCATGTAAGTTTTATTCATGGATATGTTGATGGATATTTGCATTATTGCAAATAAATATTTGTAGAAACAGATATTTATAAATATTTCTTTTGAGATATACACACATATATGCATATGTTTGTGTGTATACATATATATATATGTGTGTGTGTGTGTGTGTGTATGTTATGAGTTAAATTATGTCATATGTTCAAGTTCTAATCCCCATTCCCTACTATGTGAAAAGGTGACTTTATTTGGAAATAGTGCAATTGCAACTATAATTAGTTAAGGTAAAATCAGACCAGAGTGGGTTGTGCACCTAATCCAATATAAATAACATGTTTCCCAAATGGGGGAATTTGGATACAAATTCAAAACCCTGGGAAAAATGCCATACGAAGGTGAAGGCAGACATCTATAAGCCAAAGAATGTCAAAGATTGCCAGGAAACCACTAGAAGCTATGACAGAGGCAAGAAACAGATTTTTCCTCACTCCTTGCAGAAGGAACTAACTCCGCCTGACACCGTGATCTAGTACTTCAAAGCTCTAGAACTAAGGAAATAAATTTTTGTTTTTTAGGCAACCAAGTTTGTGCTACTTGATTATGGCAGCCCTAGCAATCTAATATATATGTAGAATAACTAATGATAGCTATCACTTATCTATCTTCTAACCATCTATCAATTTCTCTATTGATATATAGGACATATGTCTATACAAACATGTATATTATATATGTGTTTGTGTGTACATGTCTTAGATTAACATCTTCCTGGATTCCTGAAATTTCCAGTAAAGAAAAACAAAACAAAACATTGATTTCTTCTAGTGTCCTTTTATCATTTTAGAAGTTTCTGATGAACTCTACTTCAGATCCCTTGCCCGTGTTTAGTCCAGACTTCTGGAGGACATGATCCTGTGACTTCCCCACCTGAGTCTTATGATCCCTTTACAGAAATACAGTTGACAGCCTCATCATCACTTCATTTAGTGAAAGTGTTCATTTTTCCTCAAGGAAGTTATTCTGGTTTTCCAAAACATGTCTATCACTGTTTTTCCCTCCTCTTTCTTTATAAAATTATAATTTATGCCTGGCACACTAGGAAACAACAACAGATTTGTTTTGAATTACTGTTTATTTAGTCTTCTGCAAATATTTTATAAACTAGAGGATGTGGACTATGTGTTAGTCACCTTTTTATCCCTTATATCAAAACTCTTTGTAATAGAAAAATTTTCAATAAAGGTACTGGGATGAAATTAATTGAACTGAAATTATTCTGGCTTTCCAGAACATGTCTATCACACTTTTTCCCTCCTCTTTCTTTATAAAATTATAATTTAGGCCTGGTACATTAATGAAAAGGACAAAAAGCAAGCCAAAAAATAATGCAGAAACACACACACGTGCACACATACACACAGCAGGAGAGAGAGAGAGGGGGAGAGAAATCTGCAAAAATACAAAGGGAACCATTGTTCAGGAAAGCATAAAGCATGCTATTGGAAATTTTTATTTTCTGGTCCCCTTTCATTTAGAATTCCAGATAAAACTCTATATACGATCTTATATATATAGAGAGAGCATTTATACTTACTAATAAATTCAGCACATGTATTGGAAATAAAACCTGTGATAGCTCTCAAAAGCATGCTCTAGGGCTTAATGTGTATATGTGGCATCCAGGATCTTATTAAAAATGAAGATTTTGGTTCAGCGCATGTGGAGTGGAATCATAAATTTAGTGTTTCTAATGAGTTCCAAGATGGAAGTATTGAGGCTCACATGCAGATCACTTTGAGTAGCAATGGTTTAAACTAGAGAACAAAGTGTTGATCAAATTTAGCTGTGGACATATTTTGTTTAGTTAGCACAGGATTTCAACTTTTTACAATAAATTTAAATACGTTTCTGTGAACTTGAATGTTTCCATTTATCCAGTCCCTCCTGTATTACTTTAAAGCCTATGACTTTACCAATTTAAATTATCAACTTGACACCAGTGAATATTTCAGGTTTCAGTGCCTGTTCATATATCCCCTCCATTTCTACAAAGTGATCTCAGTGACCCATGTGAATGTTTCCAGGAAAGGCTGTGGATGAGAGGCATCTTTCTAGAACTAGAAAAAGAGAAGGGATTCCTGTATTCTTGTTCAAAATATTTGAATAGGTTTAGATCTTACTCTAATCATTTCTAGTATTTTCTATTCTTCCCAAAATGGATGAAATATATATTATGTTGGGATGTTGGGGAGGAGGCAGTGGGAGAGTGAGGTGATGGTTTGCTGGATTTTAATTTTCAGAGAACAGCAGACAGTCTGCAACCTTTTAGACTTTCTCTTTAAGAACTTGCCATGTCCAGATCAAAGGAATTTATTAGGCTTTTAGCTCTCCTGTTTTTTTATAGCTCAAAATGAACAAATTTTCAAGTACAAAAGAAATGCTTTAAAAGACTTCTTTTAGTCTTTATTTGAAATCGCCTGCTCTCCTTCAGTTCACAGATATGTCGTGCACTGAATGGAGGAATCAGACTACTACACTTTGATCATTTCACTATCTTGTTTGATTAGTGTTTTCAAACTATGGAGTTTATCAGCAGGGGGCAGGTTGATCCCTGTGGCTTATAATGGGCAAAGTATGGGGGAAAAATAGGTTTTTAGAAATCGTTTAAGATCAATCAGTTTCCTCCTTCTTCAAGGTTTAAAAATAACATCACGGACAGATAGACTTTGACACAGAATAAGCTCAGATATTTCCAAAGGGAAAACTGACCAGCATGTATGGTGCACTTTTTTCCCTCCCTCTTTTTCTCTTTAAAATTGTGACTTCTAGTCCTTAGATTATTACAAACTATAATCAAACTCCTCTTTTTTTTTTTTTTTTTTTTTAAAGGAAGCAAGAGGTACAACTGCTCAATTTTAACTTTCATTTACTGAGCAAACACGACATTCAGAATGAAGGTTAGGGTGGTTAAATGGGATTTTAAGAATTCAGCTCTTTGGGGGAAGGTATTGAATTGTATTGCATGCAGCAATTTTAACTATTGCTGTGAACTTGGGTTATTCATCCTACCCTTAGGGATTGTCAATTTGCAGTTCCATAGCTCTAATTCAGGAGGAATAGCTTTGCTTCTGATTTAATAAATTAACTCTGACACATGGGCTTTCTCTTTTGGTATTCTGGAGGTATCCTGAGTGGCAATGCTGTACAGGTTGTCAGCTGGTGACTTTTCACAATGGCTGGCAACATATCAGCTCAAGGATTGGCTTCCTCTGTAGATGTGGGGAATGCTGTCTGATTATGGATTTTTTAATTTGAGGGTAAATGAGATCATGTGGGACTTTCCAGTTTAAATAAATTAACTAGTTTTCAATTTGAATTGGGCACAAAGGACAAGAAAAAGATGCTAGTTAGGCTAGATTCTAGGCAGACAAATTTACCTCAGGCATATCCCCTGCTTCCCGATGTTCTTATCTGAGGCAGCCGGAGAAGTCGGAGACTGGGTTGGCTGTCTCTTAGGGTTATTCATGATACAACATGTCTGTGCCCTCTTTCCCTAGTTTACTTTCCAAAGCTGTTTTCCCCCCCTCACCTAAGCATTGTTTATTTCAACTATGTGTAAAGAAGGAGACACTTCTATATAAACCATTTCATACTAAGAGACCACTAGTTCAAATAACCAAAGGAAGAGAATTTTAATGAAGATAATTTTAGCCAGCTTTACAAAATAAAATAGAGAATATACCAAAGCTTATATGAAATATTTTTGGATTTACAGGCATTCCAAAAATCATTTTTAAGTTTTACCAAAAGAGCCAGTAATAATTTTAAGTTGTAATTTCAGGTAGAAACAGTAGATATAAATACATGTAATATTCTATTGTCTCTATCTGAAAGCAAGGTGCCATTATATGTTATTTCTGTCTTGTAGTTAAACATAGAGTAGGTTTTTTTTTTTTTTTTTTCCCCTTAGACAGAGGCTTGCTCTGTCACCCAGGTTAGAGTGTTGTGGGATTAGCATAGCTTACAGCAACTCAAAATCCTGGGCCTAAGAGATCCTCCTGCCTCAGCCTCCTAAGTAACTGGGACTGGAGGCATGCACCACCATGCCCAGCTAATACTTCTATTTTTAGTAGAGACAGGGTCTTGCTCTTGCTCAGGCTGGTGTCAAACTCCTGACCTCAAGTGATCCTCCCACCTCAGCCTCCCAGTGTGCTAGGATTACAGGTGTGAGCCACTGTGCCTGGCTGTAGAGTAGGTATGTTTATTTAAGACATTTTATTTAAGGCATTTATTTATTTAAGGCATTTATTTATCTGCCTTAATTCAAAAAGGGATTTATATATTATTTCTTTAAAATTCAGAATATTACAGGGATACAAATGCTTTGGTTGCATACATTGCCTTTGCACCACCCAAGTCAAAGCTACAAGTGCACCCATCCCTCAAAAAGTTTGCACTGCATCTTCTAGGTTTGAGTTTACCCATCCTCTTTTCTCCCCTCCCACCTGCCCAACACCCAGTGAATGTTACTTCCATATGTGCACACAAGTTTTAATTGTTTAGTACCAATTTAACAGTGAGTACATGTGATGTTTGTTTTTCCATTCTTGTGATACTTCACTTAAAAGAATGGGCTCCAGCTCCATCCAGGATAATACAAGAGGTATTAGTTCACCATTTTTTTATGGCTGAGTAGTACTCCATGGTATACATATACCACATTTTATGTATACCATGTGATTGATTACACATCTTTGCGATTATGAATTGTGCTGCAATAAACATTTGAGTACAGATATCTGTTTTATAGAATGTCTTTGTTTCCTTTGGGTAAATACCCAGTAGTGGTATTGCTGGATAAAATATAGTCCTACTTTTAGTTGTTTGAGGAATCTCCATACTGCTTTCCATAGAGGTTGTACTAGTTTGCAGTCCCACTAGCAGTGTATGAGTGTTCCTATCTCTCCACATCCACGCCAACAGTTTTGTTTGGGGAGTTTTTAATGAAAGCCATTCTCACTGGAGTTAAATTATATCTCACTGTGGTTTTGATTTGCATTTCCCTGATGATTAAAGATGTTGAACATTTTTTCGTATGTTTGTTGGCCATTAGTCTATCTTCTTTTGAAGTATCTCAGAGCTTGCAGATAGCACCTTTCAATTAAACAAGTAAGTCACAGAGATAGAACAGAGAAATAAGAAGAACGAGCAAAGCCTACAAGAAATATGGGATTATGTAAAGAGACCTAACATGAGAATCATAGACATCCCTGAGGGTAAAGAAGAAAGCACACAAGGGTTAGAAAAAAGGATTTAATATATTTGTTCTTTGGAGACATTTAAATGTTTGCTAGGATAAATGTATATCAAATTTCTATTTCAGTATATTTTCAAAATAAAATTGCTAAGTATATCACATACAATACTTTGATAGAAGGGTTTGTCATGTGCTCATTTATTAATTATTGATAAAGAATTACTTTTTCTTTTAGCCATTAAAATGCTAAAATGTAAGTGATTTTTTTTTATATTAGGTATATTAAGAATGGGATGATGCCAGTAGTGTGGTAAAAAAATAAAGTATGATTTCAGGAGTTTTCTCTTAGGAAGTTCATCTCTTCTGCATCCTTACAATTCTTGCTTCACTCCTAGTTACTAATAAGCACTAAAACAGTCTCTTTGCCTTGAAAATCCCCTCCTACTCTCTTTTCAATATATCCTCCAAATTGAGTCCAGCATTATCTTTACAAAATGCAAATTCTTTCATACCACTCTCCTCCCTCTGATTTTTAAATAGCTCTCCAGCTGTTCCCAGCACACCTTTCCCCATGCAATCATCCTACAATTTCACCATTCCTCCCAGATGGAGCAACTTCAGGCCTCTGCAAGTGATATTTTTTCATGGCTTTGTACATGCTGTTCCTTGCCTGAGGACTTTGTAATCATTCCTCAAGAATCTGCCTAGCCATCTTACCATCTGGAAAGTGTTTGTTGACACCTTCTCTTGCCACCTCCCCCATGAACGTTTAACACTTCCTCCTCCTCTATAATTCCATTGAACACCAATTATAGCATTTGTCATGGTATATTGTGATTGTTTTATTGCCTGTTTCTCTACTGAAATTTGATTATATGAATATTATGAGAGCCAAGGAACCATGTTCCGTTTCTGAAAAATTCACAGATCCATCCCATTACCCAAGTACAAAATTTCAATAATTGTCTAGTTCCTTTGTTCCACGCTTGAATCTTTCCCTTTCTGGATTCCACATACTAGAAAATTGTACTAAGATCAGCTACTTACCCTAACCAGGTACTTAGTGTATTCATCGAGTCAATTCCACAATTCATGGAAACCGTGAATCTAGAGGTTAATGGTACAAATTGTGGATGAATTAGAATCCAGAGACCAACTTTTACTAATTCCATGATCCTGGGTAATTTCCTTAATTTTTCTTTGTTTCTGCATTTCTTTGACTATATAACTAGGTTGGTAATGGTGCCTACTTCATAGGGCTATTGTGAAGATTAACCCATATCCTCCCGAAGAAAAATAAAGCAGAAAATTAGCATACAAGCTTGCTGACTGGAGTCTCTTTACATTTAGGCCCATTAGCCTTTTTGGTTTCTAGCAATCCTGCTATATTCCCAATCTGTTCTCTTTTTCATTCAGTTAGGGACCATGTTATACCTCTTCCCTTTTCTCTCCTGTGACACATCTCTTGTTCTCACTTTCATCTGATGATTCTGCTTCCTATTTTACTGATAAAAATAGAAGCAATCAGAAGTGAACTTTGCCCACTGTACCATCATCCTATCAATCTCTGTGTTTACGTGTGCTGTTTTTTGTCTTGCTATTACTAGCCACTGCCAGCAAAGACTAACGCCTACAATTGTGTACAGACCTCATCTCTGAGATTGCTGCAGAGTCCCAGAAATTGCCCCTTCTCCTATCTATATCAGACATTTTCAACTTTTCACAGAATTTTTCTTATGCTAATAAAAGCATAAGAAAACTTTATGCCGATAAAGTCATGCCATTATTTCTCTTTTACTAAAAAAAAAA
>CM052436.1:29008137-29052412 GCA_028533085.1 Varecia variegata
AGAAATGTTTGTGCTCTAGAGAGCTTTTTCTTTTTATATTTAATTTAGCTTTCTTGCTGTGACTTCTTAGTTTTTGGAAATATTAAAATGACATCATTTAAATAGATTAAAGCAAAATCATTAATTTTCTTGTGATGATCATAGTTCTCATGGTCTGTCAGCAATAAATATGTCTAAGTATGATGCTGCCAGGATTTTTAATAGTATTTTGTTGAATGATTTGTATTGATTTGCCTGAGAAGTTGATCATAAAATCTTTCTAACCACATTAGTATCCTTCCTGGTGAAAAGCAGCTCTACTTGTGTGTCATTCATGTGGATAGAATTTATGAGCATCATAAAGAAAACTATAGTTTTTCATATTAAAATATTGAATTTCTGTTTATAAAAGGATGCTTACCCTTTATGCCTATATTAAATAATTAAGTTTTGGCTCTCATCTTGACTTAGCTAGGCCATTGTTAAGTTTCGAGCTGAGTATAGGTAAAGCACAAATATCTAGACTGCTGATTTTATTAGCACATTTCTAAATATTTGCTAACATTTGATTGGTGCTCAGTGATTTATCTCACTCTTCACCCCAACAATTATTAAAATAATGAACAAGTATTTATATACCAGTTTTCCCTATATACCATTAAGGCATACACAATTTTAACAAATCTGATACTGATAATAATTTAGAGAATTATCCAAACCTGACAGTTCCATGTTTCCATTTTTAAAGTTATATATAGCTCTTGTATATAGGATATATAAACTTTAAGTGAAATTTTATAGAATTTCAGGGATTTATTTAGTTTTTCAAATCTCAAACTTCTACCAGCCATAAAATCCATGCTTACCTTCAAATACAGCTATGTTAACGTCTTTGGAAAATGCTTTTGTTGTTCAAAATATCATTTTTTGTGAGAAATTTAGATGTTAAAAAAAGTAGTAAATCTAAATACTGCTTTGTATTTATATCCTGGCTTAGAGAAATGATTTTTTAGAAGCTAAGTCATCTGTACGTGTATTTTGATATCTGTTCTATTGTCATGCACACATACATAACACACAGACAGAACGGTCTATTTTATATCTCTCTCCTAGCATCTTTTCTACTACATTATATAGAGTAATTATTTAATAATGAGTTTTGTTGGTGAGAATGAAAAAGAAGGAATGGACTAACTAGAGTACCTTTTTAGGACAAGTTAGCAAAGGGTTTCACAAGAAGTGTTGGGGCAAGCCATCCACACTGCAGATGGTCATTAATCACAGAGGGTGTACCTGTGTGACCAAACATTATGTAATTTTTATCACAAAATTTTAGAGGTAAAAGAATCTTAAAAAACAACTAATCTCATTTCTTTTGGGGGTGGAGCTGGAAGGGGGAGATAATAACATTTATGGCTTGCGTTGGAAAAAAAATAAAATCCCTGCATATTTTTACTACTATCAGGTTTTCAGCATATACAGGCTAATTAGTTTTTAAAAACAATGCAGTATCATTTGACTTTTGGCACTCATCCGCACTGAAGTAGCCAGCACTCACTGGGGCCACTCATGGCTATTGACACCACAGCAGATACCTCACTCTGACATCTTCCTGATTCCCACTGATAAGGTCTGTTGCATTAGGCCCTCACGCCTGAGTATTGAAACAGAGCCCATTAATTCCATAGAGCCTCTGTCCTTTGTAATAAATGGGCTTAAATTCCCCTTAAAATCAATTAGTTTTACATCATAGAAATCTAGACTCTGAGGCTGTGATGATCATCTTGACTATTTCCCTCCCAAACTCAAATAGAAAGCTTGAATTCTGTTTGGCATAAAATCCCTGCCTAGCTGCTATGTACGTTATTCATGAAACATTTGATAAGATCTCCCGAGGGACCCATGTCTGTTATTTTAAAATCTAATCCTATTTTTGATTTTAAAAATTTGGGCACTGTTCTTTTTCTTTAACTTGTCTTAAATTATACATTTTTAAAAAATATAGTTTTGATTGGTGGAACATAGGACAGGCTATTGAGATTTAGAAGTCAGTAATATCATCCAAAACAACTTCCTAATCACACAGGGCCTTCCATTGAGATAGCACTGACTGTTGGAAGCAACTTCCTTGTATCAAATAAATATTTTATTTCTTCCCATAGAATCCCATTACACCAATTATAAGCTATTCATTGAAAAACAACAATCTTAATACCACTTCCATGACGATCTTTTCACATAAGAAAACTACTTTTTGTTTTCAAGCATTTTTATCTCTTGGTGTTAAACATTCTCAGTTGCTTTAACTTTTCTTTGTCATTCTTTTCATCTTTTGAATACCACCTTCCCTCAACATATAAAACCCCTTTGAAAGCATAGCATCCTAGGTTATAGTAATATATAATTCTCAGGTATTATCTGCACAATGAACAGTGGTGTGGAGTTATCACTTCCCAGGCACACATAGGACACTTCTGCTAATGTAGCCTAAAATTGAATTAGCTTTTCTCAGCTTCATGACACTGTTCATATGTATCGACCTTATTATTGATTGATACACTTATGTTATACTCCCTTCTATCTACAGTATAAATTTGTGTAGCTATCTTCTTTTTTTTAATCCAAGGAATGATTTTATGGATTTGAGGGTTAATCGTCTTTTAAGTAAATATTTCATAAGCCAGGAACTTGACTATAACTTTAGCTTCCTTTTTTATTATTTATTCCAATTTTAAGTATTCATAGTATTGACTTACATACTTCTTCTATAAATTCTTTCAACTCTCCAGAAGCAATGAGAATAGGTGAATGCAGAGAGAGAAGCTACATTACATGAACCTGATTGTAGGAACAGCCTCAAATTATAGAATCAAATATTTATTTGAAATTTATCATTGGATACTACATTGGAGTAAACTAAAATAAATATTTTTTAACAAACATAAAGCAAATTCAAAGGGGCAAAATGTATAGTTGAATGGAGAGGGACAGAAACTAAGGAGATATTTTAAATGGTATATGAGTAGCTACACAAAATATCTTTTTATATTTGTGTAACTTGGAAGACATGTTTACAGATAAGCCTTCCAAAATGAATTCAGATGAAATACTGATCTTTCCATTCCTAGAGATAGACAAGCAACATTTGACTAATCGTATTTATAATTATTATGGTGGGGATCCATTGTTTTTCTGACAGTTCTATCTGATCTCTGGGTCCTTTCTAACTCCCCTACCCTATGACTCAGAAAGAATAACATTTTATTACAACTACGGTTGGGGGATACCAAAGAGATAGGAAACATAAAGTCTAAATTCATATTGGTTTACTAAAAAAATGAAAGAAGAATGGTGTAATATTATATTAAGCAATGATACACTACATAGGATTGATGAGGGAGAAGTGAGGTTTCTGAGAGTTCCATGTGGGTCAGTAATGCTGGATACGATTTTTTTGAGTGGTGGAGGTTGAATTGTGCTTTGAAGGCAAAGAGTATGAGTGAGATGAATGTTCCAGGCCAGACTTTCAGTAAGCAGTGAACCATGGAAAGGTAAAGCAACAGGAGAGTGAAGAAAGTTGAGAAAACCATCTTTACTGTCATCTCACCTTAGTGCTGGACCTTATCCACGCTAAGATGCTTGCTTGGCTATGGAGAAATTGTGAGGGTCTTAGGCTATTTATAAAGTAGTGACTTTCACCTAGTAATGGAACAGAGTTCCAAGTTCATGCTGATTGCAAACTGGTCTTCTTACCTGTAGTCTCTCATTGCTACTAATCTTTGGGATCCTTATCCTATGCACCATGCCAGATTGGTCTTTTTTTTTTTTTTGAGACAAAGTATCGCTCCATCACCCCAGGTGGAGCGCAGTGGCGTCATTGTAGTTCACTGCAACCTCGAACTCCTGGGCAGATTGGTCTTTGAAAGCACTTCTTTCATAAATAACTCATCTGTTTAAAAATATATAACGGTGGCCAATAGTCCATGTCTGTTCCTTATAGCCTGATAGTAAAGTTCACCTATAATAGTAATTGCTAATAATTATTTATTGAAGATTTAACATATACAAGAAACTGAGCTAAATATTTTCCATACATTATCACATATAATCCTCATAAAAACCTATGACATTGGCAACTTAACATTAGCACACAGAGTGTAACATTTGATTGCATGATGTCTTGTGTTCATTTATGCAATTATTCATCAAATGAATATTATGTATTGGGCACTGGTGCAGGGTAGATCTCAACTAGGGAAAATTTTGCCCCCTAGGGAACATTTGGCAAAGTCTGGAGACATTTTTGTTTGTCACATTTGAGGTGGGTGGCTACTGGCATCTGTTGGACAGTTGTCAGAAATGCTACTAAAGATCCTACCATTCACATAGCAGCCCCCCACTATAAGGGATTATCTGGTACTACATGTCAATAAGCTGAGGTTGAGAAAGCATGATGTAAGGTTAAGAGCCATAATGCCTAGCAAATCAGATGCTCTCTGCCCTTGTGTAGTTGATGGCATTAGTTTGGAAGGCAGATATAAAATCAATAACCACAAAATTAAATATATAGGTATTAAATGTGATAAATCAAAGGAAGATAAAATATAGGGTGCTATGAAAGAATAAAACTGGAGGGGTTAATTTAGATTCTGTTGGAGGGAAGTGTCAGGGAAGCCTTTTTGAGAAAGCAATATTTAAACTGAAATCTAATGGAAAAACGGGAGTTCACAAGGCTAAGTATGTGCAGAGGATCTAAGAGAGAAAGAACATTACACATTTGAGGAGTAGGAGAAAAGCCAGGCAGAATGGACCAGTGTGAACTGGGGTGTGTGTGGGTGAGAGATGAGGCAGGTCTCTGATTGTCTCATGTATAGAAGTCTTTTCTTTCTTATAAGATTGTAGAGTCCCATGAGGAGAACATGACAAATATAGTATTTATTTTCTATCCCATGGAGCCCTTTAAACAATATTGGGACATAATAGGTGCACAATAACTTCTTGCTAACTTGACTTGTGCATTTTTCCTAAGAATCCAATTTCTAGATTGTATTATGCCTGTTTTCACATTGGGGGGAACGGCAGTACATTTGACAATCTTTCCGATTAATTCAGGAATTGCTTCCAATCGCAGAACCAGCCTGGGCACTGCCATTTGTCAGGCAGTCACCGTGTCTGCAGGCTGCCTGGGGCTGCACTGAGCTTTTTATATAACCACTATTAGTAAATCACTTGTTGTCAGTTGGCTTTATTTTGGAATTTGAATAAAAACCATAGATGTTACTCTTCTTGAAGAATTCTTTCTAAATACCATTTTCCTCTCTATTGGGTATTTGTAAAGTGTTTAAATAGTAGGGCAAATAGTCACTTTGCTATATGAAGAATTCAGATGATTTATAATACCCTGAATTATCACAATCCATGTAATACTAGGAGTAATCCAATATAACTACTCATAAAACATTTTGAAATATAATAAAGAAGAGAAAAACCCTTTGGAGTCTCAGATTTTCTTTGGAAAACATTCCAATTATTATTAACATAAGAGAATAAATTTTTAAAAGGCCCTTGTTAGACACAGGGACATGTCCTATAATGAATACTTTCTGATTCATTTCAAATACTCTCTGAATTTATATTATATTTTATAAAGTGAAGTGAAGGTGTCAATCTAGATCAGTGAAATTATGAAAGTTCTTCACATTTCTAAGAAATAATTATTAATATATACATTTTTATCATTTTAATTAAAAGTTAAGAAAATCATCTTGGTCTAAATTCATGGAATTTTTATTAAGCTTCCTCTAGAGAAAAGATCAATGACAGAACTTAAAAATTTCACAAAAGGAATAACGTGCTTCTATCATAATAGAAAAACAAAATACCCTTCATGAACAGCTATATATCTCATATAATTTCCCTATATATCCCAAATCAGTTAAGTGTCCTGAGTTGAATATTTTGTTAGATTACTGTCTTCAATGTTTTTTAGAGTGTTTAACACATAGTGTGTGTTCCATAAATGATTATCAAATGACAGAATGAATAAATATTAAAAGCCCAGTTGCATCATATACCCCACAATAAAATTAAAAAGTATATATGTGTGTATTTATATTTATGCATTTACACACACACACACAGACACTTCTTCATATTATTTTAATAGATCTTTGCTTTAGGCAATATTTAAGTTTAGAGGAATTCAAAAATATCTCTCTAATTAGCACGGTGCTCTCTCTCCATTCTTTTGATTCACAAACTGCTTTGTTTCTGGAGTTAGCCTGATATTCTTCCTCTAAGGCTGCAAAAATGGTACAATCAAACTTATCAAAAGGTCAGTTCGAGCTCATGTTCCTTTGGCCTCTTGCCACTCAAGGGATAAGATTTCTGATAAAAGGACTGTGTAATCATTTCAGAGAATATTGGTGTTTGGAGTAGTGAAAAGGAACAAAATATATGAAAAATTCATGGCCCTTCATTGGCATGCATACTGTTCTTTGATTTTCATCAGACAGTAAATGAGAAGAACCTGAAGTCTTGTTTGTGTTAACAGGGCTCTTTTAGATGCTGGACAGCTTCTGTAAATAAATGCTCAGCATGTCATGAAAAATTCTACCACTGCATACAAGAATAGACTTTGGCACATTGGGGCCTAAATGTAGACAGCGATTTTCATGACTGGCCACTATTAATAAACAATTTACATTAATAACAAAATGCATGGAAGAGAAGATGCACCATGAGGTGACGTTGCCATATAGGGTGCAGAGGCAGGTGTGAGATTTACAGTTCATTAGGCATGCTGATTACATTCAGCATTAAATTAATATAGAGAGATAAGAAGAATATCAATTTTGCAAGTATATTTTGGAAAGCACTTTCTGCTTAATTTTTAAGCTAAGTGCTGCAGGTGAGGTTAAAAATTTTCCTATCTATAGTAAAATTTAATGAACATATTGAGGTGCAGTGCAGAGTTAGTAGCCTTTAAATATGCAGCTTTCTGTAAGTAATAATCATTTTAAAGTTAATATATATAAATGAGAGGCACTATGTGATTTATGATGTTAGAATGATGTAACATCTTAGAGCTGAAAGTGACCTTAGAAATCATCTAAAACTGTCCACTCCATTTTGCAGTTGATGAAACTGATGCCAGTGGAGTCAAATGATTTCTTAAATTTTCATGATATGTTTCTGAAAGTTTTTCCACTATTTTGTCCACTCTATCAATCCATTTAGCTTCTTATTATTACAGAGAATTAAAATTAAATATCATACTTTGACTTATAGAATTCAAAATGAAGTTTTGTTTTATTGCTTCTATTTAGTGAATAATTTAGGGTTAAAATCATTGCAAAAACATAGCAATAGAGTATGCAAATACCTTGTCTATTTTGTTTTGGAGGTAAAGAAAAATGTGCTAAAAGGCTCAACGTGCGTTTTGCAAATGTGTAAAAGACAGACATTTTTGTTTAGCTGTTGATCTGCTGCTTTCAGCCATGAAGGAAAGAATATGCTTTGTTTTGCTTTTCTCACAGCTTCATTTCTCATGTCTTAGAGTGACACAAATAGACAGGCTGACAACAGATTTATTACCTAAAGCTCAGCTGAAAAATTAAATGATACAGCTAAAAGTCATAGTCTGCCTGAACACCCACTTGCCATTACAAGAATGAGTGAGCACTAAAATAAACCAGAATAATAAAGTGATGAAATATTTAGGTGAAAAAAGAGGTTGAAAATCAATCACTAATTTGATCAGTGTTGACTGACCAAAACAGGGAAATACTTCTTATAACATCTGTCCCATCTCTCAATTCTTTGCCTTTTTAAGTAGAGAGAGGTAAGTCTAGTTCTTTCCGGTAACCTATTAGGTTATTTCCTCACGTTTTTATAATGTGATTGAATTCTTTAAATTTTCATATTTCCTCAGATTATCTGTTGAGCATTAAAGGAAGCTAGTTTTAGCAGAGTGATATGTGTGTGAAGGTGTTTCACCACAGTGAAGTTAGAGGCCTGAAGAATGTTTAATTTATATATTTTCAGGTGACATTGCATATAAGTTAATAAATAAGATAGCTAAAAAATCATTTATACAGTAAAAATTGCAAGAATACTAAATTTTCTTACACTTCATTTAATGTGTTTTAATAATTTCTGAAATGAGATTGACTCCAAAGCTCACATTTTAAATAAGGGCCAAATTACTATGCTGTACTGAATAAAAAGAGGGTACTGAATTCCACTTTATTAAAGGCATTTTTGCATGTTTTCCTTTTATATTGTTTCAAGAGGACTATATAATGACTCTTATGTTCCTTATGTTTGAATTTACACAATCAAGTTAGAATTATAAGGAAATAAATGTATCTTCAGAGTCTAGAAGATTTTGGTAGGTGTGAGTAACATGCCCAAAGGTAAAACTAATCTCATGTCTTATTGAATATGTGCCAACATTTTCTCCCCTTTATGATTAAATAAAGAAGTTATTTCAAAAGAGCTGCAGGGTTTATTATCCCACTTATGCAGTGTGAGTGAAATAATATGAACTGAATAAAAATATTTGTACTGTGAGAGCCACCTAGATAAGTAAGTATATGTGATCATGTAAGTATATCTTATAAGGAATTTCATCCTTAATCATTTAATTTTTCTATTCTCCTCACTCCCCCAATTGAAGAAGGTAGGCGAGGGGAAATAGATTTAATAGTTCACTATTCCATCTAAAAACTTCAAAGTTCCCTAATGTGTTTATTCAGAATTATCCTAACACGATATCGGATATTGTTATTTATGGTTGTCTGATTTGCTTATATTGTGTGATGCTCTCCCTGTCTTAACAGGTTAAATGCAGAATGAATGTCATAAAGCTGTGTGAGTCTTTTTTGATGAATAGAACCCTTAGTGGAAATCTAATAACTTGAAACATAAAATATTGATCCTGCTCTACTTATTCTCATGAATTCTTTTAATATTATAACATCTTATATTTTCACAGTTACATGAATAGCAAAATATAAGCTTCAAGTTTGTTCTCCCAATTGTGACTGATTTATTTTTGTAATACTGATGGTCAAATCCTTTTTGCTAAATAATTAGCATTTAATATGATGAAATGCTCAAATTACTCAGGGTAATAACTAACCTACCTGGTACTGGTAGGAAAAATGTCTTTTTATACTCGCTATTCTCAGGTACATAGAAAACAGTGGAAGAGTTAGCATAATCCAACTATCCTAATTTTTCATCTTTTCTTCCACTCCTACAATATGATGTACAATTCATCTTAGAGGATAAACCCTGTAAGTAATCAATAAGACTATTCGTAATGAGAAAAACACCAGTAGGTCTAGATCTACTTGCCTCTGTGTGTTTATGTGTCTGTGATTCTGCAGCAGAGAGCTATTCTACTCAGCAAACCTTAGGAATCATTTCTCCTGGATACAGCTGGAGCAAAATGGTATAATGTGTACACATCCATTGGCAGATGAGAACTATCACTTGCAAGATGTGGAACAAGAAAACAAATACAAGCTCACATATAATATGTCTTTGTGTTTAAAATTATAAATATCCCAATACATTTTAAATTAAAATATGTTCAAGTCATCTACCTATAGATTACTTAAATCTCAAAATACACATGAATAAAGTAGTTAAAAGTTTAAAATAAAGTTCTGTTTCATCTCTATAGAAGCAAAAATTGCTATTTCATAGAGGAAATTACTGATAACTTCGGTTTTTAAGATAGCATTTTACAAACCAAAATTGTTTAAATTGTGCCTGTTTGTCTTGTACATACCATAAGTATTAATAGTTTACTCATATGATAAATTGGCTTCATTGTACATAGAACAGTCTTTGCCTGCTAGTGTAGAAACCCCAGATCTTACATCCACATTGCATCTGTAACCCTAAAGGCAACTGCCTTTTAGTTTAAAAGTGGGCAAACCAGACCCTCCAGGGAGAGAACCAGGTGGGCTCTGAAGTGGTTCAGAGACATTTGGACCTAGAGTTCTAGGGCCTTGTGAACTTGGATCATAGCATAGATGATCCCCTACCAGAGGCATCAGCAAAACCCAGGATCTTGTTAGAAATGCACAATCTCTAGTCACACCCCAAAACTACTCAGTCAGGATCTGCATTTTGAGAAGATCCACCAGTGGTGTGTGTGTACCAAGGTTTGCGACCCATTGGTCTAAACGATAGGAATGTGTGTGTTACAGATGCCAGATGGGCATATCGCCTTGGCCCTTCACCCTGTGATGTCACTAACTTCCAAATCTAGGCTGTAAAATCTGTAAAGACATGTACTTACTCACCACTGTAGCCACTGTGACTGACTATTTTGGAGATAAAAATACAGACTAAAGAAATGTTCTAGTGAGGGATGTTGATAATGGGGGAGGATATGCACATGTTGGGGCAGAGCTACATGGGAAATACTTCTACCCTCCTTTCAATTTTGCTATGAACTTAAAACTGCTCTAAAAAAATTCTTTAATTTAAAAAAAAAATTCTAATAGAATAATTTAAATTCTCTGTGCAATCAAGACATCCTATCTCTTACTGATAAGGAATAATGACTGTAACAGGAGGCCTCAATTTAAACAATCACATGATTTTATTTGGCTATAGAGATTTTAATATAAATTTGCTAATATTTGTTTTCCCTTAAAGGCACAAGCTCAAGTTCTCTTCTATACTTGTAAATACATACATTTTGATACATAAAGTATACAGGCAGCTGTTGATTATAGCCCAAATGCCAGCTGCATAAATTCACAGACTACAACACAATTCCTTCTGCTCAGCATCTAATTATATTTCTAACATTGAAGACTACAGTTAAAGTTTCATTATTAGGGTTTTTTTGTTTCAGTTCTATCTCAAGTCTACTTTCACTTCCAAACAACATTAATCATGTGCATATTGAAAAAAATCAATGCCACATTTGCCCTTTCAGCTGTCTTACATGGATTTTTAAAAATGATAACGCTGGTTGGTGTCCTTAAAATCTTAATGACATTTTTAATTAAATATTTATAAGTATTTTTGAACATATATCTTTCAGGTTTATGTAATTGGTTACATTATTTTTAATAATGAATATTGATTTCTGTACCAAGAAGAATTAATATTATGGGATTAGCAATATTTTGTCTTAAAAATTATTTATGGACTATAGTACTTAATTATATAAAATATTTATTATCTGTAAATGACTTCTGTCCATTTTATATGATCTAATATGATACCTAAATTGGCTTAGAAAATTGTTATATCCTGTCTAGTATCTAGTTAAAATGTTACATTGATTTCAAGTAAACTTCAAATGAATTTAATAGTATTTTATGTCATATTTTTTTTTTAATTTGAGAAATAAATTTAGTAGGTCAACAGAATTTTAATATCATTAATTATGTTTACTTACCTATTGACTAAAACATTAAAAATGAATTATAGTTAGGGAACTTAAAAGAGTGTGATTATAATAATTAAAATATAATTAATCTAGCCATTATTGCCATTACTCATAATTATTAATAATCTTACTCAACTTGGTATAAGTTAGGAGACACGGAAACGAAGAAATGAAAGGACTGTGGATATAAAAATAATGATGAAATGGAAGTAATTAAAAATTATAGTAAAGGGAAAAATATGATAGAATGATTGCTGTTTCATCTAAAAATGGGATATTTTTAAAAATTAATAATTCAAGAGAAAATGAAAGACATTAGAAATTTTTACATTTCTAGAAGAAAATAAGTATATGAATTTTATGACTGAGTAATAAGCAATATTTGATGTATTTTATTTTCTTCAACTCATTGGAAAAGAAAGATAGAGGAACACATTTCTAAGCAAAATAGGTCAGTATATCAATGTGAGAACATGAGACTGAAATATCTGGGAGACTTAAATATCCATAGCTCTCTTACTATTTCAAAAGTACTACCAGGACAACATTAATGGTCTAGAGTTCCCTCCTCGGCTTGATTTTACAGAGAGCTAACAGTTATGAAACAGGCAATTATGGGCCATGGACCTGAAATAGGCTCCAGATATAAAGAACATTCAAAACTCAATAATAAAACAAACACCCTACTTAAAAATATTTGAAAGATTTGGACAGTCACTTCATATGAAAGATATATGGACAGCAAAGAAGCAAATGAATAGATGCTACACATCATTAGTCATTAGAGAAATGCATATTCAAACCAGAATGATTGGTTTGAACACAACTATTATAATATCTTAAATAAAAGAGGGTGATCACACCAAGTCTGGGAGAAGATGTTGAGGAACTGGAACTCTCATAAACTACCACTGAGAATACATAATGCTGTAATCACCTTGGTAAACAATTTGGCAGTTTCTTAAAAACTAAGCACACTCCCACCACATGACCCAAGCTTTTGTCCGCTAGGCAGTTACATAAGAGAAACAAAAGCGTATGTCCATGACATATGTTCAGCCCAGGCTGAAGTGCAGGGGCGCAATCGTAGCTCATTGCAACTTCAAACTCCTGGGCTCAAGTGATCCTACAGCTTCAGTCTCCCAAATAGCTGGGACCACAGGTGCATACCACCATGCCCACCTAATTTTTGAAGTTTTATTTTTGGTAAAGACTGGCTCTTGCTAGGTTCCTCAGGCTGGTTTTGAACTCCTGGCCTTAAGCAATCTTTCTACCTTGGCCTCCCAAAGTACTAGTATTACTGGCATGTGCCACTGCACCTGATCTATTCTGTCTTTTTTAAAAAAATAATTTCTTGATTTGTCTAGAACTTTTTATAATTTTGATTTTATCAACAAATAATAATTGCACATATTTAGGTACAGTGTGACATTTAGATACATGTATGCATTGTGCAAAAATGAAATCAGGGCATTTGGCATTTCCATCACCTCATACATTTATCATTTCTTTATGGTGAGAACATTCAAAATACCCTTTTCTAGATATTTTGAAATATACAATACAATATTGTTAACCATAGCCACCCTACTGTGCAATAGAACACCAGAACTTATTCCTTCTATCATATATGTTGCTGCAAATGACAGGATTTCATTCGTTTTTATGACTGAATTTTGTGTGTGTGTGTGTATTTAGAATATTTTCTTTATTCATTTGTTGATGAACATTTAGATCAATTCCATATCTTGGCCATTGTGTGTAGTGGGACAAAAAACATTGGACAATATTCTTGATTACTTATTTTCAGTAAAACTGTGCTGTCTTTTCCATTTATGCAGAGCAATGACTACCCTATAGGGTAGCACTCATGTGCACAACTAGAAGTAAAACTAAACTGAAATAAGGCAGGTGGGAGCAAGGCAGAGGGGATGGGTGAAATCATGCCTAATGGATACAATGCACACTCTCTGGGTGATGGGCACACTTATAACTTTGACTCAAGCAGTACAAAAGCAATCCATATGACAAAAACATTTGTACCCCCATGATATTTTGAAATTAAAAAAATAATGCCTCCTACCTTGTGGGCATGTGTAGGCTGTTGCGTGTAGGGCTTGGCAAAAGGATTGTGGCTTAGGGAGTATGAGTTTAGTCTTTCAGCTCAACGTGCCTTTATGCACTCCACATTTGGCAGGGCATAGCAACTCTGTATATATTAAGGCTGTTTGAGGAATTGTTTCATGAAATCTTGGTTTTATGATATCAAAAGAAAGTGTTAAATCTACTAAGGAAAGTAAGGAAGTCAAGTAGCCAGGTGAAGAAAATATTGATAAAAAGTGAACATGTCACAAATTTTAGAACATATTTTAACCTCCAGTCCTTCCATTTTAATTAACTCTGTCTATAGTTTTAATGATTTTTTTTTTTTTTGCTTTAATGAATTTCTTATTTTGAAGCTTGGTTGGTTAAATTATCAACTTAACTGTCAATTGATCTAAGACACCCTGTTTATACACTATCATGGTTGAAATAACTTTCCCCCTGGTTATTAATGATCAATTTTCTTTCCCAAGGACTTGAGACCATTAGGGTTTCTTTAACTATTAGAAAAGAAATATTTAGTGTGTAGCCCTATTTCAACATTTATCCCAATTTTAATACATTTTCCCCAAAGAAAGTTCATTAATCTTATTTTGGTAACTTACAATGAGAGGATTTTTCTTCCAACCCCACTGGTTGTTCTGAACTCCAAAGAAGCAACACAAAGAAAGACAGAAAGATATTCTCTTGAGAAATAGATATAAGAAGTGGGATGACTGGTTTTTGGTTGTTTTGTGAAATTTGGGAGATATTTTTAATATTCTTTTGAAATTTTAGAATTTTTTTAAAGTTATCTGATCCATCTTTCTTCAGAGCAAGCGACAGTTTGTTTTCATTTTCATGTACTAGGATAACAGCAACAGTGAATTGCAATAAAATGAAAAATACAATAAATCAAACTAGTGTGTGTTACAGACTGAATCCCCTCCCCTCAATTCATACCTTAAAGTCCAAGCCCCCAAAATGACTGTATTTGGAGATAGGGCCTTTAAAGAGGTAATTAAGGTTAATTAAGGTTAATTAAGGTCATGAGGATGAGACCCTAATCCAATCGGACTGATGTCCTTGTAAGAGGAAGAGACACCAGTACTCAATGAGAAAAGATCATGTGAGGCCACAGCCAGAAGACAGACACCTACTAGTCAAGGAGAGAGGCCTCAGGAGAAACCAACCCTCCTGGTAACTTCATCTTGGATTTCTAGCATCCAGAATTGTGAGAAAATAAATTTTTGCTGTTTAAACCACTCAGTCTGTGGTATTTTGCTATAGCAGCCTTAGCTGACTGATATAGTGTATATATTTTAAAATATGACATATAAATATACTGATCAACACTAAAATGCTATGTATAAAAATTTACTCATACTTTTCTACATTTTTTTCATTTAATTAAATATTTATTGAGCACATTCTGTGCTCCAGGCACACTCCCAGCTGAGGGGCATGGCTTGCATCCTCACTGAGCTAGTGGAGTGCTTAATCCTTTCCCCAGTTACTTCGATTATATATCTAAGATACACAGAAAGAAAGCAGAGTGTCCCACATGTGTAGTCCCAGCTATTCAGGAGTCTGAGGTCAGAGGATCTCTTGAGCTCAAGAGTTCAAATCCAGTCTGGGCAAAATAGCAAGACCCCTGTCTCTAAAAAGGGACAAGAAAAATACATAGAATGAGAACTAATTCTCTCTAAAGTGAAAATTTTTTGCCCCTTCCCTTGACCTGCTCTCTTAGAATGTAAGCTTCCCTAAAGTCTATTGTTTTTTGATTATTGCTTTATTCCCAGAGTTTAGTTCCAGATATGTAGTACTCCACCTCCAAAAAAAATGTTAAAATAATGACTTAAATATTTATTGTTTCTTATTGAAGGTTTTTTGATTTCATAAAATGTGAATAATTTAGATTTATTCACAATTATACATTTTGTCTGATAACAGTCCATTTATTAACAAATTTCTATTATTGTTATATTAATATTTCACTTCAAGTGATAGAGACATTTTAGAAACTATGAATGCATATATAATTTGTCTTGCCATTTTGGAGGTAAGAAGAATCTATCAAAGGTGTAATTGATGGGAAAATGAAGAGTTTACTTAGATTCTAGGTTCTCTCTCCATCTCTATCTCTATTTGTCTTATCTCTCTCTCTCCTTCTCTTTTTATTCCTACCTCTATTATAAAAAATTCTAAATTGCCATATCATAAATAATAATAATAATAAACAATATTGCCCCATTATTATTTTTCCTTTGTTGTGCTTTCTTTGTTTTGATATTTGTAATAAATTATATTTTTGGGAAAAAAAGTATACTAAAAATTGAATTAACCAAAACAATATTGTCTTTGCTCATAATGATAAAGAAGCATTTGCCTCCTTACTTGTATTTTCTCTGAAAGTTAATTTCAGGACCCCATCCTACCTTGTCTAAAATACAAAAAGAATGTCCTAACTGGTCTAATTTTCTCATGCTTCATGCTGATGGCAAAGATACTATCTGAAAACATAACCTTGATTGTTTTAATGCCTTACTCAAAATAAATAAATAAATAATAAACGTATTCCTAGAATCTGCAAAATACAGTTCTGATTAATTGACATAAATACAGCTCAGATTAATTGACATAATACGTCAGTCCTTCATTCTTTTATTTATTTATTCATTCATTCATTTATTCATTTATTTATTTTTGAGACAAGATCCTACTCTGTAGCTGAGACTTGAGTGCAGTGGTGTGATCACGGCTCACTGCAAACTTCAACTCCCGGGTTTAAGTGATCCTTCCAGCTCAGCTGGGACTACAGGAACACACTGCTGTGCTCAGATAATATTTTTTTAAATTTTTTGTATGTTGCGCAGACTGGTCTTGAACTCCTGGCAGCAAGTGATCCTCCACCTCAGTCTCCTAAAGTGCCGGAGTTATACACGTGAGCTACAGTGCCCAGCCTGTAGTTCATTTTATCATTTAGATATGATCTCCCTCATAGTGTCCCCATGCGCTTTAGAGCCCAAAGTGGAAGGATGTAAACACTTTATGTTTGAAAGCTTCAATGTATTTGCTTGTTCACTTTGGGATTAGAAGCACTTGAAATGTGCTTCTACTCCATTTCTTCTCACTGAGATACTACTTATTTTTCAAATTTGAACTTTGATAGCCAATCTCCTTCTTACAGGAATCTCCTAGTGAAAACAAGTGGCTCCGCACATTTGATCCATTCACCCCAGATTATAACTCAGTGAGAACCCTCACATGTCACGTTGTATTACAAATTGTGGCCTATTTGATAACTGAAATTTCTTAAAGGTATTACTTATTTCTGTAGAATAATGGCAGGAAATGGTTTATATATGTTTGGTAAATTGACTTCAAGTTAAAAAATAAGAATAACATTGCACAGAAAATAATTGGAATGTAGACTGATATGGAAACATTAGACTAAATTTTAGGTAGATACAATAACAGCATGTTGGAAACATGTAGCTTTCCCCTTCGTTAGTGATTAAAATTCCTAGCAGTTACTATTTATGAATGAAATATTTTTATTAGTGTGTCAGTATAGTTTTTTCTCGATGTCCATTAAAAGTTAAAAATGTATTTATTCTTGGAGTTGTCTTTAAGTTTATTATAATCTTGGTATCTACTAAGGTATCATTAATTAATAAGGTTTATAATAATTTTGTGCATGTCTATCTTAGGCTATAAGTAGTCACATAAGTCACATAAGTACCAAGTGATAGCCAGGGTGGCCTATAAAATCTCGACTATATGCTCAAAAATATTTCACCTCATTTTAAAAACTAAGGAAATAGATTTTGTGTTATAGTGCTTTATCTTTGTAAATTATTTTCATAAATAGAGCACTATTATTTAGGTCTTTGTGACTATAAGTTGGATATTTGAAACACTAAACTTTACAGAGCTCTATATTGTCATAGCACTATCTTATTGTCTAAGCTTGCAGATACAAGGCAGCTTCATTTAGCTACTCTGCACATAATATGAACGATATTGCAGCTAGATTGTATCTGTCATAGCTAAAAACAATATTTTTTCTTCTTGTAATTCATTCATAGTTTCTAGATTCATAATCCTCCAGGGAGTGTCATGAATCCACATAATGTTCCCAAGTGCTAGATATTGCCTTTGTATATGTGATTTAGCTGACAGATGTATAAAGTCACATGCAGCTAGGTAACCTCACCATGACTGTGCAGCTGTGAATTCTGAAAATGCCAGTGACTCTGTTGATAATACAATGACAGTAATCCAATCCCAATTTATTCCCCTATCTTAATTGCATGTATGCTAAAGATCTTAGTAACAGTTAAACAAATGACCTGTTCTTGAATATTTGTAAAAGAATACACAGAAACAATGAATAAAGAGAAAGAAATAATAATTATGTTTTTGTTGTGCTTCTTTAGTGGGGATTATAAACTGTATAATTCTTGGTGTTCTGTAGCAGTTATTCGTTTATATGGTAGTAAGTAGATATTTATATGCTCTTTCTCTTTCTCTAATGCTGTAAAAGACAGGGAGATTGGGACATGGAATAGGTAAAAAGTAAATAGGAAAATGAAAATTATTAGTAATGTTCTTTTTCTTGGATTCCCCTTGATTATTACAAAATATAACTGATTTATGTGCATGTTTATAATTTTGTATAGCCCAAATATTATATTTTAAAAACAGGGAGACAGTGATTTATTTGCCCTTCCACCCTGCAATAGTCACTGAACTTTGTGTGTTTTGCTGGGGAGCTAATGAGGCATTGGAGGGCTGCATTCACCCTGTCACTTGTATCTTTGTATTGGTTGTTTACTCATTCAATAATAACTTAAAGAATGACTTAAGACACATTTGATTCATCATTCTCACTGGTCAGACCTTGTGATCTCTCCTAGCCTAGTTATGTACCACAAAACTTGGTAGCTTAAAACAACAGCCATTTTATTATATATGAAGATTTTGAAGTTCAAGAATTTGGGCAGGTCACTGCTGGATAATTCTGCTTCGATGGCATCAGTGGAAGTGCTATTCAGCTGGCAGGAGGGCTGGCATATAAGGTAGGAGAAAGTTTCACTTCAAACTTACACGTTTGGTGCATTGGAGCCTACACAGCATGAGAGGATCAGGTAGTCAGATGTCTTATGTGAAGCCTCAGATTTCCAAGAACAAGTTTTATAGTGAGCAAAGTGTAAGCCACATGACCTTTTTAATCTTGGAAGTCATGTGACATCTTTTTTGTGGTATTCCAGTGGGTGAAGAGGTCACGTTTGCCTAGATTTAAAGGAAAGGGACAGAGAGAGACCCACCGATCAGTGGCAGGAGTATCAAAGAATTTGCAACTGTATTTTAGAACCACCACACTCATGCACATATAGCATTCTGTTTTGTACGATCATTTTATAAATTCTACATATCCACTTATTTTTTTTAGTCATTACTCTAGAGTTCTCTGCATATCAGATCCTAAACTGATAAATTTTACCAGAATCCATAATGAGGCTTTAGAAAAGGTGCCCTCTACTTTCTTTCTTCATTTTCTTTACATACATGGCCACTACTCAAACCTCTTTCATTTGTGTAAATTGGTAAGTTTGTCTGTTGTACAACATCAAAAATAAATATATGCAACATTATATATTTATTATTTCTATGTCTCATTTAGTGCGGCTGATGCTGGGTAAAACGTCCTGGCCTAAGCTTATGCTTTGGATAGCCCGGGGGTGCAGGTGTGCTTTCATCCTTCTCTAGCCTGTCTTTCCTTGCTTTATCTTGTCTTGGTTTCTTCTCCCATTTTTATAGATCCCTACTCCAAAGCCGTTAGGAACTCAGGGTTACAGTCAGGAAGGCAGTTAATTTACTCTCGCACCACTTCTTTTTTATTTTTCCCCCTCATATTTGTATTGCTGGCTCTAATTAGGCTGTTCTTTCTCAGACCCTTGCTCTATCGGGTCCACAACTAGAAGACTAAACATTATGATGAAAATGTTGAACATAATGTTCTCATGACATGGCTACAATTATCAACTCATTGTCAATCAGGTTTCATATTTTCAGGGTCTATATTTTTGTTTGTTTTTGAAGCAAACTGTGATATTCTATATCTATCATTTCCTCTTCATTTATTAGCTTAAATAATTCTATAATAAGAAACTTATTTTCATCAATGATTTATATCCCTGAAGTATCGTTTATATAGGAAATATAGGATCAATACTTGCTCTTTTTTAATTTTCAAAATAATAATTTCGTTTCTTGGGATCTTCCAAAGATGAACAAAGATGCTTTTTGCTTATGAGTTTCCTTGCTAATCTTCAGTGTCTGTAATGTGCTCATCAATTTAAGCATATTTCACATGTTTTAATCCACTGGAGTAATCACTCAAATGGTCTCATGTTTGTTCAGTGGGCCTCTTCAATTCTTTTGACATGTAATTGATACAATTTTATGGTTTTCCAGCTTTCTGGACTGTACATTTCCTGCCTCCCAAAATCTATTTATTCAAGAAGTCCTATTTTCTTTTCATAGAAATATATTTAGGGACCTCAAGTTTGGAGCTAGGGGTGCTTAATCCTACTAAATTTGCAATTGTATTTGGGATTTCTCTCAGTGAAAATGCACACATGTACACATATAACCACATACATATGCACAAACACAGAAATACATACACATATATGTATTTAAGACAAATTTTGGAACATAGAAATTTTACTTACTGTCATTGTAAGTAAATGACATATCTTTCTCTGGTGCCAAAAATGAGATGCAGTTTTTGTTTACATCCATGTAAAGGCAACAGGGAGGTCAAGAGAAACTTTTGTTATACAGTTCTTCTGCCAAACCCCAAAGAGCTAAATGCCATTCAGATGATTGATGGGATTAGCATTATGAACAGTGGAAATTAGGACTTCTTCACCTGCCCCACTCTTTTTTCCACTCTAATTCCTGATGCTTAATATTCTTTTAATGAGGTCAAAGAGCCCCACTGCATAGAGTTAAAAAGACTTATATGCACAAGCCTAGTATGTATAACACAATATCTGAAATCCATTCACACTAAGAGAATAATCAGTTTATCAACACAAGGGCAAATGACTTATAAAATGCTTCCCTGTGTTCTAATGGAGTCAAGGATCATAACCCGAGAATGGGACAGATTCCTGCATAAGGAGCAATATCAAAGAGAAAGAGAAGTTTAAGGAATCTGACTACAATGAAATTCTCAATTCTCAGTTATTGAGATGCTGTATTGCCCAATTAATTATACATAAAACGTAGCTACGAGGTGACTAGACAGAAGAGAAAGAGCTGACTGAAATAAGAGCTAAGGGTCTATATGGTTGAAAGGAAAATTGAGAAAGAAGAGAGAAGCTTTGCATTATTCAAAGTTGTTTTTTTTTTTTTTTTTTTTAAATATCCGTCCCTATTCACATTGAACAGAAACTGAACTGCCCAGAATTCTGATATCTCACCCTCAAGCAGTCTTATACTTTGCAGTGGAACAAGAGCACTGTCATTCAAAATTTATTAAAGTGTTTTCTGAATACTTTCTATATCTACCTTATAAAAACTGTCCTGTTGGCCAGTCTTGCTCTGCATAATTAATGATTCTATTTTGTAATTGGTCAATTTTCTTTCTATAAAACTCAAGCGACATAATATCCATTCATCAAAACTGCACCTTAGATAACTCAACAGTACATTACCCAGAATAGGTTACTGGTGTATGGTGGGTGTTTTCCTCTTTTTTGTTTTAAATGTGTATTCTAGAACAGTTTTCTTGTTTCTGAGTCTTTCTACTTCTACCTGTGGTTTATCGTTTTGGGACCCTTGTAGTTACAGAAAACTGAGCCCTTAAAATGGGCTCACTGAGTGGAAGTCCAAGGAATCTCTCAGGAAAGAGAATCAAGGCACCTCCAGGGACCTTGACATCTATGTCTTGCTCCTTTCTAGTCTGTTTTCCATTCTCTTTCTAGTTTGGCTTCAACTGTGTACCATGTAAGGCTTTTCAGCTTCAGGACTCTCACTGCTCATAAGCTCTTAGTAATCCAAGCACACATATTTGAGAGAATCTAGATCATCCTTTTATTCACATTATGTGTCATTATAGTGAGGTAGTAGAGGATTGATTGGACTAGTTTTATAATAAGAAATATGAATAGGGCCACTCAGCAAAGAATTTCACTGGGGAAGCGGGACCTTACCCAACTGTAAATATCTCTAATATGAGATATATTTATATAGTAATTGTGTGATATAGTTACACTTGTCTCCCTCTGCCTCCATCATTTTAAATTAGATTTAAAGTACTTCAATAGTCTCTTACTTATTTTTAAGGAACTTTTTTCTAGCAAAACAAAATAACTCAGTATTAGATAAATGGGAAAGATGTCTTAAATATTTTTTTATCATTTTGCTTAGAGCATTTTGCTGTGTTAAAATTTTTTGAATTTTTCTAATCAAATAAAAAGGACAAGGGACACACAAAATAACATCATTGTGTAGTAAAAATTTGCCAAAGACCTTACTATGTTTATCTTCTGTTTCTACGGAGTTAAGTACAGTGCCTGATACACAGCAGACCTTTGTTTGTTTATTACAAAAACTTCCTGAGTGCTTACTAAACACCAAGTTCTATAAGAGATAATAGATCCCCAATAAAGAACAGAGAAAACTAAGGCTTCAAAGAGGAGACAGCAAGGAAACAGATAATTTCTATACACGATGATAAATGATACAATAAAAATAGCATAGTTTCTGTGTTCTTGTGTTTTAGTTCAGGCTGCTAAAACAAAAAGAAACAAACAAACAAACAAACAAAAAACTGGGTGTCTTAAACACCAAACATTTACTTCTCACAATTCAGGAAGTTGGAAGTCCAAGATCAAGGTGCCAGGATGGTCTGGTTCATGGTGAAGTCCCTGTTTCTAGTTCACAAATGGCTGCTCTCTCATTGTGTTCTAATATGGCAGGGAGAAGAGAGGAAGCAATCTCTCTAGTATGTATTTATAAGGGAACTAATTCTATTCATGAGGACTGTACCCTCAAGACCTACTCACCTTCCAAAGGCCCCACCTCCTAACACCATCATGGTGGGGTTTAGAATTTCAATATATGAATTTTGTGGGAACATACACATTCAGTCCATAGCAACTTACTATTTGCCAGACTCTGTAATGAGTGCTTTATATATATTGATTCATTATAATTGTACTAGTCAGGGACTGTTATTATAATACTCTTATGAGAGGTGAGGAATTGATATCACAGAGAGATGGCATAATTTGTCCAATTCACGTCAGTAAGTGATGAGAATTGCTGTTCTAAACCTGATTTTGAATACTTACAGTGAGTAGGTGTGTTACATGAACATAAGAGGCATTTCATAGGCAATTTTAATACAAGTAAATCAGGAATTACACACACACACACACACAAGTATATCAATTCATCTGCCAAAAATGTATTCCTGCATTTCCATTGTTTCCATGATGATTCCTCAATTTGTAATGTAAGTACAAGGATTAGCCCCTGGTTAAAAGCTCTGTGGGGTCTTCCTTATAGGTTTTCATGTGTGTGTGTGTGTGTGTGTGTGTGTGTGTATGCATGTAATTGACTAACAGACCCAAGGTTTTCCTGAACTCTGCATGTTGGGACATTGAACTAGATATTGTTTCACATAACCTCCTGCCATTTGTGAACTTAGCTCATTAAATATTTGTTAACAGGTTAAAAAGTCTGGTAGTGGCTCCCAAAACTTCACATTCAAAAGGCCTAAGAAAAAACAGGCTAATTGGGGTCTAATTTAAATTATGAAAAAAAATTCTCTAATTGCATATGGAATTTTATCCCCCACAGTTTATATTTGATTATTTATAGTGAATGTCTGCTCATTCACATAATTTCCTCATTATGACATAAAACCTAGAAAAAGTATCCATGAAATATGTATACTGTTAGTATGACCTCAGATTTAGCTCTTAAAAAAATGTTTCTCAAAACTATGTTCACACAAATTCCTTTTATAGATTTTTTTGTCATCTTATTTTCCTTAGTAAATCTAATAATATGATTAGAGTTGCTCAGATAATCTTCCATGTCAAGGTTTTATTCATTTCTGATTCATTGTGTCTATTATTAAATCCAGCTGTTGATGTTTTTGAACAAACTGATTTCTGAATTAACTCTACATTGTGTTCTATAATAACCCCACTTCGGTATTATCATGGGTTGCTCCCAATTTACTTTTAGATAATTAAAGCCTCTTTATTTCTATCCAAGTTGCCTGTTTTATTTCCCAGAACACAAGAATGTGATTTCATTCATGTTGCTCTAGGGGTCTAAAGTTGATAATCATTTTTCTACATCTGCCCTCATCGGTGTCTGCTTGCAATATACGTTGCTATATCCCCACCCCTTGGCTTCCTCTCATTAGCATTCACATTCCTACTGATACATTACGTTTTTCTGCCACAAGTCATTCCTTGTCATTTTCCTATAAAGTCAGTACCTTTGCATCAGAATTGCCCTAATTTTCCTAGCATATTAGATATGTTTCCTATATTGACTTGTTTATGATGATTATTTATATATGAATACATCTGCCTCAGAACTGATGACATCTATAACTTAAATATAAAAAATATATGCATTTCTCAATATTTGAATACACAATTTGCAAGTTGGTATAAAGAGTGAATGAAATATAGGTCATCACACACAAAAAATCCTTACTTATTTCTCTTTTTTTCTTGAGGAAAACTTGAAACCTATTAAAATTTATACATTACTTGCTAAATCAGAACAAAGAAAAAGTGATTTATATAATTGTTATATTCAATATATTCTGGCAAAGATTTATTTTTAGAATAGTATACCTGTAATTATGCATATGTATCTGAATGTGTCCATATCAAGGTAGGTATACTTAAAAATTCTATATTCTTTGTAGGTTTATTTTATACTCTATAAACTTTATATTAATATTTCTGTGATTCCTTACCAGATAACTACTCCTAAAATGACAAAATCAAAAAATAGAATTTTGAAATTATTTATAGAATTGCTATTTTTCTGTAGCTGGAGTTTAGAACTGATGTGCTTACTATGAGTTTCTTAGATTTTATAAATTTCTTTATATATATATATATAACCATTATTTTCTAGAATTGCCAAAGTGCAAATATTCTAGGAAGACTATATCATTATATAGTTTTATTGTAAAATAGGCAATGGGAAATATAGTTGATGTAGGTAGAAAATTTTCATAAAGGTAAAACTCACTATCACTATTATATGTCTATATTACCTTATTATTTAATAACATTCTTACTTATTGCTTTTTCTTAACTAGAAGAGTAACATCTTCACTGAAAAATCTATATTCCCAGAAAATAGAAAGGCACATTTTAAGATTGTACAGATGAATTTAATGCTATGTAGTGATATCAAAACATTTCAACTTTATGGTTGGAGACACCCAAATCTCTATACTTTTCCACTATTTTTATTGAGCAAAAATATATCTTCCCTTAGTTTAGCATCTTTAAAAATATCAATCAGTATGATTTACCTGCTTAAGAATAAGATTTCCTTCATTCTTATTTTAATCTTTCTAACAGCATTTACTTGAAAAGAATTAGATTTAAAATAACAGAAATCCAGATTTTCTTCTTACTTGCCAGTACTTCCCACCATGTGAAATATGTCAGAAGAATCCCCGTTACCAGTTATAAAGAGTTTTTTTTTGTTTTGAAAGCTTTCCTATGTTACAAAAAGAAGAGTTGGGAAAATAACTTCTTAAAACTTTAGTGTTCCTTTCACTTGCTAGTAAGGGGATGAGACAATTATAACAATTTTTCTACCTTTAGAATTTCAGACACTTGATTTTAAGCCTATGAACACAATGTGGGTGCTCATATCTGATGTCTAGAGATTTTTCTGTACATTATCTGAGATGTCATATATTTTTTATACTGTAAGCATCTCGAATCTTTTTAATATGTAAGAAGAATGTAGATACAAATATAAATAATGTGCTGCTATAGCAGCACAATTCACAATTGCAAAGATGTGGAAACAACCCAAATGCTCATCAATTCATGAGTGGATTAGTAAAATGTGGTATATGTATACCATGGAGTATTACTCAGCTATAAGAAACAACGGTGATATAGAATCCCTTTTGTTCTCCTGGAGAGAATTGGAACCCATTCTATTAAGTGAAGTATCTCAAGAATGAAAAAATAAGCACCACATGTACTCACCAGCAAATTGGTTTCCCTGATCATCACCTTAGTGCACATTTGGTAATAATACCAATTGGATTTCAGACTGAGGTGGGGGGTGAGGGGAGGGGATGGGTGTATACCTACAAGATGAATGCGATGCGCACTGTCTGGGGAATGGACACGCTTGAATGTTCTGACTTGACGGGATGGGCGGGACATGGGCAATATATAAAACCTGAACTTTTGTACCCCCATCACAAGCTGAAATAAAATAAATAAATAAATAAAGTTACCTTTAGCAGCCATCATGAAGACCTTTCATTGTGAAAGTACAATTTCATAATGTTTTTCTTAATGTTACTGAGGACACAGGAGTACGAGACAATGAACTTGGTGTTTGTAGGGGAAGATGGAATAGACCTGCTTGAAATATACATAAAGGTTGCATGTAGGGGAATATGAAAAAAAAATAAGGTTGTATGTGCAGGGCACTTTAGATTATGGGGATTCTGTGTTTTGTTTATTTGTTTGTTTTGTTCTTATTTTACTACAGCCTCTCTATCCTTTGCAATTAAGCATAAAATCTGTTCATAATCTTTAGTAAAAATTTAAGTCCCCAAATCAATGAAATCTCTAAAAAAGTGTTATAACTTTTCCAAACATTTAATAATTTTCAACTCAATTTTAGATTTTAAGTTTATAATGTCACAAAGCTTCCAGTTCTCACTATCCAAAACCAACAATTAAGTTGATGAGTTAGATCAATGTATTCACCTATTCTTTCTTTTTAAATTTTTATTTCAAAATATTAGAGTGTACAAGTGTTCTTGTTCCATGGATGAATTCTATAATGCTGAAGTTAGGGCTTTTAGTGTGCCCATTGACAGGATAGTGTACATTGTACACAATAGGTAAGTTTTTATCCCTCACCTCCTCCCACCCTCTCCTCTTCTTGGATTTCAATGTCCTTTACATCAGTTTATAATCATGTGTACCCATTGTTTAGCTCCCATTTATTAGTGAGTATATGTGGTGTTTGTTTTCCCATTCCTGAGGTGCTTCACTTAAGATAATGTTCTCCAGTTCCATCCATGTTGCTGCATATGACATTATTTCATTCCTTTTTACGGCTGAGTAGTACTTCATGGTGTGTATATATTTATATATACCCACATTTTCTTATCCACTCATCAATTCATGGGCATTTAGGTTGATTCCACATCTTTGCAATTGTGAATTCTGCTGCAATAAACATTTGAGTATAGATGTCTTTTTGATATAATGAATTCTTTCCCTTTGGGTAGATACCCAGTAGTAAGTAGTATTGCTGGATAGAAAGGTAGGTCTACTTTCAGTTTTTCAAGGAATCTCTATACTGTTTTCCATAGAGGTTGTACTAATTTACAGGGCCATCAACAATGTACACATATTCCTTTTTCACTATATCCACACCATCTATTGTGTTGTGCTTTTTTTAAATACTGGACATTCTGATAGGGGTAAGATGGTATTTCATTATGGTTTTAATTTACAGTTTCCTAATTATTAGTGATGTAAGACAAGTTTTTAATATATCTATTTGTAGTTTGTATATGTTCTTTTGAAAAAACTCTGTTCATGTCTTTTGTCCACTGTTTAATGGGGTTATTTATTTTTTTCTTGCTGATTTGTTTGTGTTCTTGTAGATTCTGGATATTAGCCCTTTATCAGATATGTAGTTTGCAGATATTTCCTCCCATTCTGCAGGTTGTCTATTTACTGTGTTGATTTTTTCCTTTGTGTAAGCATTTAAGGCTATGCTATGAATTTTTGCCTTAGCACTGCTTTTTCTGTTTCCCATAGATTTTGTAAGCTCATTTTGTCTTTGTCATTCATTTCATTTTTTTTTTATTTCTGTCTTGATTTTGTCAATAACTCAAAGATCATTTAGCAGCAGGTTGTTTAATTTCCATGTATTTGTGTAATTCTGAGAGTTCTTCTTGGAATTATATTCTAGTTCTTTCTACTGTGCTCTGAGAAGATACATGGTATAATTTCAATTTTTCTTAATTTTCTGAGAATTGTTTTGTGGTCTAACATATAATCTATCTTGGAAAATATCCCATGTGCTGTTACGAAGAATGTATATTCTGCAGTTTTTGGGTAGAATGTTCTCCAAATTTCCATTGGTCCATTTGTTCTAGAATCCCATTTAAATCCAGTGTTTCTTTGTTGATCTTCTGCCTTGATAATCTGTCCATTTCTTTCAGTGGAGCATTGACATCCCTGACTTTTATGATGTTACTGTTTATTTCTTCCTTAGATCTAGTAGAATTTGCTTTACTAATCTGGGAGCTCTTGTGTTAGGTGCATATATATTAAGGATTGTTATATGTTCTTGTTGAATTGATATCTTTATCATTACATAATGGCCATTTTTGTGGTTTTTTTAATCATTTTTGATTTAAAGTCTGTTTTATCTGATATGGGAATAGCTAGTCCTGCTCACTTTTCATTTCCATTTGCATGGAGTATTTTTTTTTTCACCCCTTTACTAAGTATCTGTAAGAATCTTTGTAAGTTAAATGAATGTCTTGGAGAGAGCATATATTTGGGTTGTGTTTTTCAATCCATTCAACCAATTTGCATCTTTTAAGGGTGGTATTAAGACCATTCACATTCAATGCTAGTATTGATGTGTGAGATAATGCTCTGGTCATCATTTTGACTGTTACTTAGTTGCTTTGTTCTCTCCCTTGTGTTACTGTTTTATAAGAGCTATGAATTTTAACTTTTGGGAGTTTTTACAATGGTGCATATCAATTATTCTGTTCCATGTATAGAACACTTTTAAGCACTTCTTGAAGGGCAAGTCTAATGGGAACAAATATACTTCATGTTTGCTTGTCTGGGAAAGACTTCTCCTTCATTTATGAATATTAGTTTTGCAGGATAAAAAAATTCTTGGCTGATACTTATTCAGTTATTCAATTTTGTAGATTTTCCAGGCCCTTTGCTTTTTCTTCTTCTCCCTCAGGAATGCCTATGAATTCTTATATTTGGCCAGTTTACATAATCTCGTATTTCTTGTAGACTTTTTTTGTTTCTCTTGATTCTTTGTTCTTTATTTGTAACTAATTCAAGAGAGTTGTCTTCAAGCTCTGTAATTCTTTCTTCTTCTTGAAAGATTTAAATCTATTCTTAAAGCTTTCCATTGCACTTTGTACTTCCTTAAATGAATATTTCATTTTAAAAAGTTCAATTTGTATATATATATATATATATATATATACACACATAATCTTTAGTAAAATTTTCATTCATTTCCTGAATTATTTTTCTGGCTTCTTTGAGTTGGTTTTCCATTTTCTCTTGTATCTCATTGAGTTTCCTTACAATCCATAACTGAAATTCTTTAGCTGTCATTTCAGGATTTTCATTTTGCTTGGGATCCATTGCTAGAGAGCTTGTGTGCTTATTTGGAAGAGATCCTTTCACTCTGACTTTCCATACTTCTATAATTCTTATGCTGATTCCTATTCATCTGGGGAAGCTCTTGCTTCTTGTTTTTGAATTTTATTTTGTTTAGATAAGACATTCCCTCCCCACACACTCTTAAGGGTATGCCTGTAGCATATGTTGAGTAAAGACCTTTGGCTTTGTTTATTGGTACCTTGATGGGGTTCTCGGTTCTACATTGGTTATAGATATCCTTAGTATGGTAGTTTTCTCAATTGCTAGTTATTTATAGGCTGTAGTGGTGGTGTACTATGTGTGTAGGCAGATTCCCTGTCTCTTGTCAACAAGAGGAGATGGAGGTCTTTGAAATCCTTTCTCTTTCCTCAGCCTTGTGGTCTTCTTAAGAGTATGAATTATACTGGGATGTCGAATTTCATCTTTAAGTCAGTAGGTTGTGCTTGTGGGTAAGAGTCAGCCAAACCCTATATGATTGAATCAGCAAATGTTGTAATGGGTTATACAAGTTGTCCTCCCTGCCACTAGGTGGCTGGCCAGAAAGGGCCAGCTGCAGTGTTAATTTTTGTGACCTCTCTCCTGCTGTAGTCCATCAGGAGAAGCACATGGATGGTCCAGGTGGTGGGTGGGGCCCTGGAGCTCTCAGGAATCTCCTCCTTTTGCTCCACCACAACTAAGGCAAGTAGAGGAGTGATGCTGGGCAGGGCTGTGTGAAGTGAGCCTGGATTCAGGCTCCATGACGGTGAGCACAAGAGCTGTCTTGGCAGGCATTGAGAGTATGCTCCCAGGCTACTGGTGAAAGCTACCAGGGAGGGGCTCAAGTTGTCCTACCAAGCATAAAGTCTATTCATGGGGGAAGGGCCATCTGGGATTCATAGACTGGCTGTCAGGAGTGGGTTTTACTCTTAAACCTCTCCCTTGCCCCACAGATCTCCTTCTGGGGTCTGGCCTCAAGCAGCAGCCCTGATTATCTGAGCTTACCAGCAATGGTGCCAAAAGCTAGGAGTTTCCCTTCCCAGGATCCCACTCAAGACTGAAAATGCAGCTTTTCTGTGCAGGGAGGGAGTGTTCCGTAAGTGAGATGTGGGTGGGACTGACACCACACTCTTCTTTAAGTCTGCCTGCATGGGCTCCCTCCCCTCCCAAAATTAGTTCACAATTTTCCCTTTCATTCCCCTGAGCAACATGATTAAGTCCTGAGGGTACAGGATCCAGCCTGTGGGCCTGTCCTCTGATCTGCCAAGTTTAACCTATGACTGTGCCTGGGAGAAATGTGCTGGTCCCGAGTTGCCTGTGCAGTGCTTAAGTAGGCTTAATGTCCCTCCACTTTGGGGTCTGCTCTGCTGGAGCAGCCATGTAAGCAACACCGGTGGGCAGGGTGCTCACAGTCTCAGCAACCCTTGGTCTGATGCAGGTCTTTAAGATGAAAGGCATAAGCCCCAGTCTTTGTGGAAGCCTGCGTGTGGTGGGCACCAACAGAGGGGAAGCTGCCACTTCTGAGAGCCCAGGCTCTTGAGGCACTGATGCCACTTAGTAGCAGTGGGTGGGGGAGGATAGGGGGAGAAAAAGTGTCTAAATGGAGGAGAGTTGGCACTCTGGTCCCTTTTGTCCCTCTCGTTGGAATACAACCTGCCCTGAATGTCCAAGCGTTGGGATCACACTATTTGCCTGGGACCCGCCAGCTTCCTGTGGCCACAGGAGTTTGGGCATTTGTTGAGTACCAGTGACAAAAATACTGAAGGGCTGAAGCTCCCTGGGGAGGACAAAGGCACCAAGTGAGTGGACAAGCAGTATGGCATTCACCACCTCAGCTTGGGTCTGTGGTGAAGGGAGCAACCCTGAAGGGGTTGGTGGCCCAGTGCTGTGTTCCCAAGAAGCTCCCAGTTCCCAGGTGGCAGCGGCTTTTGAGTTCATGAAGATAGAGAAGCTCTCCAATAATAGTTCAAGAGCCTGCAGTCTGCTAGAAGTGTGAGGAGAGGAAAAGCAAACATTCCCACCTACCCTTTCTGCGGGGCTCCAAATTCCTAGGGGGTTGATCTCTGCTAAAATCTTGCTCCTTCTTGTTTTACTCCACAACTTCTTCCTGTGAAATCTCTGGTAGATTCTGGAACTTTTCTCTCAGAAACACACTTGGGCTATGTTTCTTTCATCTTCTCCTTCTTTCTGAGATGATCTGGCTACCAAAGTTTCTAGTCAGCCATCTTGCCTTCCCTCCTTCACTTATTCTTAAACATGGTTTTTAGTTTAACTTTTAAATAAAAAAGTTATTTTTGACAATTTCTCTTGGCATTCAAGCAGGCTAAAATGTTATCTATCCTCTTCTGTAAATGTCAGTGAAAAATGTCAACTTTGAACCAGTGACACTACATTACACCTTTGTTTGTGTGTTTTGTTGCTTTACATACAAGGTTCTCCTTATAGTTTATTTCTCCCTAAGAGGAGGCACTTTGTTAATATGTCTGTGTACAATTTTCTGACAAGTGCTGAACCTACGCTAACAAAAAATGGTTCTTATTTATGATGTGTCAAATTACTGTTCTGAGAGTAGACCTTTTAGGTTGCATTCAGCCTTTAATTTGACTGAATTTAAATGGCATAAAATGCCTTTTAGTTGGGCCATGGCTGGCATATTATATATCTCATTTCAATGAAAAACATTCACATGCAAATACAGTTTGTTTGGAGTGAGGACAAATGCGCCTATCATGACTGATGAAGGCTTTTGATCACAGTTCTACAAACTGAAACCTTGAAAAAGAAGAGGCTATTTGGACTGGCATCTGCAATCCCATGAATTATTTAGTTCACATTATTCATAAATCTCTTTGAAGAGGAGGTTTTAGGAGGTTTTAAGGAGGAGTAGTCATAGTTATATTGCCAGCTTCAATGTATGCCTTAAGTGCCTGCCTGCACATGAACACTTTCTTTAAATGTTAAGTATTCTGTAGCCTGCAAAGTGTGTTACCTGAGTACTCTAGCAAGTTAATCTCATAGTTCTTAAGAAATGGAATCAGAAGCCCATCCCTTTTTTATTCTATCCTCCACTGGATTTATTTGAGGGAAATGTGGGATGAGCATAATGTGGAGCATTTCACATAGTGTATGTATAGAAGTAGGTACAACACAACTACAGAATACAATTTTCTATTTCAGCTCCACAGCAGAACAAGCTTAAAGACCTCCTTTCTCCCAATACTATGATTCTTTTCTTCTCTGTGCCTTTGCACCTGCTGCTGCCTGGAAAGACTTCTCTTGCTCCAGATTTCCAACCAGCTTTGCTTAGCTAAAGAATTGATTTTTCTAAAACTTAATCCAACTGCTAGCAACATAGTTCTAGTTTTGCACTTCCAGTCTATCTAAATTACTTGTTTACATATTTCGTTACCTGCCTAGATGATAATATTCCTGAGGACAGAGACTTGTATTAAGCATACTATTTGTTTCAGAACATCCTCATACCTGTAATTTATAGTGCATGTTCAGTAAATGACTGTAGATTATCTTGATTTGAATTACCCTTAAATTATGCCTCCTAATAGAACAATGGATATATTTAATTATTTCTAATTTATAGAAAGAACTGTAAATTCAAACATATGTCCACATTTGAAACATTGAGAAAAGTTTAATACTGAACTACACTTTGAACTGTGGGCTTCCTATTTAGGGGTCTCTTACTGGTTTTCAGCTGGCATAGCCATGTGACTCGTGTTCAGACCTAGTTTTCAGAGAATGAGTCAGAATGCTCAATTATGATTTGCTCATTTGAATTTTTAAGTAATGGCTCCAGGTTTTAAAATTAATGAACAGTTGCAGTTTATGCTGCAGAATAACTGTCTCTGCCCTTCTATTTAGAGTGCGTGGTATTTGATGCTCAATGCTGGAAAGGAGGTTAGACGAGATAACCTTTAATGGTACCTTCTAACTCTGAGATTCTCTGATTCTCTGAAATCATCCCAGGTGAGATTTTAGGCTTAACAGAGATTCAAATGCAAACAACCTGAATAAATTTAGTTACAATTTGACTATTTAAAAATGCTGAGAGCTAATTATATTTTCCTTTCTCTCTAAAATATATTTTACTGTAAACTGTTGGGACTTCTCAACATGTTTATTATTATGTACATATAAAACGGTTTGTAAAATTATGAAAAATAGCATCATGACACAAACGTTTTCTTTCTGAGTTGGATATATTATTGTTCCATAGATAAGATGAACCACTACATGGGTACTGAAAGTCAAGAGGTATGATGTGAGAGTAAGGTCCCTGTGCTGGGACTTGGAATATTAAGAACCTTCTTGATCTCTCTCCTGAGTAGCTTAGTAATACTAAGAAAATCTCTTACTGTCTCTCTGGTCTCAATTTCCACATACACAATCTGGAATTAATAGTGTCTGACCTCAGACTTTCTTTGTGAATCCTTATAGAATGACAGATATGAAAACTTTTCAAAAGCACAAATTTGCTTTTTTCACTGTAAAATTTACTAATATCAACCTTACAAAATCTAGGGTTGAACACTGTCTGTAAAGGAAACTTCGTTTTTCAAGAATTAATTTTCAATTTGATTTCGTGAAGTTATTATTTGTTGGAGGTTTATTATCTTTTCAAATTTACATTCTAGATTATGTTGGTATGTTTAGATATATATTTCCTTCAAAGTGATCACATAAAAAGGTAGAACTAAAATTTTTAATATTTTTCATTGTGAATGCGGCTATTACAGATATTCAACCTCAAAGCAGAATGTACCAGCTTAAACAAACAAACAAACAAACAAATAATAACCTACTATCTTTTTAAAAATTAGGTATATATTAAAATATGACCTCTTGCATATAATTATGATTATCTTTTAATAATGTATAAAACCTTCTAACTATATGCAGTATTTGATGCAAAAATGAACATAATGGTTATTAGTTAAGCATTATTTTACAAGCCCAAACTACCAGCTAACTTAACTGTAACAGAGCGTAGTGTAACCTTCCCACTAACTTAACTGTAGCACATTATAATGTAGCCTTCCTGCCTGCCCTCAGTAGCAATCTGAGGTACTAGGAAGATGAGAATCCAGAATGTATTTCTGTATCACTTACTTGACTATCAAAAAGTATTTTGTCCCTCCCTTCAGTGACAAAGCTCATTCCAAGTGGCAATCTTTTGACTCTAAGTACAAATAATGTTATTGATTTTCTTGAGTGGATCATAAAGTCTAATTTGTTGCTTTGTAGTCATAATTGTTTTCATTTAGCCTTTCTCCTAAAATATTTGCACTATTCTAGAGATGAGAGACAGTTCATGACATTCTAAGATATTTGTAACCTAATTTGCTTCCACGTACGAAATACAAAGTGGCTTGTTTAGTACATTGTAATTATGTAAGAGTTTTCATCTTTCTCTGCAGCCCCCCTCTTTGATTTGTCATCCTATTTTAATAATGGATACTATTTGAAATAACTTTTTCTCCAAGGCTCTTTTGAGCAGTGTTAGTAATGATAAATTTCCAAAAAATTTTTTCTGCAAAGCTGTTGTGCAGTGGATGCTGCAAATACCTATACCAAATAGATTTTCTGAAACTGAACTCTTGAGACCATTTTCCATTTTATTTCCATGTGATCTCATTACTGGTACCTATTGGCATTTTACCAATTAGGGCAGACTGTGTTTGAAAGTTCCTTCCCTTTAAATGTTGAAATAATGATATTACTAATACTCTACTGAGAGAATGTTTGACTCATATGAAAAATATGTATAGTGTATATCATGTTAGAGTTTTTCCCCAATTACTATTTATGTTTATTGACACTACAGTTAGCCTAGAAATCTAGATCATGTTTGATTTTTTAAAAGTTATATATATAACTCTTAAAATAGTTTATATAATACTTCTTTAAAAATATCTTATGTCCCTGAAATGGGTCAGACCATGATAAATTTAATCTACATTTTTTTGTATGTCTTGAAATAGAGTTGTGAAACTCTCATCCTATCTCTGAGAAATTTCACATATATTACACTTGCTTTTCATGGATTTCAAATTGTGATGTAGTCATAGGGGATCCTCAATTGCCCAACATTTGTCATTGTGTCTTAAAGTGCTAATTATATCACTTGAACCATAATATATACCCTGAAATTCATGTCATGATTAGTATTAATGTATCATTCAAGGTAGAATAATTCCTGCTGACCCAAAGAACTACCTACATAGTGACTAACAAATAATAAAATATGCAAAAACATTGGCTTTATTGATAATAAATTAAATGTTAAATATCAGGCAGAAGAACATAGGAAAATAGATGCCACTGAAGTTCACCATGAGATAATTACCCGCTAGAACCCAAATAGCAATAGCTCAGTACTTACCTACCTATTTACAATTGAATTAATAATGTGATTTCTTCTCCTTTCACTTACTGACTTTAAGTAATGTAGCATCTATGTGTCAGAAAGCCTTAATTATATTATATTACAGTAAAATCTATTGAACATCCGTAGTTTTCAAATCTAAAGAATTTGAAAATGATGTTTCTAAATGATCACATTTCCTTCATTTGATTTATGAAATGATGGATTATAAGTAGGCATCCAAGTCCTCCTAAAACAGAATTATGTTAAGTGTGGATATTTTTTTTTTGGTCCTTTTAGTGTGGGCAACTTAGTTTTAGGGAATCATAACTCTACTTGAAATATATGTGAGTTGAGGGAATTTGACATAGTGGCTGATGCACAACATTTTGGAGGTAACTTTTCATCTACTCTAGCTCTTCATTGGAGAATTTCACTAGAGGGCAAAACCAAACAGTTCTTGATCACATGCTTGTACATGGAGAAGTTTGACCTTGCCAGCTGCACTAAAATGATTACCTTTGGATATCCTGGGGATTGAGCAGGTTATCTGAAACCACACTGATGGTGGTTAGACAGATTTCCTTGAGTTATTCCTAATCACATTCTCCATTTGCACAACTTTTCCAGAATTAACCCATTATCTAGTAATTGAGAGGAAACACTGACTGTATGTTTATTCCATGACTATCTTCTTGAACACAATAGGCCAAATCAGCTCAGGGTTCTCAGTTTCTCTCTATTTAGTTACATCATCTCAAAAACTAACTACTTGTCATATGAAAACATTTGATTATTTCTATCAAATATTTTTTTGTGTTTATCTATTTTTATTTGAGCCTATTTTTGCTCCTTGTCCGACCTCCTGTCACTATCCTACTTAAGCTGGTGCTGTAACTCCCTGGGCTTGTGTAATCCCCAGGTGATATTGTTTTCTTTTATGGCAATGAATCCCAATCACCCATTATAGTTATTTCAAAACTGTTACTAGTCAATAAATGTGCTTACTAGGTGATACTTTGGTTTTCTTGTTGAAAACTATTTTCATTACTAATACAGAGTCCAACACTTATTCTTCCTAGAAAAAAATAAAAATTATAAGTTATCAATGGTGTAAAATGAGAAAACTGTTATTGATATGCATATATGTGATTATGCAAAATGGTATTCCATATATACACATTTTGATATACACAGAGAGAAAAAGTTTATGTCCTCTTTATAGGTGCCATCCCACAGTTGGTTCTACTTGACAATCTGAGACCTTTGGTGGCTCAAAAAGTATTCAAACAAGCATTATAGTTGTTTTAATATTTACCAACACTAATTATGGACATGAAATTATCATTTAATTTGTGTATATTTAAATGAGTAAAATAGAATGCATTTTAAATTAAATTAGTGAGTAAAACATTTAAATTAGGATGTAATTCAGTAGAAAAACTGAAATCATTAACATCTTGAACATAAAAGAAAATGTGACAAATCTCACTGATTTTGGAAGTTAATTTTCTAAGGATCTTTTTATAAACATTTCTTACAGTTAATACTGTTCATGTAATTGGCAATTCATTCTAAAGTATGTATATTAAATATATCCATCAAAATTGACCACTGAGGATCTGGGAATAGCATGAAATAAGACAAATTTTCAATATTGTTTTGTTCCAGTTACAGAGTTAGGATATTTCTAAAAATAGCTTTTTGGTTTAATAATGTAGACATAAAATGTAACTTCAAAGTTTACCCATGTATTTTATTTATTGAGAGCCTTTTATTCCTGTAGTTCTTTAAGGTTTCATAATAATATATGATTAAGAAATGTAAGGGTTTGTATTTATCTTATAATCTCCTCTAGATGCATGAGTTTGAGTCCTGTTTTTGACTTGAAAACTTCTCTCCTCTGCTTATTGGTGCAAAAGCCATAAGCCTGCAATAGTAAAGTATGAAATATAGCATAAGAAATAGAGATTTAAAAACTGGTAGTGACTCATGAAGTTTAAAGAGATTCTTGAGAGTAAAAGGGATAAATATAGAATAAGATACTGTAAATATTTTATGTGTAAACTATCAATGGTAGAAACATGAAGACAGTAGAGAGAAAAAATTCTTAATACAAAATAACAGTTATGTTTATACTTACAATTAATTCAGGAAAATGGAAAATAGATAACTATAGAGAATACTTAAATCTCACAATACACATGAATAAAGTAGTTCAAAGCTTTCAGTAAAGTTCTGTTTCAACTTTATGAAAACAAAATGGTCATATTTTAGTGAAAATTACTAATATCCTATTTTTTAAGACAGAATTTCATAAACCAGAATTATTTCCATTGTGCCTGTTTGCCTTGCACATGCCATAAATAATTTATTCATATGATAAGTTAACCTCATTCTATATAAATATCAATAGGTAGTCAACACTGTGCTGTGTTACATGCATTATCATATTAAATCATATTATGGGAAAAGTATTGAGAAATAGTAACACATTTGACCCTTGAACAACATGGGTCAGGGGTGCTGATTCCCAGTGAAGTCAAAAACCTGAGTATAACTTTTGACTCCTCCCAGACTTAACTAATAATAGTCTACGGTTGAATGGAAGCCTTATTGATAAATTAAACTGTCAATTAAAAAATTTTGCATGGTATATATATTATATACTTTATTCTTACAATAAGATAAGCTAGAGAAAAGAAAATGTTATTAAGAAAATCATAAGGAAGATAAAATATATTTACTATTCATTAAGTGGAAGTGGATTATCATAAAGGTCTTCATCTTCACTGTCTTCATGTTGAGTGGTCTGAGGAGGAGGAGAAAGAGGAGGGGCTGCTGTCTCCGGGTAGCAAATGCAAAAGAAAATCCACATGTCAGTGGACTCACACAAACCTGTGTTGTTCAAGGGTTAACTATACATAAAACAGAAATACACCTGGACTTTTTTGTTTGTTTGTTTGCTTGTTGATTTTTTTAGCATATTACAGGGGTATAAATGTTTAGGTTACATATATTGCCCTTGCCCCTCCTGAATCAGAGCTTCAAGCGTGTCCATCCCCCAGGCGGTGTGCACCGCACACATTAGTACATCTGGATTTTTATTTGAATATTTGAAAGATTTTGACAGTTTTTTATTATCAGAATTTCAAACATGTAAAAAATGGGAAGAAAATATAATAAACAAATAAACATCACACATCCCAGATTATTATGAAAATTTTTTGTCCGTATTTAATGTTGTAAAAAGATAATGACTTGAAAAATATAGTCACAATACTATATCTCATCTAAATATTAATAATAATGCCCTAACATTATGAAATATCCAACACTCAGCTCAGGATCCAACATAGTCTACACGTGGTAATTGCATGATGTGTCCTCCTCCAACTGGTATTTTTTTACCTGAAATATATTTACGAAGGGAACCAAATGCCAAAATTGTGTCTGGATTCCCACATTCAAGATTTGAGTGTCTGAGCACAGTGGCTCATGCCTGTAATCCTAGCACTCTGGGAGACTGAGGCAGGAGGATCGCCTGAGTTCAGGAGTTTGAGACCAGCCTGAGCAAGAGTGAGACCCCGTCTCTACTAAAAATAGAAAAACTTAGCTAGGCATGTTGGGGTGTGCCTGTAGTCCCAGGTACTCGGGAGACTGAGGCAGGAGGATCAGATGTTTTGAGCCCAGGAGTTTGAGGTTGCTGTGATGCCATGGCACTCTAGCCCAGGCAACAGAGCAAGACTGTCTTAAAGGAAAAAAAAAAAAAAAAAAAAGGATTTGATTAATTGCATCAATTTGACATATTTGTTTCTCCCTTGAATTTGTTGGACTTTGGAAGTTCAAGGTACAGGCATGGTCCTATCAAGGTTTGATTATTTTTACAAAAATTCTAAGGGGGCCATATAATGCCTGGTAGTCTCCCTTTTAATGGTAATCATTGCCTAAATACAAGAAATTGGAGATTGTAGAATAGTGATTTTCTATTATTTCCTCATTATTTATTAGCTGGAATGTTTCTATTAAGAATAATTTCCACTCATCAAACATTTGATTACTCTGGGGCATACCTTCTATAGCAAATGTTTCTTTCTAAAACATTTTATATATCTTTTTATACTTTTTTTTCCTAGTATGAAATGTGTGTGGTTATTAAGAAAGAAAATCTAGCAAAACTAATGAAAGAAATTAAAGTCACACTTTTTTAAGTCTTTGAATCCTAATAAGCATTAGAAGAAAATTCTACTGTTTAGATGAAGTTAGTGGATAGAGGACCATGTTATTTTACATGTCTCAGATGATTAGTGAAAAAAATGTGTTTAACTCTGTGTTGCATGCTTGGAGAGAAAAACAAAAAGGGGGAAAATGTAGGTGGTTATCTAGTCCTATAAAGCAATTGCCATGTCTTGAAAGACTGTACTAATGTTTTATCTGATAAATTAGATGTAGTAGCATTTCCCCCTTTCAAATCAGTGTGATTTACTTTTTTGTAAAAAGGAAATAAAATCACCTGGTATTTATTAGCATTACCATATTATATGATATCTAATGATTACATTTTGACTTAGAGGATTTTAAACTATGTATGTTGGCAATCTGGTGTTTGGGTTGTACATTTACTACCAAAGAGCTCTGTGGTCATTTATCCTCTCTGAAGCATGGTTTTCTAATATGTTGGATCTCAACATTTTCCTTGTATAGTATTTCTTTTGGGAAGTGGTGGCAATGCCATTGTTTCATTTTTATAATTTGTACTGTGTACTATGATGGAAACTTTATTTCATATATAAAAACTTTATATTGCACAGTATCTGCCAATGGGAAAGTTTTGTTTTGTCTTTTTTCATCGTAGATACTTTTGGGACAAGGGAAACATCGAATATGCCTGAATATAAAGTCGTAGATGTCAGGAACCTCTTTCTCCTTAAAAAGTCTAAGCGCTAAGTTTATTGCTTCCCTTTTAAGAAACAATAGTCCCTTATCTATAAATTTTTGCATAGAAGGAAGAATCAAAAAATATCAAAATATTTCAATAAAATTCTGCATAATCTTAAAAATATAGAGTGCTGCAGTGCTCTCTGAATAAATATTAGTAAAGGTTTTGCTAGCTATTTACTAAATGTTTTATTGATAAATAACTTATCAGGAGACACTTCTAAAGGCCCCAATAAATCCTGCATTATCCATATATTTCATATACTGATAAATATATACAATCATTATGTTATGACAGTTAATGTTAAAATAAAAAGCAAGAATTAAAAGAATAGCAAAAATGTGGCTAGGTCATATCAGTTTTGAGGTAGGTGAAATTTAATCTCCCCTGAGAATGCCCTCCTGCCCTATTCATAGTCCTTGTACTCCATTTTGAGAAAGGCTAGTTCAGATTCTTCATTTCTTTGAAAAATTATTTGACAGTGTTATCTCTTCCAAATAGCCAGACATCTGCATAATTCAATGAAACTAATTAAGCAAATCAGTAACATAATTAATTAATTGTATTTTTACTTTTTGGTTGTTTGCATTGGAGTTTTTAGAGATAAACCTTATTAATATAATACCTAGGATCCACTAACTATTCAGCATTCCTATGTAAATAGCTATGGTAATTCTCTTGTTATTTACAGGATTTTTCTTCAAAAATTATATGTATAGGTTTTCATATAATTAATATTATAATTATTACCATTTACAAATCTAACATAACTAATAATCTCTGAAAAACAGTGTGAAGAACTGTAATGTTACAGTTATAACTTGCTGCCTTTATTATAAAGGTAAAGAAAGGTTGATGACATATCTAAAACTTTTTGCTGGTCAAAGTACCTTTAATTCCTTTCTTTTCATTTTAACTATAAACAGTTAAAATTGCATTTTTAAGATAATTTTCAGTCACTTTGGGGTGGTGTGCAATGTGCACTTTACAATTGACTTATAATTGGACTGTGCTGACAATGGAAAATCTTACAAGTATTGAACATGACATTTATGACAGTATTGCTGTCATCTTGGCTTCTTTTATTGAATATGCAGAGAATTATAATTGGGCTAACAAGCCTGGTAGCCTGGCCTCTTTCCAATTATATTAACCAGCCTAGTCTAGTAATAGCTGCCCGAACACACACAGAAACCTACATAGAGCTTTTGTTTCCTTTCTGTTTTATTTTGGTACCTACCCAATAATCTAAGAATAAAATCCTCTGCCTTCATATATTTGAGAACTGTCAATAATTTATCTCCATTCTACTGACACATATAAAGATATGTTTTCTCTATCTTTATTTCACAAATTTTTAGTAAAAAATAATTTTTATAAAAGATTGGTTGCGTTTGTTACATATTAGAAGCTAATTATAATTGCCCCCCAAATTAATAAGGGTTTTTGACAATTGTTCTTTGAATTCATGCTAAAATTTTTCAAATGATGAATTTCAGTTTGAAGTGAATTTTTCTTCACATGAACAAGTCGATGTATTGCTGCATTACAATCTTTTCTTTGAAATTGAGGCAAATAATATTTCAGCATAACCTAAAAATAATTTATTCAGCTTTGTACAGTCTTAAATACAAAAGAAACCATACATAAATGAAAATAATTTCTCAGAAATCTACTCAAATTTTACCAGAAAATCAATAACTGAATTTTTAATTGAAATTGAATAGTAAGAAAAGCTAAATAAAATAGTTTGTAGTTTAAAAGATCTAAGGAATTTTCAGTGTATCAGTTATTTGAAACATTAGATTCTCTACTTTTCATTCTCTCTCTTTTTTCTCTCTTTTTCTGGTTACCTCTTACTTTAGAACATTGAATATACTTGCACATTTTCTTCCCAAATATTTTCATCCCTTTCATCTGTGATATTTAAGGTCTTCATCTTCTTCAGTGGTTTTCTGTTTAGAAATATGAAAACAACCTGGAAATCTATCCTGTGGAAATAAAATACCATTACAGTGCATAAGGGATATGCCATAAACATGTGTGTTGCAAAATTATCATTATTAGTAGAAGAAAAAGAAATACTACAAACAACCTGACAATAGGAAATAGTCCCATACTTCATATAAACTATAGAAAAATAATGCAATTATTAAAATAAGTGAGTTAGCACTCCATGGATTAACCTGGAAAATGTGGGGAAAGCAGACTGCAAAGTAATAATAGTATGATCTTGTTTTTGGAAACAAAATATGCAAAAATTTTTTAGGTTACTGCTTTTTATAAGAACTGCACATTTTATTATTTTAACATTAGGAAACTGTTAACATTGATTATCTCAGAAGCTGACAATGGAGAGGGAGGGGCACATTGTTTACTCTTCTAGATCACCTCTAATTTTTTGATATGGATCAATTCCGTATTTAGAAACAAACAATAAAGCAGAGTAGTACATTCATTGAAAGAATATGAATTTCCTGGTAAAAAAAACCTCTTAAATTAAAGTTTTAATATTAAATATTTTAGTGACTCTAATTGGGCTTTAAATTTTGTGAATTATTGCATCATAACTAGTAAAAATATCATAAAGCAGCTAGTAAATTTTATATCTTTGATTTCTAAGTTAGTTTTATTTTTTTAATCTTAACAATTATATTGTGCACATTCTCCCTCTCCAACCATCTATGCCCATTTTAAAGCCGTGGGATAAACAGAGTTTGAATGTGTTTAAGATGAGGACTTAATCCAGATTTCCTGAAATAATTTTTCTTTTACTTAAAATATTTTTGCCTGAAAATATATTTATTATTTTTAAAATATAATGTTCATTTTAAAAATGAACTAGCAGAAGATATATGCAAATCGTAAGATACTGTTTGTGATCATGGATGAAAAATGAAATTCCCTGTAAGTAGCCTGGCATGCATGCATGTAGACTTTCTAGAAATTTTTCTTTAGCTCTAAATAACTTGAAAGAATGAAATATAAATTAAAAGTTTCCATATGTAGCTTGTAAGTACTAAATTTTAATTTAGATCTAAAATCTAAATTAAATTTCACTAAAGGTCTACCAAACTAGAGACTGCATATTTCCCAATTAGAGGATAGACTACTTCATCTTTGAAAGAATTTAGAAAGTGAAAAAGAACTCCTTCATTTGTCAATTTCCATTTTTAAACAGTATATAAATCAAAGTAGAATATATCACTTCAAAAGTGTTTAGAGGTATTTAACTATGCTTTTTGACTAGACTTCTTCTTTTGAGTGAGGCATTGTCCTGTAGGACTGTTCTAATTTCCTCATTAAATTTACTTCTGCCTGAAGTTCTGCCACTAAATAAGCTTTAACTTCGACTTCTTAATGGGAATAATGTCATTTAAAATAATGGAGTTTTCTAGTTTCATAGCTATGTGGCTAACCAAGTACCCACATATCTGTAGTTTAATATATTGTATGATTTTGCTTTTGCTTTGTAGAACTGATGCTTATAATTTAGGTGGTGAATCACTTCCTTAAATCCCAACAGTATAAGATTGTAACTTAAGAGCTGCTATTCCCACCTCCCCGGTGGTAGACAGGTACAGCAGAACTCTGTTGACCCCTGCTCCTGCCCTTGCCCCCCATGGAAATATTGTCATCCATGAAACCGGTCCCTGGTGCCAAAAAGGTTGGGAGCCGCTGTCTTAGAGCACAAATTTTGGAATCAGATACACCTAAGATCAAATCCTAAATTTGCTTCTTTCCAACTGTGTCATCTAGAGCAAGTATTTTTACCTTTCTAA
>CM052436.1:29062828-29115729 GCA_028533085.1 Varecia variegata
TGTAGTCCCAGCTACTCGGGAGGCTGAGGCAGTAGGATCGCTCAAGCCCAGGAGTTTGAGGTTGCTGTGAGCTAGGCTGACGCCACGGCACTCACTCTAGCCCGGGCAACAGAGTAAGACTCTGTCTCAAAAAAAATAAAAAATAAAAAAAATAAATAAAAATATAAAAAAAAGATAAATAATTGTAAATGATTTAAAATACTTTATTATTCTTTATTTCTTGTATCATCTATATTGGAGACCAAAAGGCAGAAACCTAGAATGACAATCCTGATCTTGTCAACATATTAGCCCACAGAAAAGTACATTTATGTTCTACTATGGAAGACAGGTGAAAGTGGAGGAAAAATTGTAAATTTTATTTCTGAAAAAAATACCAGATAAGATCTTTTTCCCTAAAGTAGTTCTTACTTATATTATTGATTCTCATACTTGAAAATTTCATATATCTAAATAATTCAGGGGGAGGGAACTTTGTATTATTAATAAAAATAACTTGTCAAGAATAACATGGTTAAAGTCATATAAAAAACTGCACCTCTTAATTGTATATTCTATTTTGAAAACAGATTAAAAGTTATTTGTACACTTGATTCTTGATTACAATGTAATACAAGGTTATGTTAATGACATCAAAGCAATAATAATGTGTGTGGTATAAACTTCAAAAGAGTCATTAATTTAACTCACTACTTACATGTTCTCTTATCCCACCAAGCAAAAATCACCTCCTGGCAGAATAGGATTCTAAATTATTACCATGTAATCTTTTTTCTCTAAGGTGGGATAACCATCTGATGGGCATCGTGCTCACTTAATAAGCATGCTGTCTAGATTCAAGACAGGAATGCTGTTTGGCTTGAACAATAACCAAATAGTTCATGAAGTCATTATCTTCCTCCTCAGCCAGAAGTCACCTTGGTAAAGACTGTCAAATCTGGCTGTCTAACAAGAGTTTGGGAATCCCAATAATGTATATTCAAAATGGCTTGGGCCCCTAGTTTGTGATAGCATATTCAAATGAAAACTGGGAAATAAGGAGCTAATATCTGTGTATATTAGATATAGCTTCCTTTAGAGATAGAGATGGATGCTTCTTTGTAATCTGATGTTTGATCCATTGAAGACTTGAGATTTGCTTGTCAGAAAATAAAAATTGCTCTTCATGCATGAAATATTTTTTCCTTATAAAACTGGGGGATTAATTTAGATTTAGGTGAAATGTAGCTGGGATAAAAGAGTTTAAAATTCTTTACAACCCTTTTGGGAAGTGTTAACGAATGCTTTGGGATTTTTCACACTCAAATGTTATTTAATGCATCTGGTGCAACAGGTGGCATGGCTAATAGGTCATTTCAGCATGATAATTTGACTCCATATTTATTAGAGCAAAATATGTGTTTCGTGAGTATTTCTTCTGTCACTATTTCAATCATCATAACTCACTCCTTCTTTTCTTCTCTACTTTTTTTTTTTATATATATAAAACAGGTTAGGAGAACATATATTTTAAAAAGTCCCAGTCATTTGCAGATTTCTTAAAATAAAACAAAAGAAACATATGTACTCATAGAATAGTAAGAGATATACCAAAAGCAAGCATTTATTATAAACTGCAATTATTCTAATTAAAAATCTACCAACTGAAAATGCATTTAAAGACAAAGTAATTCATTCACACTTAACCATTCATTCATTTCTCAAATATTTGCTGAGTTTATATGTAAGGCCCTAGTCAAAAGTAATGGTAGTATATTTTATATTTTGAAATCATATAAAACTTAACAGATATATCAGTCTCTATGATTTAAAATAAACTATATGTAGCAGCAAACATAAATATATATTTAGAATATAATTTTAAAAGATTATATATGATCTTCACAAAAAAATTCCCCAGAAAAATAAACATCAGCATTTTGCCTTACATTATGTCATTGTCATTGTCTTCCTAAAGCATGGCAGAATGGAAGGTCATGATAGTTTATATACTCTGTTATTAAACTTTGACTCATGCTGTTTCACATACCACAATAAATTTTGACTGAATAGAGTCATGCTGCTTTTGTTGTTGAAAAGTTCTCTGTAGCCTTAAAGGAAATTGTCATCATGTAAGTAATGTTTCAAAGTAGATTGAAGTAAGAACATTAAGTTTTAAGATGTCAATCATATTATCACTATTACTTCTAAAACTGAAATAGAGATGAATATAGTAAGATATATTCTGTTAGTAAAGTTTAAACAAATTTGTTAAGATTTGTTTTCTTTAAAATGATAAAACTGCCTCAGCACCATCAGTAGTTTGTGCAAATATAAATGACAGATCTGAAATTAACTCTGCATAATTGGAGAAGAGAAAAAAGTAACTTAAAGTGGATTGGAAATAAATAAGATGACAACACCATTATTAAAAATATATACAAAATGTAAGTTATGTTCACTGTAAGGAGCACAATGTTAAAGGGTGCTTTTGTTTTTGAAAGATAATAAAACTATTTTGATTTTAAATATCAGAGCATTTACGGTTGCAGGTAAAATAGCACTGAAAATAAATAATTGTCTAATATGAATAAAACAAATTAGCTATCTCATGGGACACATTCTATTATTGTTAACTTTTAAAACAGCAAAGGCATGTCAGAAAATCAAAATTAAAAAATGTGAATTATTATTATCAAATCCTGTGATATGTGACACTGAAGTCTGCATTCAAAATAATCACTTTTTGTTTCCTCCACTTATTGAAAGTCATATGCAAAGGGCAGACCTGATCCCTGATGGGAAATGAAATATTTAATTCTTACCCTTACAAATAGATTTTGCTTAATTAGCTAGTTTTACCCTGGAAACAGATATGTTATAAATAACAGTATGAGATGTTTCAAAGTAGCCAATTGCAATTAATGTCAGGGTCAAACAACTTAAATAAAAAGAAGGAAATTATAACATTCTAGTTGGAATCCAGTTGGAATGCATGACCAAGTTGATAACGTTTTATTTTATAAGGAATTCAGTAAACTAGATTGTATATCTCTTTGATATCTGTAGCCACAGTATGCTATTCCTACTCATTTGATCTTATAGAATGTTTTAGTCTTCTGATAGGTAAACTGATTGTATGCCTTATTTGCATGCCTTGTCCCATTGAGCACTGCTGTAGCACTTGGTCCAATAGCTTCAATAATGAGGTATAAGGAACTCTTCCTGGCACTGTGGAGATTACATGACTCACAGTTTTCAACACTAATTCCAAAAGTTTGCTTAAGTGACCATTATTTCAATCTATAGTGTCTATTCTTTAGGTTTGTTATTTGGAAGTCTTTCATTGTTGCTTTACCTACCTTGGTAGTTATCATTATCATGTACATTGTCTTGTTCTCTCTCTTTTTTTTCTGCTTCTTTTGTTTTTCTTTTTTTCTTCTTTCAACTATAAAGAATACAAGGTGCTAGCCATCTTTGTCATATAACTATGTAGTTTACCACCAGATCTTCCAGGTTTTCAAATTACCATAAGAATTTACATCCATATTTAAGAGTTTCAAATTCTTAAACATCAACTGGCTCCCTTCAATTAATTGTTCTTTTCTTGCACCAAGAATCTGCCCACATCATTTACCTCAAAGTACGTGGAGCCAACTTCCTTCTGGCTGTCTATAGCAGCTCTGTAGTTTCCCTGCTCTGATTAATTCCTCGCATCTGTTATTCATATACATGTTCACTTTTAAATCACATTCTCTACATTCAGGCTTGGTTCTATACTCATCTGATCTAGCAACTTTCTTGAAAATAGTCTGAATAAGCATAGGTAATTCTTGCCCAGGAAAACAGTTCCCCTTCCCCTTTCTGCAAATTGACAGTTGCTTTTATGTTTCCAGGTGCCTCTCAAATATCCAATCACTGAGATATCTATTATCAGTTAATATGACTAAATTGAACCACACTATGAGCTTTGCTCAAGCCTATTAATTCCTATTATATTAATTCCTATTAATAGAGCCCTAGGCAAAGAAGAGTTTGAAATTCTTCAGGTATTTGACCTAAGCATCTAAGATGATTAAGTATCATCTTCTATTTCAGCATAATGAGATATAATTTCAGCCAATAGCTTCCCTGTTTATATTTTTAAAACTTCTCTATATAATTGGAAAGTACATTAGTGCAAAGTCACTTGCTCCTGTCTTAGATTTATTTCCCCCCAGGAGGAAAAAAATAGAATAACTTGTTATTTGGTTTCCAAATAACAAATGATTTCACATATGGAAAATTTCCTATCTGTACCACTACCACCTTATATTATTCAAGCTGAGATTTAAAAATCAAATGTACTTGTTACCCCACCCATCTGAATTATATATTTTAGTCTCACATAAAAAATAAAATTGGAACACAAATACATATAATTTACTTTCCTTTAAAAAAATCATTCTACAGTTCAGAGAGACTATCAGAAACCACTATTTCATAAACTATTTGAATTATAAGGAAGCGTGTAGTGAATTTGTAAATCCAAGACACTTCTTTTTGTAAATTATCACTTCCTTAGAAGTTCTAGAGGGATATAAGTTATATGTTTGTCCAGTAACTTGACTGCCTATTATGTGTTAAGCACTGATCTAGCAGCTAGATTCTAAAATAAAGGGCTTTTTCTAGCAGAAACCTAACACTCACTTCCTATTACCAGATTATAGAATACAAGAGCACACACTGACTTTTTTAGTTTTAAAATAAGTATATTGTTATTTTATTTGACTCATCAGAGGCTTTGACCACTGGTCAAAACAAGCATTATAATGGTGTCATCTAGGGCTCCTATGCCAGGTTGTAGGCGCTGGCCTGCAGAGGCCTTCTTTTACATTCAGTGGGCAAATTTCCCCTGAAAAAGAATGTTATAGAGGCTATACATTCATATCTCTACATATGCTAAACTTCCCTGAGACATTGTGTTGAAAGCCACTATAAAAAAAAATATTCTAGGCCAGACGTGGTAGCTCATGCTTGTAATCCTAGCACTTTGGGAGGTCAAGCGGGGAGGATCACTTGAGGCCAGGAATTTGAGACCAGCCTGAACAACATAGGGAGTTCCCTGTATCTTAAAAAAAAAAAAAAAAAAAAAAAGGAGCAAAAATAGCTGGGTGTGGTGGTGTGTGCCTGTAGTCCCAGCTACATCTGAGGCTGAGGCAGGAAGATTGCTTAAGCCTAGGAATTTGGGGTTGCAGTGACCTTGAGCCACTGCATTCTAGCCTAGGCAACAGATACCCTGTCTCAAAATAACAACAAAAAAAGAAATATTCTAAATAGGTCACTGATTATAGTGACCTGGTTGTTTCTATTTCTCTATTCTGTATCTCTTATCTGTATCATCCACAAGCACATGATAGGCCCTTAAGAAATAGATGATAAATTAATTTGAATTGGTGTTTTTTAAATAAACTAGTGAGAAATCATGAAATATATTTTTGCGAAACAGCTCCTTTGAAATGATGTTGGCAGTTAGGGCATGTCTGAAATCCTCTATCTGAAACTTTATCTTTTCCACATTAGAAACCACTCAACTATTAATATAATTCCAGCTTGTCAGTTGACAATCCTGTGACATCCCTCTTATCCAAAGACAAAGGCCATCTATAGAACATGGATAAAACTTTCTGATGGAGGTATTGGAGCACTTCTCAAGTTCCTATCCAGCACCATGATTCTACAATCTGTTTTCTTTAAAAGAGAATGTATTTTTTACTGAGATTTTTCTTTTCTGATTATTATATAAGTAATTCATTGATTTAGTTCTTTTACTATCTGATTGCATTTCTCTTTTCCTGAGTCTACCAATTTCTACAATTTATGGAGTGAGCATCTCACATTTGTCTCTGGGTGGTTTATGTAAATAACAATAATAAAAACCCCTGAAGCTTCATCCCTGTTCCCAGTGGTCTCCCACTGACCTCTTTTCAGCTTGAAAAGGTTCTATCTATTGCAGTTTTTTTCTTTTTTTTCCTTCCCACTGGCAATTTTCAGCCTACTGTGCTTCTTCATCTGATTTCTTGACTCTTTCTTGACTTAAGAATTAATTATTGAAATGTATCAGATGCACTCTGAAAATGTCAGTGTATTTGGTTGGATTTACGAGGAAGCACAGCTTTTCAGCCAACATGATATTGGAACTGAATTTCAAGTAGTGCCTTTCTCCACACATCCTTTTCACGGGCAGCACAAAAACATAATGCAGATGATCTATACCATCTCTGAAAAGGTTTGTGCTGCATAAGGCCATTTGTCTCTATCACTTTAAAGCAGAATGTTTACCTTTGCATTTTAGTGCCTTTTTTCTCATTGAAACTTTAACAGACACTTTGTATAGAACTACAAGAGACTCACCGAAGCTGTCCATCTATCCTCCTGCCTCCAAACCAGCCTGTGGCTAATTTAATCTGCCCAATTCAGATGGTTATTGATCCCGGTATAAAAGGAATTCACACTCTCTCTTGTATTTGGTGGAATATTCTACAAGCCTATTCTCACATACTCAGACACAGGGATTCATACACTGAATAGCACAATAAGGCAGCTTGAGAAGTGGAAGCAATTTAAACACAAAGTTTAAAATCACCTGAAAAGAGATTCAAAAAATTGTTATTAAGACACTCCAGGTATAGGCTTAGAAAGAGAAGAGATGCTTTAAGTTACAAGATATAATTTTAAAAGAATATTAATAAAAATGTTAAAGTAGTTTCGAGTCCATACTTATTAATTAACTTGTAAAATAATTACTAGGCACCTAGTGCATGCTAAGTTCTGCTTTAGGGACTTCTGTTTCACTAGTATATACAATTGACACAAGAGACAAAATCCCTAGCCTCACAGAACATATATCCTAGTGTGGGAAGACAAACAACAACAGCAAAATAGTAGATGATATAGTTATGTTTAAAGGTGATTATTACTATGAAGAAAACACAGGGAAGCGGGCTGGGACATGCCTGGAGGTAGGAGAAGTGCTATTTTAAATGGAGTAGTCAGGATAAGGTCTTATTGAGAAGGTGAAATTTGGACAAAATTAAAGGTGGCAAGGACGTAGCCATGAAGATATGTGGGAGTAGAACACTATGCATAAAGAATAAGACCAGTGCAAGGGCCCTGAGGCAGTAGTATACTTGGCATGGTTAAGAAGGAGCAAGGAGTCTGGTGTGGGTGAAGCAGATAGAGACAGGGAAAGAAAGGAAGTGAGATGGAGAGAGGCGTAGGTGAAATAGGACAGGTGACAGGACCTGAATGAACAGGGGCAAATAGGCCAGCACATGGACTTGGCTTTCACTTGAGTGTAGTGGGAAAGCAGTGGAGGACCAGCAGAGGAGTGCCATGATCTACCTTATGACTTTAAAAAGGTATCTCTGGTTACTGTGTTAATGAGGGGTAGAGATACTACTGTAATATAGAGAAGAGATAATGGTGGCTTTTAACATGTGCTAGCATGGAGTGAGTGAGAAGAAATTGTGTTTAATTAGAAAAGATAGCCAGTGGAATTTTCTGGCAGTTCAGAGGCAGAATGCAGAGAAAGAAAAGAAAGAGTCAAGGATGTCTCTAAGGCTTTGGTCTATGCCACTGTGGAGGACCACAAGAAATAATGTACATATATATGGAAAAGTTCATAGTTTATAGTCTGTCTCCATAGCTGCGTTAAATAGCTATCTGATGCTTATTGTAGCCATTATTCATAAATATATGTGTATAAATATGTATATATGTAACATTCATAATATCATATAATTGTATGATATTGCATGATCTGAATAACCCCAACTATTTTTGAACTCATGGAGGAAGTTAGGTTGTTTCCTTTTTTCCTCCTCACTATATAAAGTGTTTCAATAAACACATTTTAAATATATTCTTGTATTTAAACCCAGAAGTTAGGCTGCTGGGTTAAATGATACAACTTTTTGTAAAATTTCCTTTTACATTATTCCAGGTGACTTCAATAGAAGATTGTGGAAATTCACATTTTTATTAACATAAATTCACAAATACAAGTAACTCTTGAGCAAAATTGCTCAAGAAACCCTCAGAACCATCTAGAGCTCCTGTTGTCTTTCTGTGACTCAGGGGGTGACGCCCCTGCTCCCCACTTCCAATCTCTCTCCTGTTCATGGATTTTTCTTCTTGTTATCAGAGAGAGATGTGCCTTATCTTCCCACTCCACCTCCATCGTGTTTTTTCCCCCCAATCTTTTGTTAAGGCCAAGTTTTTCCTCTTAGTGCCTAGGCTTTTAAAATCCAAAAACCAGAAAGACTTCATTTTCCTCTAATTTTTGAACATGTATTTTCCCGGATATGACACTGAACAGCCTAACTACTGCCTGATTTAGGAGGGTGAGAAAGGATGAAGAGAAGATGTAAGCAGATCTGGAAATACAAGAAAGGAATATAATAATATTATTTCAAAAATATACCACCGCATTAAAATGACTGCCAGAAGTACTAAAAATAACATCCTATACTTACCTGGTACCAAGCAATGTCACTTATAATTTAAAGAATTGTCCTATATTCAATGTTGTAAGATAGTAGCTTCATAGAGGGAAAATGTGTGATTAAAAGGATTGCCTATGAATAAAGAGTTAATACTTTACTGAAACACGGATCTTCATATTATGTGACAAATAACTTTCTATTGTAGCCATTCAGAAGGAAAGGGTAAATAAGACACTTGCAGTAAATGATGAAAGGTTGTTAGGGTACTGGAGAAAGTGAAGGCAACATCAATGGGAAGAAGAGGGTTGAAATGCATAGAATCAAGCCGTCTTGACTCAGTTGCTTCAAGGGAAAGATAAAAACCTTCAGTCTTCTATAACTAAAAAGGGGATAATAATGCATATAATAGCAGCAATGCAAGAAGGACTATAGATCAATGGTCCCAGATATAATATGCAGCCTGTTTCAGTGTTTGAAATAGAAGGAGAGTTTTGCCAATTTAAGAAAATTTAGAACCCTGTTAGTGCCATAAATAACCACTGTCTCAGTGAGATCATCAAAATTGCTAGCATAATCAGATTTGTGTTGATTTTCTTTTATATATTACTTATTTTGATCATAAGGAAAAGTTTTCTAATAAATTATGTGATGTTGGATGATACTGTATAGAAAATAGAACTACAGCAGGCCTCAAGTGCAGAGGCATAGCAATTGATATAGTAAACATCTTTGATATAAATTAGTTTCCTTTATAACAAGTATGGCATTTAAATCAAAGAAATGTGGCTCATTTTTAACATTTTAGTATAATATCAAAGATTATTTCAATGTGTTTTAAAAAATTCATATGTATGAAATTGTTTTATAAATTGAGAACTTTTATTTTTCCCATTGAACCATAATATCCATTAGTTTGAAAAAGAAGATTCTTTATGTAGATTTTTCCTTCATCAAACTCTCAGGAATATTCCTCTTCCAGACATCAAAGCCTTTCTCTCATCCTACTGCTCTTAATAGGCCTCAATCTTGTTAGCTTTTAAAATAAAAGTACTAAAATTGTATTTATATTCTTCTTATAATAAACTTTATCTTATTTATGTCTAGACATCCATTAAAAAATAAGCATGCAGCTCTACCAAAAGAAATGAAGCAGGCAAAATAACTTAAACTGTCCTTGTGTCTCCTTTTTAGTCAATGTATTTCTCTGCCCAGGTTTCTGATGGGTATCTGTGTTTGTGCAGGAACGCTGACTATATCTATTCCAGCTGAATGCTCACTTATCTGAGTCTAATAATATCAGACCTCTAGATGCCAATGGGATGGAGAAGACTAGAAGAGAGAGATTGTGTTCATCACATCACACACAGCTCAGTTTCACATAATCTGAAAAACTTTCCCTGCCAGGTTTGCTCAGCCTTCCACAGTTGTCCTCATCCCAGTCCCATTTGGGTGGCTTTCCTTCATGTGCTCTTAAGGTACCCTGTAATTGCTTTTCTCATAGTGTTGACCATATGGTATTGTCTTTATTTATATGTCCCTTTATCTTCTTAAACTATAAGAAAACTTACTATTCCCTAATACAGTAACTGGTAAGCTGTAGGTATTCAATGTGTGTCTTCTGGATAAATGAATTAATGATAAAGATATCCAAGTGGTACAGGAAGAAGGCAGCCCAAGACATGCTGCAAATATGGCACTAATAATACTAACAGTAACTCTGATATTAAGTGAAAGGTATAGGATATAGAAAGTATCTTAAGCTCAATAAACTTCTCAGTGTTTAGCTTTAATAGTGCTTATGATTCATATCTAATGCAGAATGACAAGAGCAATTTATGGGAAAAATTATATCGTCTTAAAGGAACAAGTTTACACCATACACATGGCCCTTAATTAAATAGAAAATGTCAGAACAGGAATATGCTTTTGACCCAAAATAATCTAGCCCATACACAAAGCAAACAATAGCAACAATGACAACAAAAATCTAATATCAAAGATATCTCCAAATCCTTGTTATATATATAACAACCAGGATATATCTGGTCTGATATTTTCTGCTTATTAATGATCAGGAGTATGGTGCAAATCTTCTCCTTTCAAGTAGTATAATTTTTCCCATGAATTACTCTTGTCATTATGCATTAGATATGAATCATAAGCACTGCTAAAGCTATACTCAGAAAACTTCATTGAATTTATCTTAAGATCCTTTTTATATCCTATATCCTTCCACTTAATATCAAAAGTTCAACCTTTGATCAAGTATTTTCACTTTCTGAAAATGTCTAGTAATTTTCTCACCAGCTCCACATCTTTTGAGATGTATTTTCATGTTGAATGAGTTTATTTTGATGTCCAAGTTAGCATTTGCTGAAATGTGAATGGTGTGTTTGATGCTGCTTAATTTTCAGAGGTCATCCCCTACCTTTCTAAAATTTGCCACTTATTCTTCTACCTTTAATCCTGCAGTTGGAAATTGGGGAACAATGCTGAATTGTTATAGCCATCAGGACTGAAAATACAAATATTCTTCCTCTTGATCTTTTGCCATATTGGAAATATTCTGTGGTTCACTGTAGAACACTTTGAGTTACAGCATCAGGGGTTATAAGAAATGTAGTTAATATTCAATCCTTGTATTCTTTAAATATATTTGTAATACATATAAAAACAAGATAAAGAAATAATTTTTATTATTTCTTTTTTTGTGTGGTAAAAACAGCCAGATTCTTCGATGAGCCATTTTTATTAAAATAGGTGGGAAACAAAGTCAAAGTAAAGGATAATTACCATTTTGGATGTCTGATGTTACTCTGACATTGTGATTAAAAAAAAAACTGGAGTATTACTTTTTTACTGACTAGTTTCCTACGTTAGGCTCCAATCAGTGTGCATATATACACAGGGAACAAGTGTAACTTCATAATTATGACCACATGTCATAATTTAACAAGTTTATTAAGACTTGATTCATGAAATGTAAACATTCATAACTTTCCAGAAGCCTCATTATAAAATTAAATACATTATAAGCATTAGATTTGGAATTGAGATAAGAAAGAAATTCAATATTAAATAAAACATCATTTAAAAAAGTATTACCCAGTAATCTTGAGAACAGAAAAGAAAGAATGTAGGTTCAAGTTGGAGGTGGTAAAGCGTAGGGAGTCGTTCATCTAGAGAGAAACCACAGAATTGAGGCTGAGAGAGGGCAGCAGTGACGGTGGTGGAGGTGGTAGAAGGGCATCTAAGACAAAAATCTAGGCAATAAGACTAAAACTCATTGAGGAAATAAGTGTGGTGAGAAAAAAACCTACAGATCAGTAAATATAAAGGGAACCAGTTGTAAATCGAGCTTCATTTTTCCAATGCAAGATATTTTTTCAGATGGATTCAGGACTGAACAGTTAACTCTTAAGGACTTCTTTGGTATAGTTAGAGGTCATCTTACAATATTTACATATCATTTTAATAATTTATATGCTTAAATTAATATATTTTATAAAATGCATCCATTAAAAAATGGTACTTTATTTGTATGCCCTTATTTCAGGGAAGTTTTATTGAAAGTTCTCACATTTATATATTTGGCATAAGAGTCCTGCCATCATTAAAGCCACTTGTTGAGTCATTTAACATGATTTTTCCAGAGCAGATTTTCATATCTATTTAAGTTTGAGATATTGCAGCGCTCTTTGATTTGTCTGTGATGCTGGCAATGGAAATTTTAATGCAAGCTCAACATATCCCTTTGTTATTCGTAATCTACACAAGGTAATCACTTAACATATTTTTAAAGAATTTTTTAAAAACTTGACATCCAACATTTGCAATTACCAAGGCATATGCTTACAATTAAGTCCATGTTAAATTCTGTCTGCTTTTATTTTCTGTTTATAAAGGTTATGTCAAATGACCTTTATAAACATCAGAACTATCACTAAATGAGGTCATTGGGTAAATATTTCCTCTGACAATAGCAGTGTGAGAACCTTTATAAAATCCAATATCTACAATAGCTTTTCTTATAAATAATTTTACATGGAATGAATCAGACAGGGCTCCAGTAGGAAACACTCAATTTAGGATAATTTGAACAGATTTTAACAAAGAAGCTCTTAACAAAGGATTGGCTGGCGTATACGAAAGTCACAAGGGACAGTCCCTACTTTATGGTTGGTAACAGGGAAGCTATTACCAACCCTTAGGCTAAAGATGCAAAGGAGGTAATGAATTTCAAAATAAGAGAAAAGAATAGCGTAGATAGGGCCACCTTCAAAGGTGAGACCTAGCCAGCTCAATGTAAGCCCTCAGGGATGTGAGATTCTGCCATCTCTCTTTCCTTTTTCTGATCTCCTGGAAGTGCTCTACACTTGTCTACCTTAAGCAGAAGCCTCCCAGGGGAGAAACAGGCGGAGAAGAATCAGGTGTGTATAGTGTGGATCTGAACAGGCAAATAGAAGACATCCAACCCAGGGAGAACTTTAAAGTCTCTCCTCTTCTCATCTCCCCTTCTCTCCCCTCCCCTCTTCTCTCTCCTCTCTTGATTTCACAAAGTAATTTAGGCTTATTAAAAAAAATCCATCAGCATGTGGGATTTGAATTATGGCTGTATTAAAGGGTTAAACTTTTGCATTGTTACCCAGGAACAGAGAAGGCAATGGACTATTGAAGAGAAGAGCCTCCATCCTGATGCCTTCTGTCTAGTTGGATAGTAAGCCACCCTACATCTACTGCCCAGACACAAACACTAATGTCCAGATTGCCCCACTTGTGGAAAGAAAAAGAGCCATGGATTTTTATTCTACAAGTAAATAAAGAAGTTTCATGCTGTAAATGTAGAGTTAAGGTAACAAAAATAATTTTCAGAAAGAATTTAATCATTCAGTCATTGAATGTAAACAACTATCTAGAGGACATGGGCCAATTAAAGTGGATAAAGGATAAGAATACTTAAAGCAGTGACTGGAAAGCAAAGAACCTTGAAAAAAATAAAGTAGCCTTTTCAGGTTTGCCTATGGTGAATTTTTCCTTACTTGGTAGGCACAAATAAAAGATGTTCACAGAGATATTTTTGTCACGCAGCTGCAAAGGTAGGCAGATCTGCTTCCCATGATTGATGAGATTGTTTTTCCTTTTAATATGACAGAATTTTTTAAAGAAACAAAAACAAAACAAAACAAGTGTGCTCCCAGGGATATCAGGAGCTGTGCTGTTTACAACAGATGTATGGTTTGTATATAATATTCAAACACGTTAAAATACATTTCAAATGCTATAGCATTATTAGAAAAGTGGCAAGAGAGTCCTGGCCTTGATGAGATAAGAAAGAGAGAACTTTATAAAGGAACATTGGAAGAGACATAAAGAGGAAAGAGGAAGGAGGAGGAAATGTAAGAAAGAATAATTCATTATAAGAAGGTGATCTTGCGGAAGAGCAGAGTATAAAAGGTAGAAACAGAAAAAAGTTGTGATAGGAAGGAGAAATAGGTAAACACCAGGACCCCTGATATGCCACACTGATATGCCACATAATCAATCTAATGAGAGGCAGTTCCATTTGTTCCTCTCATCACAACCAATGGGTTAAAACATTCTCTCTCTCACACACACACACACACACACACGTACACAACCTGTGTACTTGTTGGCCTAATATAAAAAGTCAGTCTCTTTCTAGACCACCTTTTCCATTTTTCCCTCTATCTGACCAGAGGAGGTGATCTGGGGTTAGTTAGGAACAACTTGAGCAGAGAAAATAGGAACTAGAAGAGATGAGTACAAAAGTGTGTAGTAAGGATAGTGAAAATTATGATGGCTGTCCGGATGTGCCATGTATAGAGTCAGGGCTTTGTTAATCACTGTCTCATGTGGAACTCTCTGCAACCCTGAGAGGTTAGCTGAATAGTCTTTGATTCATTCTATATAATGTACCCAAGTTACTTTATGCATTTTCTTATGCTTTTCATGTAGATCATTGACAAAAACCAAGCAACTGAGGGTCTGCACTTTGTCTGATTTGCCAGTTTGAACATATATTCTACCTCACCACAAACTAGTGCTAATCAAGTTTCCCAAATAAAATTTTGACAATATAAAAATGGGAAGAAAACAACAATAAAAAATATTACTGATTGCTGCAATGTTTTTCAATAAAGCAAACATTTATATTGCCAATGACTTTCTCAATGTTTTTTTAAAAAAAGAAACCAATATTTTAACAATTTTTTTTAAATGCCACTACAGAATCACCCTAAGTGTCTGTCAACAGATCAATAGATTAAAAAATGTGGTACATATATACATGATGGAATATCATTGACCATAAAAGGAATAAAATCTTGTCATTTACAAAAACATCTGCGAAACTGGAGGGCATTAGGTTAAGTGAAATAAGCCATGTACAGAAAGACAAATTTCAGATGTTCTTACTCACACGTGGTAGCTAAAAATTACAAAACTTGACCACATGGAGATAGAGAATAGAATGATGTTTACTGGAGACTGGTAGGAGTAGTGAGGAAGTGGGGGATAAAGTGGGGATGGTTAATGGATACAAAAATGCAGTTAGAGAATATGAGTAAGATCTAGTATTCACTAGCACAATAGAGTGACTATAGTTATCAATAATATACCATATATTTTTAATTAACTAAGAGTAGAATTGGGATGTTCCTAACACCACGATATAAATGCTTGAGGTGATAGATACTCCAGTTACCATGATTTGATCATTAAATACTTTATTCCTGCATCAAAACATCACATGTACCCCATAAATATATGCAATTATTATCTACCCATAATAATCAAAAATAAAATTTAAAAAGAAACATATTGATTTAAATTAACAGTAAATTATTAACTAGCAAGAGTCAGATTCTTTCTAGTTCTAAGTTATAAAAACCCAACCCTAATAGCTTAATCATACATGTTGTTTTCTAAACCAATTCTCTGACACCAATTGGGTGTCCTACAATTTAATTCAATCTGATACTAACTATCTGTAGTTAGCACAGATCCACAGGTTAGGGCTGAATCCTATAAGACCACCCCCAATTTAGCTGCCGGCCAAAAGTCATGGATATTCTCGTTACCCAAACTTCTGCACAGCTATCTAAAAATTCAAGAGCTCCCAAGATCCTCTCCTGCCCCCAGGTTATAAAATTTGTTAGAATGATTCACAGAATTCAGGAAAGCACTACAATTATAGTTTTATTGTAAGGCACGCAACTCAGGAATAGCCAATAGAAGAGCCAAATAAAGTATAAAAGGTACTGCGGAGTGGGTAGCACAGAGCTTCGTGTCCTCTCCAGACATGCCACCCTCCAAGCACGTGATATGTTCACCAACCTGGAAGCTCCCTAAACCACATTGTTCAAAAGTTTTTATTGAGGCTTCATTACTTGGGCATAATTGGCTAAATCATGTAGCTCCCCTCTTCTCCCAGGAGGTTGGGAAGTGGAGCTGAAAAGTTTCAACCCTGTGATCCCTTGTCCAGTCCCTACCTTGAAACTAAGAGTCCACCATGACCCACCTTATTAGCATAAACTCAAGCATGGTTGAAAGAAGCATATTATGAATAACAAAAGACATACCTATCACTCAGAAAATTCCAAGGGTTTTTGAAGCTCTTGTGCCAAGAACCAAAGGCAAAGACCAAACACTATATATATATATATATATATATATATATACACACACACATACATATATATACATTTGTTATACCACAGTACAAAAAGGGATTTATTGGTTTATCAGTCTGGAAAGTTCAGGGTGAAGCTAACTTTAGACATGATTGGGTTCAGTGGCTCAAATAATATCATCATCATGTCTCTTTCTCATCAGCATGTGTGTCCACTTTGCTTTAGCTTGACTTTATTTTTAGATGGGATTTGACCACAATGGGGAATCATGGATTCGAATTAAGGATTCTGATTATGCCAGAACTTTATATCTATATCTATAAATAATCATTGGCTGCCCCAATGTTCATAGATATTACACAGTGAATAGACATAACTAAAAATTATTTGACTCCATTTATCATACTAGTTTTGCATTATGTTTCATTTAAGTCAAGAATAACATTTGTAAAAGAAGATCATGTACTAACTTCTGGATATTGTTGATGTTTATATTATATGTATTATTTTTTCATTCTTATGTATAGATACCATATTAAATATATACCCTATATCAAATGTCAAATAATTAGTTTTCTTTTGAATTCTCTCAGCATAGATATTAGGATTATATTACTTTATAGTCTTCTCTTTTCTTGATCTAATTTGGACAATATTGAATAGTTCTTTGTGACAGAAAATAGACTGCCACTTTATTTTCAACTTCAACTCCATGATTTAAAAAAATCCTGAAATGGTTATTTTCAAAAGTTGAAAATTTAGAATACAGAAAAATTTTATGTAACTGAATCTTCTGCACATTAGAAAGAGTGGGAGAGCAAGATGGCTTAATAAAAATACCATTTGAATTTTCACCACAAAGAAGTGGACATTTCAGATAGTTTATTGACCTCCTTTTGGGTTGTCAGAGATCAAGAGAGGAAGTCTATCTGAAGTGGAAATTGCTGAATATTGGCATTTATGGCCTCACAAAATATCAATATTAAGTAATGTCTTCACTAATAAAATCTACCATACACCTAGACTTAAATACCACAATCACAACTAGGAGAAGAAATTAACATTTGTAATGCATTTGGAAGATTATAAGAAAAGAACTATAGATGATAGTTTGGTTTGTAGATGCATATTTGTTGATCCTTTAATTTACTTATAATTTAAATATTTTTATTGAATGCCTACATTATAAAAGACAAATCTTGCCAAGTTCTTGGATTATATAAATAAAGAAATGTAGTTCATACGTTTATGGAGCTTGCAATTGAAGAGACACAAGACCTTGATCTTTGTTTCAAAAAGTATATAATCTGGTCAGGGAGCTAGGTAAGTAAATGGATAATCCAAAGAGAGAATGGTCAATGTTAGGTATATACAGTCACTGGATGATATAGGAACATCAGTGGAGGTATTTTTCATAAACTGGAATAAAGACTTGAATAGGAGGAGTGACAAAGATAGAGCTTTGAAAGCTTTAATAGAAATTGATTTGGTGCCTGGTGGGGTGGCTCACGCCTGTAATCCTAGCACTTTGAGAGGCCAAGGGGGGTGGATTCCTTAAACTCAGGAGTTCAAGACCAGCCTGAGCATGAGTGATACCAGTCTCTACAAAAAATAGAAAAAATTAGCCAGGTTTTGTGGCTCATGCCTGTAGTCCCAGTTACTCGGGAGGCTGAGACAGGAAGATCACTTGAGCCCAGGAGTTTGAGGTTGCAGTGAGTTATGATGAAGCCACTGCACTCTAGGTGAGTGAGGTGACAGAGTGAGACTGTATCTCCAGAAAGAAAGGAAGGAAGGAAGGAAGGAAAGAAGGAAGGAAGGAAGGAAGGAAGGAAGGAAGGAAGGAAGGAAGGAATGAATGAATTGGGGCAGATACTGAAGGGAAGGGCTAATGCACACAAATGCATTGAGAATATACATAGTGTTTTAGATTCTAGGGACTTCAAGGTTGTTATGACTTAAGTGTATGGTACGAAGAATGGAGTGATGAGAAATGAGACTAAAGAGTGAGAAATGATTTAGATACTAAAGGAAGAATTTGAATTTAATATTTGTGATCCATTGAAGAATCTTTAATTCATGATTGACCTACTCAAATTTATGTTTTAAAAGATTTCTCTGAGTAGTAATGCAGTGGATTACTTTATCCTAGGCTGACTGAACTTAATAATCAAGTGGAAGTTTTATAGATTTCACTAGGGTGCGCAGAGGATGTAAACTACCACAGACCAACAGATGGAAAAGTGTAAAGTTGAGTTGCTTTATTTGTTTTTTAATTACTCTGGATATATTATTGGCTTGGCAGTACTCACTTAGAGACAAAGGGAGGTACAAAAACAATAATGAGCAGGGATATATATATATGTATATATGCTGGGAAATGTTTTGTTGGTAGCACAGAGTTCAGTAAATTAGCACCAGGTTGGTACTGTCACATAATTTCCTGGTAGGAGCACAGCAGAGCAGCTTGTAAGAACAGATGAGCCAGGGCACAAATAAAGCAATGAACATAAATCAGCAAAACTTAATTTAGCATTGGACAGCTAGATGGCGGTCAGTGATGCTGATCATTATTACCATACTGCCATGCACAGAGGGGACTCAAAAAATATTTGTTGATGATAATTATAAACTCAACAAGAAACATGACTAGCATTACCCCTCCCCCCTTTTAGACCATCCTTTCCAGAAAACATTTAGATGTTTATCACCACTAGTCAAAGACATCAAGATGCCTTGTGGAGAAGTATTTTGACCATTACCTGGGGCTCAAGATACACGTAATTATTATGTGCTTCTTTCTAAAACAGAAGCAAATTTTATTTACACACTGTATTCTATTTCCAGTAGAATGGCTCATCTGTGCATGTTCCTGATGACTCAATATTTAGTTTAGTTTTATTTGAAACAAAGGTTTTAGTATACAATCCAATAAATGTAAAGACAAATATTACTAAATATAACTGAGATTTTCAATGCATAAGTAATCTCACCCAGGATAAATCTCATTGGCTATCATATTACCAATTTCACTTGAACTTGTTAATCTCACATTGATGATTCATTTTTTTTGCACTAAACATCTCAGTGTTTTTGTTTGTTTAAAACTTAACTGCTTGTTTTATTTTTTTTTTCTTTCTAAAAGAGAGAAAAACATAAATATAATCTTTAATGTACAGTCCCGAGAATGAGAAGAGGTGAAGTGGGGGTGGGGACACAAAATTTAACTTATTCACACATAATATACTCACACCTAATAAAGTCCACTTTAATAGGAAATGACACTATTGCACATTGCAGCTCCAACTGTTTTTTGGGACAGATTGTCATTTACCATACAGTTGAGAGTCAAACAGAGACTGATTTCATTTATTTAAAAAGTTTTTTTTTTTAAATAAATGCATGGATATAAGATTAATTCTCTGACTTTTATCTTCTTTTCTGTCATATTTAGAAAATTCTACCTGAAAGTAAGAGGCACTGTTTGGAATTATCTGTTATGGTTGCTTCTTCCTGCATAGCTCTCTTCTGCGTTGCCCAATTTTCCTCAAATGTATTCATTTAAATTTCAAACTTGGAAAGAAAAGGCAACACAAAATTAAAATATTTTTATGTTTTAGGGCATGAATATCCAGTAGATATGTGTTTTATTTATGATAAATTGCAATATAACACAATGCAATACAACACAATAAAATAATGTATGATGTTTTATAAACACTTAAGATTACTCCCCTAGGCATTTAAAAATACTGTTCTTTAGAATTTGTCTGGTCTTGATATCATCATTCTAGATGGCAACATCTTTTATTTTAACTTTGGCATGGAGGAAGGAATAAGTAGGAAAGAGAAGGGGTTTAAAACCTGTTTATTCATAAGGTGCCACATAATTGCCTTATATTCCATTGTCCATAACTTACATTATGTAGTTACATTGCTGCATTTAGTTGCAAGAGAGTCTGGAAATATAGTAATTATCCTGGAAGTCACATGCTCAGATAAAATTGGGGAAGAACAGATACTAAGAAATGACTAGCAATGTCTGCCATACTTGTTTCCTTGGGGATATTAAATTGTGTCCTCTCTCTACCTTGAGGTTTATTTAGTAGTTTTTAAAGAACAGAATTACAAAACCCTTTTCCCATAAACTTTTTCCAAATTTTATTATAAATATCTTCCTTGACAATAAAAGATTAATCATGATATATAAATACACACAACATGTATACAGACTTTACAAACACTACATAAATTTATGAGAAAGAGACCTACTATTTCTTTTCTTAGTGTTCTACTGTTTAATAAAACATTAGAAATAACTTTTGTGGTCTCTATTGAGTTTTTATAATTTTATTTTACCAAAGAAACAACCATATATGATGCAGATTTACTAGAAATACAAACTTTTTTGAACTTTCACTGCTCTGAAAGAAATGCTTTTCTAAAAATAAAATGTACATGTTTGGAGAAATGTTCAAATAAATGTGCTAGTTTTTATGATCAAAATTCCATTACTGTTAATGAAATTTTGCCCAGCTGTGCCCTTGAAATATGGATACTTCTTTTATTTTCTTTTAAGAAAATCATTTTATCTGAGCAGTTGCTTTTCAATTTATCCATTTGTACGTTGATGGCATTTGTTCTACATGAAATGTTGGATTTATATGTAAAGGAAAAAATAAGGTATTTGTCCACTGCATCTGTAGTGAGTCACAAACAACTCATCAACATGAACTTTAGCACCTTAGCATAGTTTTCGTATGGAACTTCTGCATAATTCATCATAAAAGAACATGAGGCATTCAGAAGTCAGTGTTCATTCAAGGACACGCTGCAGTATTAGCAGCACAAGGAAACAAATATGCCTCCTCTATACATAATTTACAAAAGACAGCCGATAAGTTTTATGGTTCATAATAGAGTTATTCTGATCCCCTTATAGTTGTTTGAGAATATCTTTAAAGTAATACAGTAAGGGAAATTATATTAAAATCAATTTATTTAGCATATTATATTATTTTTGTTTAATATAAATTTCCTTGGAAGGTAATTAATAGCAATTATATCCAAATTTCTAAAAAATTTGTTTTTAAAATAAGTAATACATTAACATTCAAAAAACAAAACTGTAAAAGGGTATACACCCTTTAAAAATTATTAACATGATTTTTAATCTCATCTCCTGTTATACCATACAGACTAGCTACTTGACAAGTAATAGGAAATTGATTTATATAATACATGAGTCCTACTGGCAGTATTTTATAGTATCAGATCCAATGCTTTTGGACCTTTTCTTTAGTTTGATTCTCCACTAGGCAGGAGAGGAAGTGCCTATCAGGATCACCTGCAGAAACACTGCAAAACACCCCCCACCACCGACACCACCACTTCCTAAAATATGCCTTACTGAGCCTCAAAGTATTATCATTGATTGTACTTTTTTCTATTCTTTTGTTTGGAAGATAAATAGGGATGGGAACCTCTTTTCTTTAAACACGTTTAAGTTTTCCATTTTTAATAATAAATATTAGTTCTGTAGAGGAAAAAATATATATTTATACTATTTATTTATCATCAGTGTATTGCTTGAGAAAAAATACTAAATATCTCACTGCATGATCTCAGGAAAAAAAAAAATAAACAACCTAAGTAAAAGTAATCAGTCCTATGAGTGAAAGCTGTTGATATACAATAAAAACTTGTAGAGAAGGACATTACGTTACTAACAGGATAATAAATTCAACTGTTGGAAAAAGAGATGATATCATTCTTGTCTGTTTGTCAGCACCAGTGTGCTGTCTTTCGTATAGATCAGGCTTATAGTACTTATGAATTCTGCCCTCGAGAAGCTTACAATTCCTTTGTGATGGACAACTAAATATAAATCAGTGAACAAGCATAGTAACCTCAGTTTATATGTCCACTCAAGAATCTAGAAATGGTTATTATATAAAGTAAATATTAGACAAAAGCAATTCCATAATGGCTATGAAGTTATAGATCCAGATAGAAAGGATCAATAAAAATTTCCCATTGTCTTTGGTGGGATTCCACAGGGAAAAGACTCCCAGGCAGAGATTTGAATGCAAAGGAAGGTGGACTGGTCAGAAGGCCAAGCAACAATGCAGTCGAGATAAACTTAGCTGACCCATTGAAGCACTACGGATCTGGGATGACTTTTAAAAGTTGGGCCTTGAGGGACCACATGCTACCGGTGGGAGTGTGAAACCTGTTGATTTTCTTTGATTGAAGGTAATTCATGAGGGCAGCTCAGCTGAGGGTCACGCAGCAACTGGGGAAAATGAATGCCTCGGGCCTGATCTAGAATCCGGGTGGCACACACCAGCATCTACTCTGCATTTTGTTCTAAGCTGGTAAATTTATCTGTGTGTAACCTGGGTTTTGTAGAAACATTGAGATCAAAGGAGGAAGAATCATTGATTTGGGTTAAGAAGATTGTTCAAATAACCAGGGCATAATTAAAACAAAGTAAAACAAAAACACAGGAAGCCCTTTACACAGGTGAGTGAACCAGGAACCAAGTAATAAGTGTCAGAAGAAGATAAGCTATAGTGTAGTTGTAAGCTGTCATTGCATAAAAGAGATAGGAAGGTGTGTGACACATGAACACAACAAGCATTTATAGATTGTGACACTGTGGTCTCCCTTGAGGCCCCTCTCCATGTGGCACCAACCTATCTTCTCCAGTGCTATTTCTTTTCCCATAACTCTCTATTTGTTTATTAACTCCTCAATATTTACTAGAATCAACACTAATTTCACAAACTTGAGATCTTTCTCATGCTGCTCTTCTACCTCCCCTTACTCCATTTCAAGTCCTCTCATGCTTAAAGTCCTTCCTCAATTCCCATTCTCCACCAAGCCTTCCCTATTGACCTACACCTCCAGTTCCCTCCCCTCTTGAAATGCTTTCCTACACTTTCTTGGCAATTTACTTCATGTTCCCCTTTCCCCCTCCCCACCCCTCCATTCCTCTCTCTCTCTCTCTCTCTCTTTTTATCTTTACCATTAATGTTTTCATTCTTTTTACTTTTACCATAAAGGCATAAATACTATAGAATATATATGTGTACACTCTGTGTATACAGATACACTATATATGATGTGTACAATATGTAATGTATGTTATGTATAGCATATTACTTATTATACACTAAACTATTCTTATACTTTGGTATTTGCTTTTCTCCACTTATGACATCTTATGAGATTTATTGATATGGACACATTAGATACATTTATTCATTTTAACTGCATTATAGAATTTTATTATATTTTAAAAAGTATTTCACTTATCAATATCTCTGATAATGGTTCTTTGGGTTGCTTCTAATTTCTCATTATTACAACAAAGCTATGATACATATCCTTGGATGCCAATGGCATGTATTTGTTAGAGCTTCATAATGAAACTATCAGTTCCTTAAAGGAAGGAGTACTTTAAATTCCCTGTGATACGTAGTATAGAGCTGACTGCATAATTGCAGTATTCTCTTGACAGATTAGACAGAGAGCAATGGCCTTGGATACAGAAGCAGGAGTCTCTGCCAGCCTCCGCCCTATATGTAAGAAGGAACTATTAGGCAGGCAGTGATCTCAAATTATGTTCATTTGATATCACATACTAAATACTATTAACATAGATTCTACGAACTAGGGTTGCTTTGCATCCTCTTTTATTCATGTAAGACTTATCCTGAGTCATTTCATTTTACTGCCATATGTCATTTTACTGATATATTCACAATGCTAAAGTTGTTTAGAAATAATGTCTTTACCTATACAAAAGTAGATTTCTATTAACTTCCCTTCCAGTGGCTCTTTCATAGGAGCACAGGATTTACTGCCATCTTGGCAAATTATTCTGAGTGAAGAAAGTATCTCTTCCTTCAATTGTACCTTCTTAGAAGCATTTCTTACAGCATTTAAGTGGGTCTGTGATATGGCTATCTCTCATTTTGACCCCCGCACAACTCCTCCTTGGTCTCCCTGCTTTAAACACGGTCCTCTAATCAGTGGCCAATCTGTAACTGCCAGAATGATCCTTTTCTCCAATTGTTTCCCTGCAAATCTTTTCTCATTTCAATCTTCCTATAGCTGCATAATCTAGACATCAGCCTGGAGAATATCAGCTCCTATCCCAAAGCTTTTCATCAAAGGCTTTATGTTTATTTTCTCTGTCTTTACCCATATCCTCTTTGCTGATATTGCCTGGCAGTGTTACTCACCACATCCTTTTTACAATCTGCCTACATACCTCCTTTACTTTTCAACGCATTCTCTGCTTTGGCTTACAAGATATTTATCCTCCTTTATCATATTTTTAACAGAAAATTTCTATGAATATATTATTTATAAGACGTACAGAGGGAAATAAGGAAAAGAAAGATGAAAAGAATGTTATCATCTAGGGATATCTACCATCCTTATGTGAGCATATTTTTTCATCTTTCTGCATTATATTAAAAAATTTAGTCCCACTTGTATACATAATTTGTATCATTTCTTTTTCACTAAATACTATAGCATAAGCATTTTATAAATACTAAAAATTCTTTGTGAACAGCATTTTTCTGGAAGAAAATAATAGTACATGGAGATACAGAGCAGTCTACTTCATCTAAAAATGTGAAAAATAAAATTAGTAATGTGACTGAAAAATTCATACAGTTAAAAGGAATTGTTAATTATTGGTGATAGATGGAGTCATCCAGAGATAGGAAGATTAAACCTCTTTAAATAGGAAAACATTATGCATGAGCATGTTCATACAAGAAACAAGCGGATAAAGAATTTGGTAAGGAGATAGACTGGAATATGGAGGAACAAAATAGTAAAAATAGTTTTATATGGGTAAGATGAAAGCAGATACTTTATGTTCAAAGTCAAGTCTTTAGCACCAAGGAGTATTTGTTACTATATATCCAATATTATATCCAAATTACCATTTGAAAGACTTAACAGGGAATATTTTCTTGTTCAAAAGGCTTATTTATTTCCAAATTCCTTATTCATTAAGAGATGTATCAGCATATCAGGAGTGGGGTCATTTCTAGAAAGGACTGTGGAAATGACCTTTTCTCCTCCTAAAGAAATTGTAAGCCCCTAAATGATTATAATAATTCTTTACATTTGTATAACAAAAGTGTTATAAGATCAATTTCATATTAATTATCTCCTTTTATGCTCACAACAAAGCTATAAAGCAGGCATTAAAATAATTCTATTTATAAATGGATAAAACAAGGTCAGAGAAGTTAAGTGATTTACCAAAGATGGTTCTATTAGCAAAGAGTATACAAACCTGAACTTCTGATTCATTTTGTTATTTGGTTTTGTTTTAAAGCATACTTTTTCTAATATTATTAGGGAGGTAGGTTTTGGCAGAGAATGCAGAGAGATCAACCTTGAATTTTTAATATTATTCCCTTCTTTTGTTTTTTTTAATATATGTACAAGTATGTAGGAAGTATGTTTTCTAAGCTTTCACAAAGGAAAACTTCAGCGGATATAAAATGTATTCCTAGGCTTATAGCTATTTCTCTGATGTCCTCTGGAAATCACTATTGAAGTCAAAAGCCTTCTGTTTCTTTTGAGAATTGCCTATGAAGATGCTTCTAAGATACATATTCTTCTAAGAATATATTTTAAAATATATTCTTAAAATATTAAACCTTTCTAGCACCTGTCTAATAAAGGTTCATTAATGTTGTCTATGAGGTGGGGAGAACATTTAATCTTCATATAAAGGATATTTTCATTTCAGGATTTATTTTTAACCATCGCAGTTCCAATCATGCTTAATTCTCACTCTGATGTTCCCAAGGTTAAGCCCCAACCCAAGTCTATGGTATCTATCATCCTCTTTCCCACTCTTTTAATTCGGTTGTCATAGTTTCTCTACATTCTTGGGAACTTTTCACTTTTTCTTCCAATTCCTTTATTTTGATTCTAGTGTCAGTGATACTCTTTATTTCTAACTCAGATTTTAGGTCTTCAGTTACACCTTTAATTTTCTTGCATTTCTTTCTTTTTTCTTATATTTTCCTTTTGTTGTGTATCTTTGATTTTTTGTATTATCCCGTTCTTCAATTCATCTTTCTCCTTTTTTTTATTTTTTCATTGAGGCCACATTTCTTGTGTCATATTGAGTATATTAGTAAGAAACTGTCATCTGTAGGATAGATACTATGTGTAGCAAGGCACCACCTACATTTTTTTTCTTTTCACTCATCCATGAATGAGGAAATTTTCCCCAATATCTGTGTTTTCAGGCAGAGTGCCCAGATTGCATTTGATTTCACTTTCTGTGAGCATGAATGTTGGATAAATACCCCTTATATCCAAATGAGAAGGGAAAGATGTGCATATTTCCTTGGAGCAAAGAACAGACTCTTGAATACATTTCAATTCTGTGATGCTGAGAGTTTGCTCTTACAATTGCGTGGGAGAAGAAAACAAGTCATTTTCTCAATTCAGTTCTCTTGGTCTTGTAGTTCACAGATACTTTCTTGCAATCCTTGTGATATATTGATGAGTCCCATTGTCCAGTTTTCTCATGAGTTTTCATTTTTTCTGTCTCCATGATTATTTTTTTGAATAATGGGAGAAAGTGAATTAGGCTGTGCTTGTAATATTTTACTTGAATTTCTTTTCCTATTTTATTCAATCTGATAATATATATATTATATTTTTTTGAGGTAGAGTCCTACTCTGTCACCCTGACTAGAGTGCCATGGTGTCAGCCTAGCTCACAGCAACCTCAAACTCCTGGGCTCAAGCAATCCTTCTTCCTCAGCCTCCCGAGTAGCTGGGACTACAGGCATGCGCCACCATGCCCGGCTAATTTTTTCTATATATTTTTAGTTGTCCAGTTAATTTCCTTTTATTTTTTAGTAGAGACAGGGTCTCGCTCTTGCTCAGGCTGGTTTCAAATTCCTGAGCTCAAAGGATCAGCCCTCCTCAGCCTCCCAGAGTGCTAGGATTACAGGCCTGAGCCACCACGCCCGGCCAATATATGTTCTTAATCACCTATTGAAACCTACACCACATTAACTTCTTATGTATTATTGCATTTAATAAATGCGTTCAGGTTTCTCCATCACTTTTTGTCATAGATTAGCAACTCCTACACAGTATGAAACAACAAATTGATTTAATAAATATTTATACTGATTATCCACTAGTATTTCATATTTTTTAACTTGTTTATAATGTATTCAACACTTTATCCCAATAAATAGATGTCAAAAGTTTTACTGCTAGTAACAAAGTATGTACCAAAAACTGAAAAATTTCTACTTATCCTATTCAATTCTATTAGTGACTATCTTAAAGCTTACTGTAGTGATTTAAATACATTATCTGGTTTACCAAGATGTACTCTTAACTTCTTAATGGCTGACTGTGTTGATACAGAGCATAATCCAATAGGATACTACTCCTAATGTATAAATAACCCAGGTGGCTGCTTCAAAGACATTTAGTGAAAAGGTAAAGTCTACTTAAGCAAAAAAGTTTTCAAATTGTAAAATTGTATCTTCACACTTATGATCTTGTTCTAAGTAGTATGCTTAGTTGTATTCTATATACAACCTTGCCTATTTTTATTGATAAGAAGAAATAAAATTTGCAGAGTGGCCATAATATTAGTGCAAATTTAATTTATGAAGTTTTCTTCTACCACTACATTTCTTATGGTTGGCTGGACTATTGAGATATCTTATTCTATCAACCAATGGCTTGGCTGCTACGCAGTAGATGTCAGTTCCACTGAGGAGGGTGGAGCCAACCATTACTTATAGCACTTCCACTTTCCAAAAAGCTAAATGTAGCATTACAGAAAGAATTTGAATTTAGGTACAAAATTTCACACACACACAGACACACAAACACACACACACAGGCACACGCACACACACAGGTCTCTGGCCACATTTCAAAGTGGGTTAGAGGAGAACAATTACATGCATATTTCCCTCTTCACCTCTATTCCCTTCAGAAATTCTCATAAGAAATAAAATCACATGGGATGCTGGTGGATCTACACTGTTTTAATAAGTGGTCAAAACAGATCGCAATTTAGCATCCTAAACTTATGTATGTATCTAATCTTTTGCATGTAGCTTCTTTGATAAATCTATAAAACACAAGAAGTAAATAATTGTATTTATTGTTTTTGTTGCTTATATTATAATTTGTTATTGCCCTAGAGGAGTCTTTTTGTTTCAAGTTCTTCTTTCTAACATAGATTAGCTTCTATGGTAACTAATTGTCCCACATTCATTCCTTTACCATAAGCTCATTAACGAATAGTTTTCAGGTAATATGGATTGTTACTTAAAATATATGTTATCACTGAGGTAAATAAATCTGTTTAATGTGTCATTTAAACTATTAAAACATCACTAGTGAGAAGTAGAACATAGAGTGAGAGCAGTTTAAATATTTTATTAATCTACAAAACAAATGAAACAATGGTTTCCTTTGGTATCACAAGAGAAAAATTACATTTGCAACTTGCTTTTAAAATTTTATTTTATTTTTCCAACTGGGAGAAGTTAGTAGTGAGCGAAACTTCTTGCCTAATTGATAAGCATAAACAATAGCTGTTACTATTAAAATCTAACATCCAAATTATAAAATTATATCTTAGTTCTTAGGTCGGAAATTATTTCTAGATATCTACATGCTACTGATGGACATTGGAAGTATTCTGCCCTTCCCCCTCCCAAGCCAGGCAATTTTAGGACAATCAATTATCCTATTAAAGTTATGTTAAGTATCTTATTAAGGAAATGCTGTGTTTTCTGTGCTCAATTTGTTCTTCTATGTATTTTGTATAGTAATTTAATATTTCACATGTTAAAAAGAACTTCCTCTTTATTTCATTTTAATAGATGACAATGCTTGGTTTTGCCTGATTTTGTTCTATAAGTAAAAAACTATAAGTAGTATTTTGTGACATATGCATTGCAATGTCCTGATGTCAAGGAGAATAAAAGGAAAAAAAAAGTAGCAATAAACTTTGGTATTTTGATGCTAGAACATAAAATATTGATGACTTAATTAAAAATATGAGGTCAAATGAAATGTGCTTGGGTGCTGCAAATTTATATGTAATTCATTTAAAAAAAAAACATTTCTGCAGGCTCTTTTAATTAGATGTACAAAGAGGGAACTGAGCTGTGAAGCAGAAAACCTGGTTCCTCCAACAAGTCTATTGGTAACCAGCTGTGCCATGGTGGTAGTCACTGCAACTTTCTAAGCCTTTGTGTTCTCATTTGGAAGACGACAAAGTAAAATCTCGCAATCATCAATGTCATTTCTAGGCCCAAAACCAACTTCTCTATGCTTATTTGAGAGAGAGGTTAAATTTCAAGTATCTTCCCACAGTTGAAAAAACCACTAAACTTAAAGCACAGTTAACAATATATCCAAATGGAAAGCTTTTGTATAACAGGAAGATCAAATATGAAGATTGTGTTATGATTATCGTTCTAGAAACATGTGAGAATTCTGTCCAGGTAAAAGTAGCAAGTTATGGCAGATAATAGAGAACATACAGCCACGGCACTGTAATATGTGGGGTGCACCCACTCATTCTTTAATTTTAAGTAACAGGGCATTCCTTTTTTGTTGATGCCCTTATTTAAGGCCAGAACATAGTTTTCAACTCTCTAAATCCATATAATCTTTTCCAAGATGCTTTGATAATTTCTATACTGCAAGGGCAGATGTACGATGTTCTTTTGTAGTTAGAAATGTAATGAGGTAGTGCTTAGACTCCATGGCATGTGATAGATGTCATTTACCATGTGTCCCATGACAGATGTAATTTACTACATATCTCTTGTTGGTTCTGCTAACCCCTTTTTCATATGGATTGATACAATTCTCTTATTTTATGAATTAAAACCAATGATTCTTCGAGCAAAGGTGGCTGAGCTCTGGAAGTGAGCACTTTATCAATCTAAATTAGGCCATAAGCATTTTGTTCAGTGAAGCATAGACTACAGTTCATTGGTTCAGTAACAGTAAATAATTATTGTGTTAGAATAACAGCACTTCCTGAACTTCTTAAACTCATTGGTCAATTCATGAATCAATCCCCATGTATTTCTTTAGAGAAGTGGAATAAAAATTAATTTTCCTATAGTTGCATTAACAGAATATGTATTTACTACTTTAAATTTGAATAAACTGAAAAGTTTCTCAGGGAAGAGTCTAGAAGTCTGTGTCTGGATGGGGAAAACATAGTTTGATTATAAAGCAACATAAGTTATTTTAGTAAAATGTTTATCTCCCTAATATTATCCATACTACACTTACTATATTTAACTTGGCCTCAGCTTTTGAATCTACACTTACATGATCCTTCTTTATAAACATAGTGGATATTAAACATTTGATGGAAATGTTTAAAAAATGCAGAAGATAGCTAGATGGGAGTGGAAAAAAAAGGAGTCTAAAAAGGGGTCTTTCTTTGCAGGTAAATATTAAAAATGAAATGGATAACAAGCCAGAAATTTATGGCATGTTGATAGAATTATTTCTGAAAAGCATTTTTCTTTCCAAAATGACATATGTCTTTCTTTAAGTTCCATCTCTCTAGATGGCTGATCTATAATGAGCTGAAGAAGGGATTTTGATCTTTCCTAAGAGTGTTTTGTCAATGATCAGAAAGAACGGGTTCCATTTCTTTCCAAGTTGAACCAGAAATGTCACAAATCAAGAAAGGTGAAGTTTTTCAGCAAAAGGGATAGTAAATGCACTGAACCTTTATAAGCTGCTGTAGTATTGTATTTTTTTTCTTTCTTTTTTTTTTTTGGTATGTGTGTAAAATGTATTGATAAAAGAATCTGTGCACCTCTGACACTATTGGAGGCAAATGGAAATATCATGGGGAGAGAACGAAGTTGAGGTTAGCAAGATCGTTCTTAACCAAAGCGTTTACGAAACATAAAACAAGTTAGACCAGTTTTAAAACTGTGCAAGATAAGACACTCATGCATTCATATGGAAAAAGAGAACTTTCATAGTGTTAACCGATCTTTTTTTTTTAACTAAAGCTCCTTCTAGTCACTTTTAGCTTTGAAGTATTTGCATTTGAATATTTAAATTTTCTTTGACCTGCTTAAGTGTGTTTTTAAGAGTATATATGTGAAAAGTATATGTACACTGTCATTGTCTCTACATGTATGTGTTTTTCTAAGTAGAGTTTATGAGTATTAATAAATTCAAAATTTATGGAATTTAATAAATTCTTGACTATAAGCTTTGAATTAAAATACAGACTGAGGATTCTCAGAAACAAAACATTTTTGTATACTCCTAACTCTACTTCACTTCCTTTGGCATTGGCCACCAATAAAAAATATACAGTTAATTAGAGAATTTCAAAATACTCATTAATAGATATAAATAGGGGATATTAACCACCTTTTTTTCCCAGCAGCCAGAAAGCTCACAACCAAGGAGATCAATTTAGAAGAGGATGATATTTATGCAAACCTCAAAATACAAAATGCTATTGAGGGTCAACAAGCACCTATCTATAATTCATTTCTATCATGGTCTAGTCTGGGGGCCAAATTTTGCTTTTTATCTCATGTCTGCTGAGTGCAGTCTTTAGGATACAGCAACTCAGGTCTTCTTAGGTCTACTTTAGTTTCTAGTTTTCTTCATTTCCCTCCCCAAATCCTCATCCATCTTCACTTTTCTGTTTCTAGCTAAAGACATGGTCATTTTGCTGGATGATTCTCTGTGATAAATATATTAGGTAATGCTAGCTGCTATAACAGATGGATCCCAGATTGTATGATGATTCAAACATTTGAGATATATATTTTTTATTGTTCACATATTAATTGAGAAGTGATCCTCCCTCCTTCCCAAAGAGATACAGGGAAATAGGTTGACAAAGAAGGGCTTTATTATCTTCTGTAAAAAGACTTCTTAGAAAGCCACCCTAGTTAGCCAGAAGAGGAGGACATGGCAGAATGGTGTGCAACTATTTAATGGGTCAATCCTACAACATAAACAATGTCTTATGTTTAAATTCCTTTGTCAGTTAGCCATATGGTCACACATAATTGAAAAGTAAGATGAGCAGTGCAATTCTGCTGTAAGGACAGGAAAGGGAAGAAAAGTATTTTCATAGCTAGTGTCTCTGAACAAAGAACTTGACACTAAATGCTACTTTTAAGTCCATTTAATCCTGTCACAAAACATCTGCATTTTCAAATCTGTATTTTCAGATGAGAGAAATGGCCATGTAAAAAGTCTTTTACTTATTTGTATATTTGATGTACCATTTTTTAAACTTTATTAGCCAAATAACCATTTGTATAATCACTTATTTAGGACTTAGATGGATTATCACTTCTATATCCAGTAAAATTGCTGTCTGGCACATTTACATCTGTGATTTCATCAACAACATAGGATATCTTTCAAGGAAAAACCAGAGATCTGCTTACTTAATGTCCTTGATTTTTCCATATTTTAAGTTTCATGAGGGCTGGGGACCATGCCAATCTTAATCATTCTGCTCCCCAGAGTTAAGAATGATGAATTGTTTGTGGTAAGTACTAAATAAATATGTATAAATATGTATTGAATGAATAAAAAAGACTAGAAACTGATGAAATGGTAAAATTTTACCTTAAGTAACTGCTAAATTATTAACTTCAATACACTGGTCGTTTCCTTTTAAAGGGAAAATATTTTATCTAGTCAGAAAAGCATAAAATTTATATTTCTGAGGCTAATACTTCTTGTTTTGAAGTTATCTTATATTTGTGGAAGTTGCCTTTCATTACCTTTGACACATAGCTTTTGTGCTTTTGGTGCACCCTTTTCTGCATTTCTCAGCCTCATACCACTATTCCCTGTATATCCTTTTACTCTCTCCAAAGAACAGGAATTTTGTGTCTCTAACTGAAAATAACTAAAAGGAATCTAAGACAAAACGTGATAAATGTCTCTCAATAAGTAGATGTATGGTTCCCTGGTTTAGATGGACAAGAGAAAATATTATTCATATGATTTCCATATGCATATCGGTGTTCATAAATTTCATGTTGATAGCCTAAAGATATTTTATGCAGCATTATTTATGGTGGAATTTCTTATCGTAGGAAAGAAGAAATTAATCACAGAAAGACAATAATTTTCAGTAGTTTATAGGGAGAGTCTGTGAAACATTTATATATGCCAGTACAGCCACCATATACAAAAACAGCATGCACAAAGATGCATTTTAATATAAAGATATTCAAGTAGTTTTTATTTTTAAAAACAATTCCATAGTATACCTTATTTAATGCCCATCCTTTATTACCTTCATTTGCAAAAATATTATCCTCATGAAACATTTTTATTAGTCTCTTGGAACCAGAAAGATTACTACTGTTAATGTGTTTTATGATTTCTTATACTGAGAAAAGCTCTGGAATTAGATAAATTGTGATTTTTTTGAGGCTTTAATTTTAATCTTTATTTTACTGAAAGATTATGAAGTCTTCCCTCCTAATAGATCATCTAATTTAACTCAGACATAACGTGATGTGACATAGTTACTTTGAGTAACATTGGTAATTACTATTAGGATTGGGAAGACTATGAAAACATCGAAAAAGTGGAAGAGTTGCATAGTTGATTTATATTTAATGCCAATAGGCCTGCCAGTTTGTATGATTAAATTTTCATAATACAAAAAATGATTTAATAAGTTTTCATTCAATTTTTCTGTGTGTATAGTTAAATTATTACCAATCAGTTGGATCTAGAAAATACACATACGTACACACATAATTGTATATACAAATATATACACTCACACATGTAAACACACATCCATAATAACAAAGATTATTTCTTTACTTTCATTATGTGATTTTAATCAATCTACATCAATAATAAGATATAAACAAAATTCAAAAATGTTTAATGTATTTTTAGGTGGCCATTCTGAGCATCTGTGTGGAGCAGTAAGGATCCTTAGTATCTAAGTTAAAACTCCCAATGTTAAAGCACATTTGGTAGAATTGTTTTGTATAGTTTACGATTATTTCAAATCTTAAAAGAGAAGTCTAATTGTATTTCTACAAACCAATTTAAATCATCCTACTTTAAAAGCTTTTTATCCTATAATAGTATAATAATATTACAACTGTTAACACTAGTTATATTAATTCAGGAATTAAAAATATAATGTATTGGTACCTGGCTCAGGTCTTAAAGACATAGTTCAAGAAATCTACATAGCATTCAACAGAATATGATGATTATATTGTAGCTTTATGAAACTGAAAAATAAAATTCATTCAGAATTATTTATTAACATAATCATTTTCATTCAGAATTTTATAAACGGCTTTTTATATTTGTCTAAGCTGATTTTTATTGTTTAGCACTTATTTTTGCTTCCTTCAGACTCAGCTCTATAAAATAGATTTGGTGCTACACTAGATGCATCTGTGTTTTATCAGATTCCTAGAGGCTGATCTTCTATTATTTCAGTTACATACAATCTGATACAATAAACTTACTGACATGCAAAACGAATTATACTCTCATTTATAAGGAAACATGCTCCAACACAGTTGCTATTCAGATAAATCTACTCATGTCTACATGTTGTTAGGTACTAAATAACCTTTAAAATAATTCAGTAATTTAAAAAGTAAAAGATTTTTATTAAGGATTTTTAGAGCAAAAGAAGAAATATAATTGTAGTACAGGCAAATATTTCTAACATGAATTCACTGATCTAGAAAATTACTGTAATGCACATATCAATATACAAGCCAGTTGCTTATATTTCAGCAATTTAAAAAAAATCTGTGAATTTCTGTTTTCCAGTATAAAGTGAATGCACAAAAATTTTTTATAGTAAAATCATAATTATGTCTCCATTGTTACTATCCTAGTAAAATGATATTTTAATTAATAAAATGTTGAAAATAGAAAAAGCAAATCACTCATTCTGTGCTTAGTATAGTCTTCCTTGATAAAAATTAAGTGTTGGTAAATAAATACATCTTTAACTTTTTATGACAAAACAAAAAGTAGACACATAATTTCAGAATTGAAAATTAGGACATTGCAAATCTTAAGGAGAATATGAGAGAAAGGGAGACACACACACATACAGAAAAAGAGAGAGAATACTATTTATGTCTCCAGTTCATGTACACTACTAAAGTCAAAGCATCATTTTCATTTTTAATATCATTTTAAAATCCCTGCCTGTAATGATGTTCGGCATAAATACCAAATAAACTATTTTTTGAATGGCAAGTTAAACAGAAAATGATTTAATATAAGATCTACTTTGAAGTTCACATCTTGCCATTCTCTAGCTATGATAGAGGTACTATTTATCTTTATTTATATTGCTGATGACGATAATATATACCTTGAAATTTCTGCTCCTTGATTATAAGGAACTATATAAGAGAAATGTAATATATGTAATATTTCAACTTAAGTGGTTCATCATTTTTGATAAAATATTTGATTTCTAATATCTTACATAAATAAACAATATTTTTTTTTACTTCCCTATCATGGTGGTTATATCTTTTTATCCAAAGATTCCCAAAGGGAAAGACAAAAATTAATCCTACATAACTTTAGCTACATGGTACTTGAAAAATAGAACAGATCGCTGACATGCCTGAAAGTTCTGCTAAATAGTATGACTTGATTTGATATGGTCTTTGAATTTCAGTTTAATGCATTCCTGTTTATTTGTTCCCCTAGTATAAATCAGGTTATACATTATTTATTCATGTTTCCTTTTAAACCATCTCAAATTCATTCCTTGTTATATTTCCAAAATGTACATACATATGCATATATTTCTTCCTCGTACTTTCATCTACTTATGTAAATTTTTCATTTTGTATTTCAGCATTATCATTTTCATAAATAAATTCTTTGTGCCATTCTTCTCATGACAATTCTAATGTTTCTGTTAATATTTGTTATATTTTAAACTCATGTTTTCATGGTTGGCTCTTCTCCTCTCACCTTTTCCTAAATTCCTCTGCTATTCTTTTAGCCTTCTTTCTCATTTCAATATGCCAAGTTTAAAGTAAAATTCAGTTTATGAAGAGTTTTCCCACAATTAGCATTATTTAATACAAGTGTATAAACTTAGTCTTCGGTAAGCACTTTCTTTCAAATTCTTTCACCTATAGGCAAACCAATTTATAGAAAAGCTTTTTAAATTTAAGGCAGTGGTAGGAGCCAGTCTGGATCATCAGAAATAATGGATAATCTTCCTGAAGCAAACTCTGAAATAAAAGTGCATGAACTCACAGATATTATCTCATTTTAATATGCATAGGTATGCATAGGTAAGTGTTATATTCTCTTAAACACCTCAACTGCTGTACAAGAGGAGCATCCCTATTAATTTCTGTGTGAGGGCAAAGAGAGGCGATCTATGATATCCATATGGACTGGACCTGATTTGACACCTGCCCTAAACAATTGTAGCATGAGAAAAACTTTTGGGAATGTTTAAGCAAAGTAAAGATGAAAGTAGAATTGTTTGTGTGTTTACAACATTATTTTGGTGATTAAAAATGCACCTATTAAAAGACAGTATTTAGAAATGATGCCAATTATATTTCCTGTTGGTAGAAATATACTTACATATATTTCTAAATAAAATAATCATTGTTTTATTATCCTGAATAAAACTGATGATTTGTGTATATGAGGTCACTCACCTACCATTGTTACTTTGCTAACTTGTCACTCTCTCACTACCTCACCCACCCTTTCTCCTGTGACCGCTTTTATTCCTTTTTACTTGTCCTTTTAATTATTTCCTCCTATCTGACCAAATATATTTGCATAAATTCTAAAGACACACTCTTCATACACTTTATACATATTGTATAATGCACAAAGACGTATTGGACACCAACAATAAACGAAGAAATCTCTCCTGCCAAAATGTACATGATAGTTCATGCTTTCCTTTAGCACAAGGGGATTTAGGACTTGATTAGATCTAAGCAATGTTAAGTCTAAATATGAAATTTTGCTCTAAGACATTGTACAATACAAGAGGTTTTTTGCGGCTATAATACTTAAGGGTGATTCTAAGTATTTGGAGGCCATAGGTCTCTATGGGACATATTTTGGTCAAAAAGAACTTGTATATTCCTAAATTACTTAATGAATTTTTGCAGTCAATGAAAAGACTATTGCAGTCAAAGTCAATAAAATAAATTTTATTTTTACACAGCTTCATATTTATAAAGCTACTCTTTGAAATAATCATACCATGAATAAATTCTCTGCAGTTTCAACCTAGGAATCTTTTTATTATTCTATATATATAATACATGTACAGATAACATTCCTATATGTTGAATAAAAATCAAATGGGAGCTACACATTTGCTAAGATTATTATTCAGTGAAAAACTGGGTTTATTTCTTTATGTTTTCTGTTAGATTTCCTTAACTACTTACTTATTTCAAGAACAAAAGGTATAGGTAGGTAGTACAACAGGCAGGTTAACGATGATCAGATTGGTAAAGATGTGAAGCACTAACTAAAATCTAGTATGCCAATAGCATTTTAACAACATACTATGACAGATAAAATATATATATATATATATATATATGTATTTCTTGAGCTTCCACAGCCCTTAAGTAATGAATAATAATTTCAGAATAAGAACCACAATTATTTTTAAAAAATCTGCAACAGAGTTGAGGTGTACTCTAGTTTACTCTCACAATACTTTTTATTTGTTTGTTTTGTTAATGTTGACATTAGAAAAATAAGGAAGTGATCATTAGGCCACATGTCCATTCAAAGAAGACTGTGCTGTTCCGGACACATAACAATAATGCTATTGACCTAAAAATAGAGCACCTGTTTTGAGGTGCTTTTCCTGAAGTGGAAAAACCAGGGGCCCACTCTTCTCCTCAATCTTCCTGACATATCCAAGCAAACATTCATGAAATAATTGTCCATAGGACAGAAAGAAGTCAACTGAGTCACAGTGAAGTTTATATAGCATTATGGCTACCAAGTTATATGAGGTAAACAACAAAAAGCTCTCCCAAGTTCTATACCCTCTTTTAGCTTTTGTTAAATCCCCTTATGGTCAAGTTTCTTGACAAGTATTGGTTACACTTCATATTTTCATTTGATCACTTCTCATTCACTCTAAAAACATTGCATTCTGCTTTCTCTTTTCATTTTTTCAATTAATCTGTCCATATCAAAATCTCTCAGGCATATGTCGGTCAGTCCACCTGGATATGTTTCTAATCTTTTTTAAACTTGATTTTCCTGCAGCATTTGAGCTGTGGGGAAAAAAAAAAAAAAAATGTTACTTGTTTTTATTTTATTTTATTTTATTTTGCCTTTGGATATATATATATATATACACACATATATATATATATACACATATATATATATACGTATATATATATATACACATATATATATACATATATATATATATATATATCTGCAATAATATCAACTACTTTAGTCTCCTCCAATAGCTGCTATGTTGTTTTTGGATCTCTGTATCTGTTCCTTTTCACGTAGAAGTTGGGCTTTATCATGTGACTTGTTTTGGCCAATGAAACAATAACAAATGTAAGGCAAGAAGAGACTTGGAAAATGCTTGTTTCTTGGACTGTGCTCTTGGGATGCAAGAGGCATGAAATCAAGCCCGGTCACCACCTGTCACCCCAGCTGATAGCCAGCCTATCCTCAGAAGCCGAGCCCCCAAAAGCAGATGGCTGGCAACTAACCATAGATGTGCTAGAGAGCACAGCCAAGATCAGAAGAACTGCCAGTGGAGTTCAGTCTAAATTGCCACTTCACAGAGCTGTGAACTACGAAATGGTTTATGATATAAACCATTATGTTTTAGGATGGTTTGCTAAACAGAAAAGTTTAACAAAAATACTACTTTTCCTTTTCTGTCCATATCTTAAAGTAATTAAGATGTCACCACCACTGTATTCTATCATCTAGATGGAAAACCAGGGTCATTCTCAAAGGTTTCCTTTCTATTCTGTCATTCATCTAATTGACCTTCAACTCTTGCTGCTGTTTTTAAACTTACAATTATTTTTTATATTGAAATAATTGAATATTTGATTAACTTAACATGTATTTGTCATTACATGATATATGCTAGAATTATTAAGCTAATAATTAGAAATAGAATGATTTGTTCACTTTGGAATATGGATTTAAGTGCTCCCTTTCCTTTGGGTTCTATATTCTACTGTCTCTTTTATAACACAGTACTTCTGATTGTTTTATGTTGTAAAGGTATGTACCAGGCCATGAGCACAGTGGAGGTTCTAGTAACACTTTTATTTTTTTTACCTAATTAATTCTGAAAGCCTTTTGTAGTCTTCTTTCTGAGAGAAAATACAGAAAATACAACAGTAGTGTATTTGTTGAGGGTATTTTGTTATGAAAATCAGGAATTGTATCTGTGGTTGTTATACTGAGATGTAAAATCTCCATCATCTTGATTCCTTGTTTAACCAAAGACTGTTTGCACAGCTTGCAAATAATACTTTTGTAGGAAATTAAATCTTTATAGTGCCTCTGCCCCATGGTCACAATTGCCAGCTTTCTGAACCAGAATTTTTATTCCCATTCACAAAGCTAAGTAATACCCACACAATCCTTGACAAAAATTAAAATTAACAATTAACGACAAGACAATTAGAATACGTGGAGGAAAAACTGTAAAATGTTTGGCATTGGAAATTTATATGAGTGAGTGTCTTTTCTAAATACACCTATCATAAATGTTATGCATAGGAAGCATTTTGAGACACTGCCAATATTTTTTAGCCACTTATGCTTTGCTACTTTGCTCAAAACGATATGCCCTTTCCAAAGTAATCATGAAAACAAATGAAAACAAGCCTTCTGCCCAGCAGCCACTTACTGTAGCATTTGGAGTTGACTGAGTGTATAATAGGACATTCTTAATGCTGACCTTGTTAAAACAACTTCTATCAATTATCAATTATCATACTATGTACCTGTGCTTATGCACTTTGCTATTTCTTTTCATTTTAATTTAATGTGCCTTACTCATAATAGGTGTTCAATAAATAATGTTAGAATAAATAAAACTTAACAGACATTAAGTTATTTCTCTATTCAAATTTTTTTTTCCCTAAATTTTTTGCTCTTTTGCCATAGGAAATATATCCTACTGTGCTATAATAAATGAAGAAAATATATAGTTTGAGTCTAAAAAACACATTTCACTTCTTTTGAAATCTTTTTTCTTCCCTTAAATTAACATGTGGTTAGAGGAGAAAACTTGCTCAGAGACAATATAGGATTTTAAAATACAGAATTTGGATATAGGTGATAAAAATTCAAATCTTACAAAATCAGTGAGCACTCCCCTAGATCAACACAATTGAAAGTCAGGAGGTAGAAAAAGAGATGAGAAACAGCTGCATTAATTTAATCATATTGCATTCTTCAGAAATTGTTTTTAAAATTCAACTGAACAAGAATGAATTTAAACAGTGCTAAGATTAGACTTTACATTATTTTTTTCTTGGGATTTTTTTATCAAAATTAGGCCAATATTAGTACATCAACAAAATGTAAATTAAGTCTGGTAACATACAAATTGATAATTAGGTTATTTCATTCATATAAGGAAACATGTTTGAAATAAATAGTTTTCCTACTGTATATATTCACATTCTTTTTTGTTTATATCTTGAAAGGACTAGCATAGTCAAGGATTAGATTTATATACTTAGGACAAATGCCGTTATGTAAGAACAGCAGGGTTTATAAAAGTTTGGTTAAAATGGCTTAATAGTCAATTCAAATCACTGATGACCACTATTTATAGATAAGAATGTACCCTATTTTCTCATCAATGTTTCTGCTCCTTATTTGGCATGCATCCAAATTTCTGCTGTGTTAACATTTGCTCCTGGGAGGAAGTGAAGGAAAAAAGGTCCATAAGGTTCCCATTGGCCCAGACAGTAGAAACATCTGCTGGATTCACGAGCAGCTTGCTGGCCCAAATTGATGCTTACCAACCCTGCCATATCAATCAATATTTCCTATGCCCTGGGGCTACACAAGCTAATTCAAGGGGGGGGGCGGGGAAGAAGGAAATGCATTACATGCCCAAATTTCCTCATTAAATAAGCATTATATATTTTTAAAGTAACTATCATGGCATTATAAAGTATGAGTTTAGTACTAATGGAATTCAAATTCTAACAGATAGCAAAGTTTACTGGGTTATGCTATCATTAATTAGATCATTTTGATTAATGGTGGATTCTATGCATTTAGAACTTTGCTTAGAGATATTTGACCCTTAACCTTGAAGAGTTGGTTATTGTTGCTCTTTGGTGAGAAAATATTTACCAGAAAAATATGCACTTTTTTTAATAAGGTTGTCTTTGTAGGTTGCTTTAAGATTCACTGGTTATTTATTTCAATAATGGAACTTAAAATTATAGCTCCACATGTAAGTTTAATGAATTGTTATTAAATAAAATTATTGATTTTTTGCTCTTTCTATCTCTCTCTCTCTCACACACACACACAGACACACGTTTGTCATTTCAAAAGTAGTTGCATTCAAAAATGTATACTTATCTCAATAACCCAAACACTTGGAACTTTCTGCAGTTGCCCTCTGAGTCTTTGGCTCATTCTATTCAAATAGTGCCCTTAATTAGAAAAATTTGTACCTTCCAAGGACTTACTAAAATTTGTAGAAGTAATTAAGTCACCTGAAGAAAATATAGGACCCATTTTTTTTTTGTTATAAACAAGGACTTACTACAAAGCAGTAAGACCACTTTTCTATTAAACTTCTCTAAGAGAGGAATATTAGTAATGACAATTTAGTTTAAATTTTATCCAACGGACTGATTTTAGAAACAAAACATTCAGTACATTTCTAAATTTCAGCAATGAGTATCAGCTATTATTATATCAGTGTAACTGAGAGAGAAAGAGAAATAGAAATAGAAATCTAAATCTATCTATCATCTATCTATCATAGCACATATCTTTGGTTTCAGGTCTATCAAAGCACATAAGACTAAGACTTTGAAATGAAACTCTCTTGTTGCACAGATTTTTACATAGAATCCATGAACTATGTCATAATTTATTTAGTTCCAATCCAATATGCAAAGGAAACAAGATAAACAGGAACAGTTTTGAGCATGAGGAATGTGACTAATCTATTGTTATTGAAAGAGCCTGTACCTCAGCAGATAGACTAGGCAGAAATGTTATTTTTTGTTAATCTGATATCATGGTTGCAATGCTCACTTTGCTAGAGGAGTAGCACAATCCTTGGTTTCATATGTACAATAATACTCATGAAACACAACAAGCTTTATCCAATACCAAATTTGCCCAGAAGTCATAAAGCAAATGATACAACATGGATGTTAACAGCTGGCAGAGGCCTTGTGACTCCCTGAAATGCTTCTGAATGTGCACAGTCATTCCTTATCCAAGACTACACTGGGTTGGTATGGGCTACCTCAGCTCAGGGCAGTCTTCAACTCTGGGATCTATTCAGCTTTTACGTCTTGCTAGCCACACAGCCTCTTCAGGATTTTGTCATGAGTTCTCATTTTCCAGTACAACCACATCTAATCAATACTGATAATTCTTTATTCAATAAACAATCTCAACAATAGCATGCAGGCACGTAGTCTAGTATATAGCGACTTCCCCAGTTCTCATTTATTTTGGATCCAATATACGTGTATGAACTCCTTGAGTTGCAAAGATGATCCAACCAAGAGTTAACTTTTTAGGACTACCTGGGACTAGAGGAAAGGTAAAGAATCAGGTAGTAAATCTTTCCTTCCAGTATTATAGTGAAGAGACCATTGGCTTTGCTCTGACTATATTTTTTTCTAGCTATCATTTTGCAACCATTCTCTAGATTAGGCAGTCCTAAAATTTAAAGAATTAGATATTTATATTGCCTCAATCTTTATTGAATTTTATTATTATAATTCAAATTAAAAGCACTTCAATTTGTTATAATTTTCTAATTAACAGATTAAAAATGCAGTAACCCCCAAAAAGAATGTGAGAAAATAGTATTAATTCCTGCTTTGCTTTATCAGAAGTATAATTCTTTGAGCTGATTTATCTGAACAAATCTATACAAAGTATCAAGTTTTATTTTAATATTTTACCACAGCAGTTTCCACTTACTCTCATAGGGTAATGTTCCCCTAGATCTAATGTGGCACTACAAAGGGCTTGAACATCAAAGCATGTAAACATGGACAAGATGGGTGAAATCAACATTAATGAAATCTTTGTGCATTCAGAAGTGATCAAACAGGGAAAAACACATCCTATTAACCACTACATTATTAAATTTTTTTTTCAAAAAGGAACATGTTTCTTAGGGAATATTCCAAGTTGATTCATATGTTCCTACATATTGATCAATATGTAAATAATTAAGGTGATATCATTTGAACAAAATGTTCCTGTGTTCAAAAAATATGTGCCCACCATGTCTAAGTAAGGCAATATCTTCTGCCTGTCAGAAAATGAAAAGTCATATATATTTCTGCCTCTGTTATCAAGGACCTTTATACATGTCTCAGATTTATATACCAATGGTTACATTGGGATGACAAATTTTTTTTTCCCCCTTTCATCAGAAATGCAAGGATGACAAATTTTTTATTGGAAAAGAAAACACTTATTTCTATGATATTAGTCAAAAGAGTAATTGTATTTATAAAGTGTATATAATGCATTGTTATGAAAGCGGAATAACTCAGATTTTTTGTTGCTTAATTTTTCTGTCTCTTGGGAACTCATTTATTTGAGAGCATAGTATTATTATCTACTCAGAGAAATATATCTTTGAAAATAACCTGTTTTAAACACAATATTTACATCCTTAGGTAGTTTACCAGAAATACTTAGCCTTCTCCCAAATAACTACTGCAGTTTAAAACAGACAAAAAAATTAAAGTCCACCATTGTTAATAAGAAGAAACTTACCAAGCCAATGATATTTTAAACTGGAAGTAAGGTGTATATGAACATACGGGTAACAATCCTATTTTAGTACAAGTTCAAGCAAGTAAAAGATGGGTCTCCATTTATTACAAAGTTATTTACAGTGTAAAATTTTAAAAAAAGAGATTTGTTACCTTTACAAATAAATTTTCTCAAAATTTAATGGATTCTTTGATATTTTCTCAATAAGGTTCTTGATTGTAAACACAATTTTTACAATGATTCATCTCCAAGATTAAACATCCTTGATTTAGGGATAATAATTAGGTTGATCTGCTGCGGACTGGTTGCAGGATCTCTGTGTATACCAAAACCCATGCATACTCAAGGCCCACAGTTGATCTGGTGGAACCTGCTTATAGGAAAACTCATCCCTTGCTATATGTGGTGTTCACATCTTGCAAATACTGTATTTTGCATCTTCATTTGGTTGAAAAATATCCATGCATAAGTGGACCCACGAAGTTCAAGGCCATGTTGTTTGAGGGTCAACTATAATTAGAAAAACAGCATTTTCTGAGAATGTAAATTGAGTCATGTCTCTTTTTTCAATGACTGTCATCGCATGTAGAATAAATATAATCTCCTTATTATAACATAACAAGCCCTGCATGATGTGGCCTTAACCTTCTTTTCCACCTCACCTTGGGCTATCCCATCCCATATCCCATTGTTGCCTCCCATATGCCAATCTTGTTGTTGTTATCATTGTGTTTTTCAATTCCTCCAACCTCTTTCCTGCCTCTGGCTCAGGACTTTTGCATCAGCTAATTTACTTTTTGGAATACTGGCCTGGGTCTCTAGTATGTCCTCAGGCTATTTTTAAATGGCTGACTATTTCTTACCATTTGGGTTTCAGCTGAAATGCTACTACCTTCCTAGCCAGGTCTTTTATTTATTTATTTATGCTTTCGTATTTTTACTGACTTTTTAAGCTGTAAGTTCTAGGTGGCAAGACTTATTTCACAGTTGTATTTCCATCACCTACCATGAAAGCACATTCTAGGCATAAAACATATATTTGTTGAATAAATTAATATCATCAAAGTATACTTTATAGAAAAAAATCCATTAAAAATCTAAAAGCTATTCCAGAAAGCATTACATTATGTTATATTGATAGTTCATATCTCTAATATAAACTGAAATTATACATTGTTAAATGGCATATGTTTGATATCACATTTTTTCTTACATGTATCTTGTACCTGTCATTTCAGAATTTCTTATTGCATTCCATAATTTAAAGAGGTAGAATCCACACAGACATCTATATAGCTTTTTCACATAAATAACTCTATTCAAAGCACCAATGCAATTATTTTAATTTTTGCAGAAAATAATACAGGGAAAGAATATTAATGGAGAGATAATTTGGGTAATAGTCAACATAATTTCATGCTTGTAGAATGTGCATATATGTTATACAATCCAAAAGAAACATAATGCCAAAATTTATATACACTATCTAAGTCAAATCACTACCAACAGTAAATCAGGCAACAATTAATTAGGGCTGGTGAAATTAGTTTTTCATTTAGAATTAGAAAAAAACAGAATGAAAACCAACTGAAGTCCTAGTACCTTCTCAATTTATAACTTTTGTCAGAATCTTTATCTTATTTTGCTAGTTGTATTTTGCATATTTATATATTTGAAACAATTATATTTTTAAAATTAGGATTTTAATGATACTTGTTGTATTTTCTTCTATTTTTTCATTTAATTTCCTCCAACAAATAATTTATTAGAAATTGATTTTCATTAAAGTTAAATATTTTAAAATACATTATAATTTAGTTGTTATTTTCAATAACAAATTAGTTGTTATTTTCAATAACAAATTAGTTGTTATTTTCTTTGATACATCAGCCTTCTAAGACCCACGGGATGAAACAAATATGTATGTATCATTTTCTTCCTTTTTAGGCTCAGACTGAAGTTTTTCCCGGGAACTTCAATTTTAAACAGTTATATCTCACCCAGTCAATTTTTTTTGCCTTCAGAAAATTGATTATTGTACACTCAGCACTATATTCCTCACCCTGTCTTCAGAAGAGTCCTACCATCTGTGTGTACCTTTCCAGAATATTTCCTCCAGTTTGACATCTCAATTTAGAATTTAGTAACGTGATTGAGCTTCACTGTAAACCAGACTGTGATTGTGGTCATAAATTTCATTTCTCTGGAAGGCTGCCTCTCAAATGTTCATCAGTTAGCAAGTAAAGCTAGTCAGTTCTAGGTCTTGCTCATTCACCCTGAAAACAGTATTCTAGAAAGATAAAATGAATTTATGCACACATTATAATGACCAAATAAGTGTGTTTTAAACTTATAAAAATAATTTTAAAACCCTTTTGTTCTTTTATGTTGCTTTGAGAGACATACAGTTTTCTTTTCATTTTTAAATTCTTTCCTTTGCTTTTGATTCTTCCACAATACTTGAAGATATATTTGTAGAGGAACAAAGTAGCCTGGTGAATATAAATGTGAACAATTCATCAAGTTCACTTTTTCCTTGAGAAATCATATATGTTTATGCAATAAACTGTTGTTTGAATTTTTGAGACAACTTTAAACATTTTAGAGAATGAATTAATATAGATAAATTAATAAAAATATATTTTAATGTTTTATTTCAAAAATATATTTTGATTGTAATGCCATATATATTTGTATTTATTCTAGTTCACTAAGTGCATTTTGCACTTTGTAATAAGCAGAAAAGCTAAGAAAAGAATTTGTATAGATACAGGTTTAAAAAATGATGGAAATTTTTTTAATCAGATAATGTTTCAAACATGCTAAAGCAATGCAACTACTAGGTAAGAACATAAAGCATCCATAAAACAAAGTTTTCCAGAATCTTATAAGCATTCTCTGAAGCTTTAGATTTTGTAAATTAAGAAAAATAAAAATTTAATGATATGGCTGAGTACACAAAATTAATAGAAGAAATTAGAGAAATCTAGTTTGTGTAGAAAGGGTAACTGTGCTGGGAATATTACAAGAGGGAAGGCTGAGGTATACAATCATAAAAAAATATTTTTTGAAATAGAGGGGAAGGCACTGATGTTATGTTTCACCTACATTACAAATTTCTCCAGGGCTATCTCTGATTCTGAAGATGAAGAATTAACTCTAATTATAAATCCTATCATAGACACAGCAAATGGTAGCTAGTTTTGATCCGTTATGTATTTAACTGGGTCACCTACGCACAGTCACTGTGTAGGTCAGTTGGAAACAATCCAATGGTTAGTTATCCCATAGGTTTCCTGGTTGGCTATGAGTGGCCTGGAAAATGAATATCACATTCTGAAGAAAAGAAAGGGAGGTGAAATTTCTACAGGAAAATTATGATTCTCTGGGTCAGGAGCTGTGGGAGCCACTGTAAATCTGAAAGAGCCTTTTGTCATGGATCAGAAGCCAACAAAGGACTAGGGCCAAACTTTGGGTGCACAAGAGTTTCTGCTCCCAGAGTTGGTAGCAGAATGGGCCGCTCACAATGGCCATAGTGAATACCAGGGTCTGGTCTACAGGATTGTGACGGCTGAAGCTGCTGATTTGGCACTGCTAGGCTCTGATATCAGGAGGCGAAAGCCCTTCCAACCTTTCCTGGCCTTGCAAGACCCACTGCCCGCCAGCTTTGTCTCTTTCCTGCCTAGGTCTGGCAGATGCAACGGAACACAGGTCTCCAAAGTGCTTCCTGTCTCTATGGAAACTGGCAAGCAGTGCCAGACTGATGGCCATGCTCCACAGTGGCTGGGCAGAGTGGTGGCACAGAAGGTGGATACCAGGTGTTGTACTCTGAAAGGCAGACTGAATCCTAACAGGATGAAGTAGAATCAAAGAAAAATAGAATTATATGTGGTAGCCTAGGAAAGTAGACAACTTAAAATTTCTCAGGCAAATCTAAAAGCTTAAATAAAAGGATAGGGGAAAAATATTAAATCACTAAAGGATTCTAAGTGTTTGAAAGAACAGGGAAATTCCAAAAGTGGAAACATTTTGCACTTAGTTATCAGTCTTAATTTTTCCTCTAATTTCCTTTCTCACATGATGGAGCATTCATTGCACTTCTCTTGAGAATTACAAGTCTGCATTAATGACATTTGTGCTTTTCAATCCAATAGGCTTTAGAATACAATATGTGCTTCAGTCCACACAACTACTGAGCCACAACTTTCACATTAGAAGGTTATTTGTTTAGAATGCCTTCGGTAATTTAGCGGAAGTAATAGCATGCTGTGTGTGCATTTAGATACATTTTTAGACTCTAGTTTAAGTAACAAGAATGATCTTGAACTTTCTAAGATGCAGGTTCTTAGTATAAATACCCGTAGCCTGTTGATGGAACAGATGAAAGAGACAGAGAAAGAAAGAGAGAGAGAGAAAACAAAAAAGCTGAGAACAGTTAAAGGGAAGCCCCCTAAGAATAGTAGGATGGCTTTGTACTTCATTTAAAAATGTGTGGCCTACTTCTTTCATTTCTTGTTTTGTATTAAAGAACTGTTAACTTTGTATCTATATCTATATCCATTTAGCATCTGTGCTAAACAACCAAAATATAAGAGAACCTTAATACAAGAACAGTATTTTTGTTTAAATGAGGTCATTGAGAGAACACAGAAAATATTTAAGAACAAACCAAAACATGTATGCTATTTGATTTGAGTGGTAATATCTCCGTTGCATTAAATAGTTTTGTAGGTTATGTTGACAGGTTTTACTAAGTATAAATATATCCCAAAATGAAGGGTCAAAACATATGACATTTTAATCTCATGAGACCTTTACACTTTCTTATTGAAAAATTATATCTTAAATTCTCTTCATATCTTGTTTTTATTTGTTATCCTTCACTATTTTTAAATCTGGTTCTTCCTCTGAAAGTTTTGCTTATTTTCGGGAAGAAAAAGATAATGAGAGGTCCTCTGTTCCCGTTAAATAACCCACAAAATTTGATCATTTGCCCTGAAAAACTTACTGACTGTAACCTCTCAAATGTGCAAAGCCTCAACTTCTGCCCGTCTGTCTTATATATATCTCAGGTGATCATTGCTCTTAGTAAGTAAGCACTCATGTGCAGTGTGCACTGATCCACTGCTGTGGCCCACATTTAATCTTTAGCGCAGGAAGAGAGATGAAGAAAACCGTTGCCTTCACTCATCATCCATTCAAGAGAGAGCAAGGCTTGAATGATGCTGTTCTTAGAAGCTGATTCATGCTTTGGTATCAGTGTTAAAACATGCATCTTCACCTGTCTGCTCTCTTTTAACAGCACTGCTGGTTTCAAAGTTCTCTCTTGACTGCTTTGCTTATTGCTCACCTACTCTACTGGCATATCACTGCTTATCACCAAGGTTAGGTGGCTATAATCTTAGAATTTGCTTCTTTGTGTACTACATGATAGTGCTCTGGATTCTTGGTGGTCAGACAGTGAAGGCATGCATGAAATGTGTGAGAAAGAAGGACAGCTCCTAACTAACTGAGGTCAATAGGAGCCAAGACTCAGTTCACTGGATTTTGAACTTGGTAATTACTAATGTAGACAAGGAAATGTTGACCATTCTCTTCCTAATTATATGACAGATGGAAACATTGAAGGAATAATGGCAGCTGTCTGCTATTTAAAGACAGGGACAGGAGAGCTATCTTTTCAGGATATTAAATTTTTGTTCATCCTGAAAGTGTCTTTCATGGCAATAAATTAGCAAATTATTCCTACATAACTGATGAAACTAACTAAAATTATTTTCAATCACTGGCACTAGTTAGAGAGAAATAAACTTGGCAGCCTAAGTAAAACTAGTAGTTTAGAATCACTGCCCACAGAGTAGAGGAAAAAGTGAACCTATTTGAAGGGTTTTTATTGGCAGAATCATGGGTGGGGAGTGGGGAAGCTAAAAATGTGCACAGAAGCCCCAAAAAGGGACATCAAGGATGACTTTTAGTGGTGTACTATAAATATTTAATGATGTACACTATGGGGAAAATCATTGACTTGTAGTGTTTGCCAATTCTGTCGTGAAAATACTCCCTCTGTGGTCAATTTCAAGCTACCAACGTATGTCACTGAGCAAGAATTGGGAAGAGTTGCACTCAGTTGACTCTCATGAGCTGATATGAGCCAGCTCTAGCATATTATGTTTTCACTTGATTTTCAAATGTTTTTTCACTTTTTAAAAATAAGTGTAAAAAGTCTAAATGAATCTTTGAAATGTTTGATTGCAAACTATCCTTCATTTATCATAGATATTTACTCAGAATTAAATTTACTTTATTTTCAAAGCCACTCTGTGGTTAAGCAGATAAGGTCTGATTATAGAGTGCAAGAGTTCAAAACCTGGCTTTTGTAATTTCTAAGTATGTGACTGTGGGCACATAATTTAAAGTATCTGTGCATCAGTTCTCTCATCTTCAAGGCAAAGATGATGACAAGGTTGTCATGTAGATTAAATCATTGATACAGGAAATGCACTTAGAATAGTGCCTGATACATTGTGAATCCTCAATTAAGGTTAATTGTATTTTTCACACATTTACCACTGGCTTAATGGTGGTTGAGGGATGAGGTAATATAGGAAAGGCACTATTAAAAGGAATATTGATGCAAGAAAAATTGGACCAGGAAGGGAAAGTGAAATACTTTCAGAATCACAGATGCCCATCAATCTAAAAAGGTTTAGGTAGGACTTACACTTAAAGTCAAGAAATGTTATTGTATACTGTTTTTCCCCACTCTGGGACATAAATTTGGCACAGCTCTATCATTTCATGTCTATTTTAGGGCTCTAATGGTGTTAAATATATCTGTTCTAGATTGCCATCTGTTACATATCCTTACATAGACTTCTTATGTATTTCAAGTAGAAACTTAAAAAAAGGTGTCTTAAGACATCATGTTAATATATGATTAAAACTTTTATGATTTAATTTTTCCATATTTTTTCTCAGTGAAGAATTAGTCACTACTTCTGCCCCTCCATTTTGATCATGAACTAATGTAGCGGATGAGTTATTTTGGTTATTCTACTGTCAAAAGGTCCCCTACACATGCCAGCCACTGCTCTAAGATGATGCATTCATTTTGGACCTTGAACACTTACTCAGAGCTTCCGTTTACAATACAGTATGTTAAGTAGTGTAGCTGATTCAAAGATAAGTAAGAAGCCCCATTACCATACTCTTAACTGGCTTAGAATCAAGTAAGGGAGACAGATATTTATACAAATAATCAGGGGAAGTAAACACTAGGAGGGGAGGGGGAAAATGATAAACACAGCTTGCCTGGGAAAATAGCCAGCTACTAAAATTCCAAAGTGGAAGTTGTGTTTCCTTTAAATCTTGTCATATGCTTGATTGATAAGAATAACTCCTCTGACATCTAGGATGGGGGTGAGCTTAGCCAGAGCCCATATTGTTTTAAAATAAGCCCTTAGTGATATGACCAATGACATGCATGTTAGAAATCCTTACAGATGGGCCGGGTGGGGTGGCTCACGCCTGTAATCATAGCACTCTGGGAGGCCGAGGCGGGAGGATTGCTTGAGCTCAGGAGTTCAAGACCAGCCTGAGCAAGAGCAAGACTGTGTCTACTAAAAATAGAAAGAAATTAGCCAAACAACTAAAAATAGAAAAAAATTAGCCGGACATGGTGGCACGTGCCCGTAGTCCCAGCTACCCTGGAGGCTGAGGCAGGAGGATCTCTTGAGCCCAGGAGTTTGAGGTTGCTGTGAGCTAGGCTTGATGCCACGGCAGCCATTCTAGCCTAGGCAACAGAGTGAGACTCTGTCTCAAAAAAAAAAAAAAAAAAAAAAAAATCCTTACAGCTGGTAAACAAGATCAGTCCTGCACCACACCCAGGCTGTCTTCTCCCAGATCCTCATATCCTCTCCTAAAGTTTTTAATTATCTTGCAGACTCCTTAGCAAGTTTCTCTTCTATTCATCCTTCAAATGTTGATTCATACAAGGCAAGGCATGCAGTGGGTCCTCCAAAATATCAGTGTAATGAATGCATTGAGAATGAATTATTTTAAATTTTTAAAATTTATTTTAATTGACAAATAATAATTTTGTGTATTTATGAGGTACAATGTAATGTTTGATCTATTTATATGTTACCAAAGAATTAATCAATCTAATTAAAATATCCATCACCTCCTCAACTTATTTTTTATAAGAACATTAAAAATCTATTCTTTTGGAAATTTTGAAATATACAATGCATTTTTATTAACGTTGGTCACTTGCTAACATACTAATTTTGCTAATCTGGAAAATTAGCAATTTCTTTGGAAAGACTCTGAGATTGAATGGTGACCTTGAGCCATGAGGAGTTAAAAGAGTAAAGTACCAGCTAACTTGATGCTCTCTCCAGGTTATAATCATAAGTAAAAGGTAATTCAAAGCTGTGAGAAGTTTGACTGCCTATAACACAAGCTTTTGAATTGATTTTGGAAACCGCATGTCCTAAGGGTATTTAGGATTAGGAGATTCTCTACGTGAGTTTGCTCTGTATTGGGAAAAACTAAATTATTTGACTGCAGGGATTTTAGGCTGCAGGTCCCAGAGAACTGAAGTTTTAATACTTTAAAGTCAGAATCCATGTGAGGAGAAGATAGAGGGAAGGTGTCTTAATCTTCTACCTGGAAAGACAAGTTA
>CM052436.1:29116229-29140935 GCA_028533085.1 Varecia variegata
CCTTGGCTTTTTTATGTTACCTTGTCTTTGAGTTCAGCCTCAACCTCTGCAATGAACTGAATGTTTATATCCCCTCAACATTCAAAATATGTTGAAATCCTATTCTCCCATTGTGTTCGTATTTGGAGATGGGGGCTTTAGAAGGTGATTTAGGTCATGAGGGTGGAGCCCTCATGAATGGGATTAATGCTTCCGTAAAAAAAGGTCCCACCTACCTCACTTTGCCCTCTTTAGGCTATGTGAGGGTACCACAAGAAAACAACAGTCTACAAGCTGTAGGAGAGCCATCCCCAGAACCCAACTATGCTGGCACCCTGATATTGAACTTTCAATCTTCAAAACTGTAATTAATATATTTCTCTTTTTTATAAGTCACCCAATTTATGACACTTTGTTATAGCAGCCTGAAGGTGACTGACACCCTTCAGAAAATGTCTTGGGTGGTTTATCACAGGACACTGACTTGCCCATCCTACCTTGACACAAAATGAGAGAAAATGGTTTTTACTTACTTTCCCAAGCATTGACTCTTCATTTATCCTAAATGTGATATATAGGCAAGCTTTTGGGTTTCAATATATTAATATAGACTAACAAAATGAGATATTTCTTCATTTTGTATTTCAGAATTCCAAGAGTTAAATTGAGCTCTTTAAATATATCATTCAGTATCAATATCTAAATGATCTCAAATTTTGCATCTGGCCATTTCCAAACAATTCATTACTAAGCACAATATGTTGGGGCCTGTAATCATTGAGTATGTTTCTGACAGTTATTTAATGGTATAGAACACACACAAAAAGAAAATATAAAATAGTCTATCTTGTTCCTGAAAAAACAATGGGTAGCATACAGCTTCAGGTAATCTATTACTATGAGGAAAGTCTTTAATTAATTTAGGTAATTAATTAAGTCATGCTTATAGCAGGTTTAGAGAAACTGGCCAAAATCCAATAAACCCTTGATGAGAAAATATAGAGTATTAACTAAATGCACAATTTTCTTTATAATAATTATATTAATAGAATGTGTGGTTTAGTACCTGAGATGAAATGGATTAGCACAGGTTTCTGAAAGGAATAAATGTACAATATTGAAGCAGTATTAGGCTAATAAGTTATACAGAAGAAAGGTGCTAATTTTGCTATGTCTACCTGCATGGAACTACACAAGCTTTATATTAATTATTCCTCACTACCTATGACCACTAAACTCTTGTAAAGAAAAGAAAATTTCAATGACAAGTGAAATAATGCAATTCCAAGAATTGTAAAGGACCATTAGGAAATTAAAAGACAAGTATGAAACAGTGCAACATGTTGCATCGGTCTCTCTCTTAATCAACCTGTAAGTAGTGTATGATTGCTTAAGAGTAAAATGTTTCTTAAAGATAAAAAATTTAAATACTCAAAATCTTTACTGAAAGAAAAAATAGTATATTATGCCAAATCCCTTTTGAATAAATCCCCCATTCGGTCAAAAAAAGGAAGATGGGAAATTTATATGATATATCACTGTAGTAGAACCCTCTGGAATTTAATATGAAATTTTAAATTAACAAGGAAGAGCAACATACTGAGTACCTAATGATATGTGGATATTTTATTTTCCAGGCTCCTCTGAAGGGGCAGTGCATGTATCCTTAAAAGATAGATTAAGGAGCAGCTTGGGGTGAGGAAAGAGTCCCAAGGACAAGCTTGACAGTAACAGGTGACGATTTTATCATTTTTTTTTTTTTTTAATGAGGGTATTTCCTGCCCATTGCAGAAGCTTTTTAAAAACATTTTATGTGTGTAAATTTATGGGGTTCAAGTGCAATTTTGTACATGGACATATTGCATAGTGGTGAAATCAGAGCTTTTAGTGTATCAACCACCTAAATAACGTACATTATACCCATTAAGTAATTTCTCATTATTTACCTCCCTCCAACGCCCTCACCCTTTCAAGTCTCCATTGTCTATTGCTCCACACTCTACATCCATGCATATATATTATTTATCTCCCATTTATAAGTAAGAACATGCAATATTTGTCTTTCTGTGTCTGAAGATGTTTCATTTAAGATAATAGCTTCCAGTTCTTCCAATATTGATGCATATTAAAAAATTGCTTACCATCACTAATCATGAAAGGAATGCAAATTAAAACCACAATGAAATATCATTTTACATCAGTAAGAATGGCTGTTACAAAAAAGACAACAAATAACAGATGGTGACAATGTAAAGAAAAAAATAATACTTATCCAGGGGTGGCTGCAGGTTCCCCAGCCCTGTACTATTGGTGGAAATGTAAATTAATACAACCTCTGTGGAAAACAGTATGGAGATTTCTTGAAGAACTAAAAATAGAAATATCATTTGATCCAGCAAGCCTACTATTGGGTATCTATCCAAAGGAAAATAAATCATTTCAGGCCTTTTTGTTTCCTTGAACAGCAAGTTGAGTGGGATATTGCGGTATCATGATACTTAGTGGTATCATGAAGACAAGGGTCTTTTGATGAAGTCTTATAAAAGTTTCCCATGGGTGTAAGATGTAAACTTTTTCCTCTTACAAAAAAATATTTGGTGAATTTTATATACTGTGTTCAAAGGTAGAATATTCTAGGTCAATGTGGAGAGTTACTAAGGTCTTCATATATTTTTTTAACTGGCAAATAAAAGAGTTGTACAGGTATATATGTACATGAGATAAACACACATTATTTTTATAAGCACTTTTAGAGTGGTTGTGTAATATAGCATCTTGAAAGAAATTTGTCTGTTATCTACTTACTGAATAGCTAGGATAAATAAATGAGTAAATATTTTCTACAAATCTTTTTTTATTATTTAAAAATTTATAGCATAACACCATGTCCTACTATATCCTGGAAATTAGGGAGTTCTACAGTTAGCAGATGTATTCATCTGCTTCCTTTAATAGGTTGTAAGGTCTTTAATGGGCATTGACTCATCACTGTGTCACCACAGAGCTTAAGATGGTATCTTTTACATTTATACACTTAACTGCTAAACATAAAGGAGGAGGTTGGCTCATGGAAAAGTCAGCCTTTGAGCAATGACCTAGAGAAGTCTATTCTATCCTCTAAAACTGGAATTTCAATCACTTTATTATTTTGATTACTAATAGCATTTACCTAAGAGATCTAAATAGATGAACTACTTTGTATTTTCTCATGATTTCTCTCAAACAATTGTATAAGTATTATTTCTTTCAATCTCATGGCTGTTTCTAATTTTTGTTTCATTGAAGAAGTATTTCATATTTCTTAAAGTGACTCACTCTCTCTTTTTGGAAGTATTACATATTTACAAGTGGGATAAAAGGAAAGTAACCATGAATGTCAAGGCCCTTTTAATCAAGTCATTCCAGTAATTTAATAAACCGAAAAGGTAAGAGAATTATTTAGCTTATGTTTTATAATTTAATAATATTAAGGCTTTGATATATTTTCTTAACTGGCTATAATTTTGGATTTTTGATTTTTAAAAAATGAAAAAAACTGGAAATATTTAAAATAAATAAATGTCCTATTCACTATCATTCTTTCTTATATTTTCTGTATCCCTTTCTATTTTTATTTTTTGGTGGTTGTTCCTTTTGCTTTCTTAGGCCTCCAGTGCCCCTGTTAATACCTATGTAATTGAGTATGTGGAAAATATAAATCCCTTCCTGCCTATGATACTTAATCGCTCTTTTTCAGCTGCCCAGCCATCTAGAACTCTCACGTATGGTTTTAATTACTGCTAATGTTCTAATGACAATGCTGGCAGAGAAAGAACATTTTTAAAGAAAGATTGTTTAAAAGGTAAATCATTAGACCAGCTGGAGTTTTAAAAGAGCTGTTACTCATATCCAGAAATTTATGCTAAATTGTTAAATGCTCTATTTCTATAAGATTTTAAATAAATTTTCAAAATAAAATTTTATATAAATGCTTAAGTTTTGGGGTTGAAAAAGAATAATTATTGGCAGTTACATAATGAATGATGTATATTGGCAGTATACATCATTCATTCAGCAAAAAAAGTATTGATTGAATGTTGTATGTACCCGGTGCTGGGTTAGATGATGGATCTACAAGGAGAGAATTTTCCAGTATGGGTAAATCATTTGTGAACATGTAAGTATAATACAAAGTGTTTAGTTCTATCCAAATTATTTACAAAGTATGTTGGTAATTAGATTATTTTACCTAAAATAAATGTCACAAGATACAATTTTAGTTATAAAAGTTATTAGAAGCCTTTTTTTTTGTCTTTATGCCCTAACATTGTCAGTTTCTAGATTTACATTATCTTCACTTTTCTATATCCTTGTCCCCATTCCTGTATGTTAATACATTTTTTTTCTCTCAACATTTCCTATGAAATATGAAGAAGAGTGAAGTAAATTACATGATTTTTTTGCAGACGGATTGTGGAATTGTTCAACTGAACCAGTGTCTCTAGCTTTAATATCCATGAATCAATGAGTATTTATTTAATGTCCATTAGAGTGTTACACATCTCAAAGGATCTGAAAGAAGATTAAGACAAGATCTTTGTCTGCAACCAGCTATCAGTCTTTTGTAGAGAGAAAAGACAAATATACATGTCTTGTTGAAGTCTCTAATCCATTTATCTATTCACTCATTCATGCATGAAACAGACATTTATTGAGTGCCTATTATGTACTTGGAGCTATTATAGGCACAACATTTTACTTCCAAGAAAACAGTCTAGAGGGGCCAACTAGCATACAGATGGTATATTAAATAAGTTAACAAATGCAATAATCACTCAGTGCTCTCTGGACAGAGAAAATGGAAATCCAACTCATTACAGGAGGTCAGAAAGATTACATATGGAAGGAAAGAGCAGATATTTGCAGTAATGCAGACAAGCTTCAGAATTACAGATCTATGTGACTACATAACATTGCCATGTAGATATATTATAAGAATTTCAAACTTAAGAAACACCTACAATAAACTACCTAATTACTCAACCTCCTCTCTACTCCAGCACCTGCCCACATGTATCTGTTCTCCTTCGTTCTTCACACTCTCATCAAATAGCACCTCCATCCACAAATTTTTCAAGGTAGAAATCTATGATATCTTTCATTTCTTCACCTCTCACATACGTAAGTTTTATAAATTCTACCTCTTAAATCTCTTTAGATTCTGTCTAGTTCTGATTATCTCCTCTGTCACCATCCCAGTCTGAGTTTAGCTAACTATTTTGGATCTTTCTGGTTTGAGTTCATTGTAATTCTAAAGGGACACAAACATTCACACCATAGTATTCAGTATGACAAAATCAGTGATAGTAGGATGAAAATTTCAGGAAATGTATATTATGTTGTGCTTACTATGGTGATTAAATTTATGAAAAATGAAAAAGTAACTAAAACAATAGAATAAAAATATTTTTTCCCTTGTATTTTAAAAAGTGATACAAGATTTGGTCCTGAAAATTGTCTGGTTCCTCAGAGAAGACTTGAATTATTTTACAGACCTTGAACATGGTAAGTGGCTGAACTTTCACCCCTGTTTGTAAAATGATTTTACATGAAAAGACAAATAGTAGAACAACTGTGAGCAATTTAATAAAGATAACTCCGACAGAGAAGTCACAGCTGGAAAGAATCTTCACCTTCCTACGCTTATTTCAATTAATCATGAGAAACAATTGCAAAATGTCACAACTGTCCTCTAGCCTCTAAATTTAAACAGGAAATAGACAGCTCATTCAATTATGAATTTTCTTGCACAAAATAATACAAACCACAAGTTTATTTTAAACAGACACAACAAAATGTTTTAGTATAGTCTACAAAATATTGAGCATAAAATGACTAAAAATTTTGAGGGGGAGAAAGGACTTTGAGTATTAGACCAAAAGTACAATATGTGTAAGTTTATGTGTAAGAGAGGCCTACTCTCAACTGGATCAAATTAGAAATAAGAGCCTTCCGTCTACAGGATTTTGAATGCCTCTCTCTTTGCTGCAATGTGCTAGAGGCTTCAGCATCCAGTAAAAAGACCACAAAAACTCAAATTATCAAGACAGAGTGACCTTATTTCATTTACAAAGCTATACAGCAGATAGCCAATCATGTACAGAACATGTTGGAAGAAATCTTCATTTTCATATAGCTTTCTCAAAACCCTAAGATTAAACTTATATGTAAAATGAACCCTTAAGTATTTGAAGATGCAATAATAAGAATTTTATGCAAATTGAAATAATTCAGAGACAATAGATACCAACACACAAGGCTTAGGGCAAAAAATCCTTCCACCCACAAAGTAGGAAGAATGGCACATCTCATTTCAGGAAAGTGGCATTCAAATAGACCAGAACAGAGAGCAGTCAGATACCACACTGTTCAAATTGGCCTCGGTTCCTTTGTGTACCATAGCTTGTTCTACTGAGACTGACAGGCACAGTGATAATAATCTCCTCAGCCCTTCTAAGGAAGGGAGAGCCTCTGGACTAATGGCTTCTAGCCACAAGCAGCTTTATTTATTTACCCTAGTTTGCAATATAAATATTGCCATGTTCTATCTGTGCCAAGACATAAAATGTTTGAGAAGCATTGAATTAATGGACAGTAAAATACACTAAGTTTTCATTCCTTATTGCAGATTCAGTCATCCTTAACGGTTCTTGAAGATATCCTGAATCAAAAACACCTTCAATTATATTGGTGCAGATTAGCATATCCCAAATTGAAACATCTGCCTATTAAATTATCATCAGCAAAGTCTCTGAGAAGTCCTGGACCTAATACATTCATTGTAGTCTCTTAAAACTGATATTTACTAAATTTGGGCACATCCTATCTCTGGGGATCTCTATTAAAGTCAAGCCCAAAATTGTTCCACAAAAAGCAAACAAGGTAAACAAACAAATAAATGATTTCCTTAGTTTGGAAATCCTGGTGCTAAATACCTGGCGTAGGTCATAATATGAAGATTGATACAGAAAGTTGTTTTAACAGGGTTTGTTTTTAACTGAGCGTTCTATATGTTACCTTCACACTATTAAATTAGGCACTACCGTTGCCAAATTCTTAAGCTGGAAGTATTTTTTTTCTTTTTTGGAAAAGGTGATTTAGAAATTCCAGATACATTTTACGATAAGAATGTTGGTTTTATTTAGAAAAATACATTTTGGGTTAAAATTCTGCAGAAAATAGACTGATAGGAAATTCAGTCAACAGTACCATACATACACTTTCCAAGGTAACAGTATTTGTTCAAATGGAGAACAGCATGCAATCATTATTCTTAAACAATACAGTTCTAGGAAAGCATATAATCTTATTGATTTGTCAGAATAATACTAAGACTGACTGTAATCAATGAATTGGCTAATAGCATTTCCCTGTATATAAATAAGAATTTGGTTTGTATTTAGGTAACACAACTGGGACAGAGATGGCTGACCGTGCTACTGAAATCCAAGTTCCTTCTGCCATTCTGTGGAATTGTCTCTGGGAAGCAGTGGCCCAGAGAGTGACTACATTCCTTAGTCCCTTTCATCTCTTTGGGCCATGTGATTAATTTTCACTTAGTGGAATATGAGAAACATAGACTGCCTAAATTCATATCTCGACTCTTCCAATTATCAGCTGTGTAAATTCAATACAGTTAAATTCTTTGAGCCTCAGTTTTTCATCTATAATATATGCTAATAAAAGCTCCTACTTCTAGTTTGGTTGTGAGGATTAAAGGAAGTAGACCAGTGCCTGGAGAATAGTAAACAATATGAAGTTGTTCATTAAAGTCAAAAGAAAATATTTATTCATCATTTCTTCCAGTTATTCTGTACCTTTCTTAATTTAAGTTTTGGGGAAAAATCATTTAAAAACATTATTTAGAAAAAATAGTGAAGTAAGATTTACTATATATTTCATTAAGAGTATGAAAGTTAAGAACTGTGAAAGTTAAGAAAGGCAAAGCTAACATGTACTAATATAAGTGTCTATAATTTAATGATTATCATAAAATAAAATACTATTATAAGAAATGTTTTATTCCATTGATGCAATTATTTTAAATTTGTTTTTAGGCAACTCCAAAAACTTACTGAAAATTCAAATTCAGATTGTTCTACTTTTCAAAATTTCTGTTAGTTGTTTTATGCTTTATTTCCTTCTATAAATATTAATTATTGCATAAAACTAAGAGGAACATAAAATACATCTACCCAAAGACATTTATAAAATATGATAATAGAGGAAATTAGCAAAATCTTTGTAAAGTCACTCCCTAACCTTCTGTCTTATAAGACTGGGAATGAGCATTGACAAAACAAATACTGAGATAACAATTATCGATAATTCAATTGGTGCCTACCCTGAAAATCCACATTTTTTAAGTTGTAATGGAAGAATTATTTAAGATCAATACATTTTCTTGCTGATCTATTCAGTTTTTATTAACTCCCTTAACCAGTCTAAATAAGTCATGGTGTAAGGATTATTAATAGTTAATATGTAATGAGAAAAGTGTTTCATAGGAAAAACAATCACCATTTCATCAAAATTTTTTTTTCATGGGTATAAAAAGGAAATTAATTATTGAATGAGAAATAAATCTACTGATTCCATGCAGAAAATTAAACAAGGTACCAGTTATGTGTTTATCCTGACTTTTATCAAATAACTATTAATAATTCAGTTAAGTATGTTAAGACATCCTGATATGAGAATAGAAAAACAAAAGGAAGATAGAACTGGTTTACCCAAGAAAATTTTAAAAAGCATACTTACATGTCTGAATAGCACATAATAAATAATTTAAACTTTACCTTCTCTAGAGTTATAGCCCTAAAACAATTAAAATATAATTGTTTATTCATTTATAGTTCTTTTGATGGATTCTGACTTTTATTAATGTCAATAATATGACAGAAGCTTATACCCACATCCTTGTTTGAACAACTCTTCCACTGTTTTCCAAGAACAATTTGACAGTTTCTAGTGTACCAGTAGGTACTCCAAAGGAAATTTGTAACTCATTAAAAAAAAAAAAAAATGACTGGAAACACTTTTATACTTTAAACAATTATTTCTCCAAGAATATTTTTTAAGATTCAATAATAAAATCCACTATCATACAAATTAACATTTCCCAAAGAAAGTGCTTTGAAAATTTAAATCTTAAATTCTGATGCCTTTATTTTTCTGAAAGCCTACCTCATACTAATAATCACTGTGTAGGTGATTTCTTATGCTATTTCAGCAAATCTTACCTAAATCACTACAGTGAAAATGTTTGATTTTTTGAGATTCATATAGATACCAAATTCATGGAAAACATATCACTGGTCATTCATTGCTTTTGTTTTTTTTATTTTGTTACTTAAGAGGATTTTTAAAAGCCTCTGAATGTGTTCTAGATTTTCTTGGTGATATTATGGTAACAAATCCTATCCTGTGTAAATTAGTATGCCAGAGTGGAAGTTATTTACAGCCTGACACACTGTTAATATCAACACCATTACTGTTACTGTTTTATTTTCCCTGAATTACGTCAGGAGGTTTCTTGAAGATCATGGTGCTGGTATGGAATACACTGTAACTCACAAATAATATTCTGATTCATAGGGTCCTGGTAACAAAATTGAGTAGTCCTACAAACCAAGCAGATCTCATCCTAACCCCAAACTGATTTTGGTGGGGCGCTATACTTGTTATCATACTCACTGAATGTGATAATGGCCAAACGGAAATGTAAGCACATAATTTTGAGATATATTTTAATCTTTGCTTAATTGTAATTATTTATATGCCCTTAAAACTCAGTATGTTTGGCAAAGTATTCCCTGAATATCCTGTCTCTTGAAATTTTAAACCCATATATTCTGGATATCTCTATCTTGTAAAGTTACAAATTACCATAAAGGAAATTAAAAAAACAAAAAATCTATTTGTTCCCGAGTGTTCCTTTAAGGCTCTGTTGCTCAGTGATCGTAGAACATACAGTGGCTACTCATCACGTAACTGATTGAATGATTAAGTAAATAAAGGAGTGTTGACTTTTCTAAATTAAGCATTTAGAAATGGAATTTTTAAATACAAGGCTCAGAAAAATTCTAAATGGTCACTTTTTCCACTAAAAATGCATTAATATCTCTATTATTAAAAACCTTTTACTCTTATTACCCTGTGTATACTGAAGTTTGACACCTAACATAAAATAACATAAGAGTAGTAGCAACATTTCAGAATTTAATTTCCTTTGCTGTACCCCTCTGACTCTATTCTACAGGAAGGTTAGCTTTGTGATTTCTTTTTTTCACCTGGAACTCTCCTCTGTCCAGTGACCCAGAGGCATTTTCCAAATTAACATTTGGGAAATGTTAATCTGTATGATAGTGGATTTTTATTATTAAATATCCAATAAAAAATATTATTGGAGAAATAATTGTTTAAAATATAAAAATGTTTCCCAGTATAGCCCACGCAGTCCGACCCCCACCCCCACTAGGACCCCAGCTCTATAGCCATAAGAGGAGTACGAGTCCAGGGCCACCAGTAAAGCCTGATTCCAATACAGTGCCAAGTCTCAGAGAAACTACCGATAAAGCATTTCTGAAGAAACCAAGATATCCCAGCCAGATGTCTGACCATCATTTAAAAAGTTCTGCTGTTCCTTACTATTTGTTTTACCACCTCTCATCACATATAGTGTTGTAATATCCTGTAAGTGACGTATTACAAATATAAGATTAATGACAGTCATAAGGCCCACTCAAACATCTCGCAGGGCCTACATTATATTTCACTTAGCAGTATGATGTAACCTGGCCTGAGGATTTTCAACCCTGACCCACGTAGTACCAGGTCTTTATGACAATGGAACCTAAAAGCTGTGGTTGGGCTGAGAGCCGAGACCATCTCAGCACAGATGCAACTTTCATGAACCTTAAAACAAAGCTTACACTTACAAGAACAGCTTAAACGCCTTTTATAAAAGAAACACCACATAACTGACCCTGACCGAATACAAGTATAGGAATGGGTGAAGAACCTCTGAATCCCAAAAATAGTCTCAGAGGGAGACCTTCCCAGTTAGTCAGTCATTTGACCCCAGACTGTATCCCGCCCATGTCACCAGCTTGCTCCTGCTGTCCGTCTTGTAAAAGCACTGCTAGAATAAACTGCTTGAACATCAGATGTTGCCTAAGACTCATCTTTGATGGGAATCATACCAAGAGGAAGAAGTTGCTCCTGGGGAGGCCAATTAACTAGGACCACCTGAGAGCCTCGAACTCGATATGTGTGTTTGTGTGTGCGCGAGCACGTATGTGTGTGTGTGTGTGTGTGTGTGTATACACTGATTACATATAGTGTACATATGTGTGTGTTATTACTATAGTAATATCAAGAATGATTAGAAGACTAGATTCAGAATCAAAAGTATACATTTTAGATTTGTTTTTCAGCTATGGTTATTTTATGTATAGCAATATATGAAAAATAAATGCTGAGTTTAATCATTGATGAACTGAATATTTACTTAAGAAAGTGTTGTACTTAATTTGTTCCAAGTATGACTAAACAGAAAGTTGCATTTTTTTTCAATGCAATACTCTCATTTTAATTTCTTTCTTTCCTCATTTTAGGAGTGTATATTGTGGCTGTATCAATCCCCTTAAAGCTAAAGCAAAAAATATGACTTGTATGTTTTTCATGGGTTTTATTCTTTTTTAAAAAATAAAATGTGGCTTGGCACAGTGCCTTATACCTGTAATCCCAGCACTTTGGGAGGCCCAGGCAGGAGGATCACTTAAGACCAAAAGTTTGAGGTCAGCCTGGGCAATATAGCTAGACCCAATCTCTACAAAAATTAAAAAAAATAATAGTGGGACATGGTGGTGCATGCCTGTAGTTCCAGCTGCTTAGGAGGCTGAGGCAGGAGGATGGCTTGAGCCTAGGAGTTCCAGGCATCAGTGAGCTATGATCTCACCACCTCATTCCAGCCTGGGCTAAAAAGAAAAAAGTTAAAATACATAATAAAATAAAAGGTCTTTCCCTTTATTCCAAAAGAGCTAAAGAAGGAAACATGATAGGTATAATTTGCCAAAGAACATAAAAATATAGAGAACTCTAAATTGAGCCTATCAAGTCACAACCTGTTCTTCAGGATGGGAAATTAAGTGCTCTTCTCTAATTGTCTATTTTTCTATTATATAGAAAAAAATCCCTGGAGCTCAGAAATTTCTGATAACTTGATTATCTCATATATTGCTCTCAAGAACTCTATGAGGATTATTATTAAAATGATTACCAGCATGGGATAGATGAGGGAAATACAACTTAGAAAGCTTCAGTAACCTGTCCAGTGATATGCAACAATGAAGAGGTGGTCCTGAAACTGGCCCCAGAATTCTTAAACCCCCTGCACTCCTTGGGTACTAGTAATATCTAAACTCAAGCTATTAGGTTTGTTTTTTATTAACTGATCCCCTACACACACATAAAACTGCACCATTTTCTGGGAAGATTTATAATGGAAATTCTTGCTCAAGTCTAATATTTGGAACATCACGGATCACACTTGCATTAGAGTTTCTCCTGGAGTTTTAGTTTCTGTTGTTTACCAGGAGCATTAAAATGATCTTCAAATGCACTGCTGGGCTTCAGAGAAGAGCCAGCTTAAACATCTATTAGTGATAATCCTACCTATAGTTAGTTAGCACTTTCCCCCCTTAATTCTATGAAGGCGTTTACCCACACTTAATTAAACCGATGAAAGTCAAATTAATCATTTATTATTTTTACAAATCAAGATAATATTAAAGAATGGTCAGAAACTCTTATGTAAATATTTATTTGAAGAAAAGCATTTGTATTATTGTGTTTTTAAGAGATAGGATCTCGCTCTGTTGCCTAGGCTGGAGTGCAGTGGTGCAATCATAGCTCAGTACAGCCTTGAATTCTCAGGCTCAAGTGATTCTCATATCTCAGCCTCCTGAGTACCTGGGACTACATGTATGCACCACCACATCTGGCTAATTTTTTAAATTTTTGTAGAGATGAGGTCTTAAACTCCTGGCCTCAAGCCATCCTCCTGCCTCAGCCTTCCAAAGTGCTGGGATTACAGGTAAATTTTATTGTAAATAAAACAATATAGGACTAATTTTTAAAATGGATAATTAACATTTTGCTTCATGATAAAATGTAAAGAATTACCATATATCTCGTAAATTAACACTGAAAAGAAAGAAAGAAAGAAAGAAAGAAAGAAAGAAAGAAAGAAAGAAAGAAAGAAAAAAAGAAAGAAAGAAAGAAAGAAAGGAAGGAAGGAAGGAAGGAAGGAAGGAAGGAAGGGAGGAAGGAAAGAAGGGAGGAAGGAAAGAAGGAAGAAAAAGAGGGAGGCAAGCCATATGCTAAGAGATAAAGATACATCACTTATTTGAGGGTTAAAAGGCCATGTTTCTGCTATTGATTCCCATGCCCTTAAAGCAAGCTAAGAAAACAAAATACATTATCTAAACAAAATATAAGATTTCCAAGTTTCATATATGGGCTATACATATAATCTCAGAACAGCAAGAGTTTTAGTTATTATTCCATGTTTTTCCAAAATGCATTTTTCAAAAGATGCTTCTCGTGTATCTAAACACCATGGCAGCTTCCAAAGCTATGACAATGCTGAACACTTAATCATGGTCAGTTGGTTTCCTTTTCTTATTTCCTTTGCAAATATACATAGTTATACCAGTATATAATAAAAATTATCCATTTATGTTTTGCTTATACAGATAGCACCTGTTACTGGCTGTTATATAAATGCATGCCCACAATTATATATCTTTTTAATATTTTTAATCTTCTATCTAATATATAGAAATCACTGCTTAATAATTTTGTGTACACTATCTAATTTATCAATCTGATATCTAATTAATTAATCTGTAATCATTTGTGAATCATAGTCTTGCCTCCTACAAGAACTTAATAGCAAGGGCAAAATCAAGATAACTAAAGAAAGATACAAGGTTGAGGTCAATGAACAGAAGAGAAGTTGGATTAAAACGTGTGAGACATAATCTCTTTATCCTGAGTTCCTCAGTGGGCCCTGCAGAGAAGGAAGGGAGTGTGGGGACATGGCTTCCCTGCTTCCTAATCTTGCCAAGAAGATATGTGATGGTGCCTCGTCTGCAGGATGGCTCTCCGAAAGAAATTTAGATTTGAGATGCATTTAAGTGACCATGAACAGGAAATTAGTTGACCCAAGAAGACTGAACTCATTGATTCAAGTCGAGTTTTTCCACGAAGCTTTGACAAAAAAATAGCAGGTGTCCTGGTCTAAAAGGGTAACATTTTTTGAAAGAGGGTTGAGGAAAGCAGGCAAATATAACTTGCATTCAAGCAGAACATTTTGTTTTCTCTATCACTTCAGCTGTTGTTCTTCATCTCTAGAGGCTGCCAGCCATGGCCATTTGGGAAGTCACAATGAATCTATTCTATTCAATCCTCTTGTGTGGATAGGTCATTACACCAGCAGTGCGGGACTTCCCAGAACAGATTTTCCTTCTAGTGCTAATTTGTTTTTCTCTAGAGCAATACGCAGAGGAACTAATCATGAGGGTTCATCCTGAATGTTTTCTTCGTAGACATTTTTAACCTCTGTAGCAGCTGCAGGATTGGAAAATATATGCATTAAAGCAATTACATTTTTTTTTAAATTGCAAAAGGTATAACATACTAATAATATGTGTGATAAAGGGATTTATTACAGAGAATGAACATGCATTAAAATTCGTTACAAGACAGAAACTATGATTTTACAAACCACATACCCTGAAAATTTTCTAATAATAAGAGATTCTTAATAAAGGTATATCAATGAAATTAGACAGATCATAGTCATTTGAAAGTCAAGGAAAATTGTGATAGATTTTGTGATTATCTGCCTAAATATTAAACAAAGAAAAATTTTACATGCATGTCTCTCTATTGCTATATAGTATCTTTATTGCTGTATAGTTATGAATAAAATGTCTATTAATTTAAATAAATATCATGTTATTTTGAGTCTTAATTAAGTGTGCTGGCAACATTGGGGACATTCTCCCCCTTGCACCAGCTACCACCAACATGGATTGATTGAGTAGAATTAGAACCCAAGGTGAAAGTAACAAGTTGACAGACTTTAGCTTGAAACCTGTATTTCAGGACTAGCTGCCTTTGAAGTTAGGAAGTTTCCTCTAACGGGAATAGTCAAACAAATTTTAATTGAGCATTTGGAAAAATAATATGGAAATGAAGGTAACATCAGAAAGATGACAGGACTGGATAAACTTTAATCTCCTTCAAATGCCATGGTTCATGTTTTTTAAGCAAGGTACACGAAACTCGTAAGACACTGGACTAGTGGCCCCTTCTCTTCTCTGTATCTCTTTTCTGTCACACAACTTCTCTTTCTCCTCATATGTAATTCTAGCCTGGCACTGGAAAATGCTTTTAAATAAGTGCCTAATGGACCGCATTACCTGTAATGCTCAATTTTAAGTTTTGCAATTGTCAACTTTCTCCCCGAAGAGCTTCGTGTTATCAAGTGATTATACCTTAGTATTGAATAAAATCAATTCTTTAATTGAGCGTTTACTTTTCTTCCACTAAACTCTAATCATTCTGTAATATTGATTATTATATTATTATTTCAACTATTACATTACAATGTAAATTATAATATTGAATATTATAAACCAATTTAGAATCATTTAATGAACCACTTGAATGGTGGTTATTCAATAGTGATACATACTGTATGCAGTTGCTTTGAGCTTAGTTTTTGGTTTTTTGGTGGTAATTAAAAGTTTTAAATCCCTACATATGTCTAGTTCATAATTTAAGTCACATAAATAAATATCAAAGAGTCAATGTTTTTTTATAATATAATTATTACAGTTGTACATATATAACTAAAAAGCAATAAGTGTATCTCTCATGTTAAAAAATGATAACTCATTACTGTATATGTCCAAAAAATAGCTTGGGCAGCATTTTATCCTAAGGGATATTGCAAATAGCACTTTGGTTCACTAAGACAAAATGCATAGATTTCTGAAAAGAGAATACAGATATTTTTTGTGTCATATAATAATTGAATTCATGGAGTGTTAATCCATTTAATTGAATTGATGGACCAATTAGAATTCTAGTTGTTTTAAAAAAAATCATTTAGCCCTTTGAAAAATTGAAAATCAAATTATTTCATATTTTTACATAATTAGAATTATAAATATGTGAGTTCATGAGAATATTCCTGATGCAAATAAAAAGGCTGTAAGTAACTGTGATTTAGTATTGTAAGTCTTAGGTGAGGGATTCTGGTGAACAAACACCAAGTTGGAAGTCATGGATATCCTCATAGAAACAAAGAAAGTGGGTGTTGTCATTTTCTTTCCTAAAAATGGAAGGAAAAACAGAAACATGGCTCAAAAACTAATTAAACTTGCTGCAACAGAAATGAAAGCATTTTGATGCAACTTATTAAAGGGAAAATGCTGTGAAATTAACAGTAATCAAAAGCTAATTAAGGTTGATGCAATAGGAACAGTCAAAGAATGCTTGATAACATTTATTGAACTCAAGAAACATGGCTGTCAACAAAAAAGGACACATAGAATAAAATTCAAGTAATTACAGGAAAAAAGCTGAAAGAGAATGCATTTGTATTTTATATATAAATAAAGAGAAATTTGAAATATACACTGCCTTGTAGAATCTTGATTTTAGTTAATGAACATGTCTCTATGAGAAATAAGAGATGGCAAATAATGCTATCTTTTATTTTTCCTCTTTTATTAACCATAATTATTTAACTCTCAAATGTCAAGGATAAAAGAGTTCTTTTGTACTGAATGAACTATTTCATAAGATCTCTAAAGAGTGCGTAGCATTTTACTTAGTCTAATATATGATAACGAAATTCAATATTTTTCCTAAATGAGTAATGTAAAGACATAGGATTTTGATATTTTCCTTCTAATCGTGAAATGAGTGATCCTGACTTCCGCATTTGCAATTATGAGATATGATTGTCTTTACTATTTCAGTCTCACTTCCTTTCATCTTTTTTAATGCCAGTTAGATAGAAAGCTAAACTGTGTGCATGAGGAAAGTGTAGCAATTGAACTGTGGATTCACTGAGCTCCATAACATAGCGGGCAGAGTAGCTAGTACAAAGAAATGGTCCCAAGGTTAAAACAGAAAAAAAAGGGCAAGGAATAATAATCACATTTTTTATTGTTTATTATTATTTATTATTAGCCTTTTTCATAAGATCTAAGTACAGAGGAGAAACATATATAAACAATAAGAGTAACTATTACAAACATTACAAAAGGGACAATGATATATAAGAATAGGAAACTCTATATAATTCGGAATAGTCATCTGTAACTGAATAGAAAAGAAATTGCACTATTTCAATAACTAAAAAGAGGGGCTGATGCTGGTAGTAAAACAAAAGAAAACAAATCAAAGCAGCTTTTTAATTCTTCTCAGGCACTTTTGTACACAGTGAGTTATAGCCACCAGGTGAGCAGTAGTGTTAATTAGGGTACTACAGTCTCGGCTGTTATATTTGCTTCAGGGGAAAAATAGCTGTGAGAAGTAAGCATATAGCAGTAGACTATGGCTCTTCAACTTCTATGCGTATGTTTAAGAGAGGGGCTTGGTAAAACATGTGTTTTACAGAGATTCTGATCCAGTAGGTCAGAGTAAGTCCAAAGCATTTCAAATTTTAACAAGCACCCCCAAGTGGATTTGCAGTAAGGGCCTTTCAATGACATTTTGAACTATATAGGTCATTAGTTCCTTAAAGGCAATACTGTTTATTCAACTTGGGACCATCCAAGTCACTTTCATTACCTTCATGCCCCCATCCCTATTCTATTATTGCAACTGGGCAAAAAAAAATCAATCTCTGACTGGTATTTTATATATCGTACACATATTTAAGCACATAGTGCAAAGCCAATAAGAAGTGATTTACTTAAATACCTGATGATTTTTGATCTCGGCCGCACATCAGACTTACCAGAGGACTCTTTAAAATACTATTGCTGGAGCCAGGCTCCAAACCAATTGAACCAATCTCAGGAGGTGGGCTCTGAATACCTTTAGTTTAAAAATCTACACCAGATGATACTGAGATATGGCAAAGATTGACACTGTCAGTACAGTAGGCAGAGCAATTTGTCAACAATAAGTTTTCACTAGGAAATTTTGAAATTTCTGATAAACTTAATTATTAATACTATGGGATCTGATTTACCTAGTACATACATCCCCTCTGCGCAGTGCTATGATGGTAAGGCTTTGACTTATTTTTTTTTTTTTTTTTGTAATTTTTACTAAATTGCTCTTTTAAATTTTGGGGTTAATTTCTCTTTTCTTCTGAAAAGCTTCTTTTTGGAGCTTAAATTGTATGTCTGCCTTCACAATGGTTGCCCTACTCCGGATACATCTTCATTGCTCAATGACCATGTCCATACTTTGTGATCACTCATCAGCAACCCAATCATAAATTAGCAATCTGGGGTGGACCCCTGACCAAAGACCAAAGAAAAGAGAATCAGACCTCTTTCTTTAAACCTTTTCATATATATATATATATATATATATATATATATATATATAACAGAAAAGATAAATCCCTCTCTATTTTTGGAAGCAAAATAATGTAAACATCACAATTTGTTGGCAGTCATTTTTTTTTTTTTTTTCATGTTCAACAAGCCAGTCACTACTTGGAAAGCATGGAGGCAATAAACAGAAAGAAGCAGAGTTATAAGAAAGAGAAAGCAAACGGCATTCAAGTCTAAGATTGCAATTGATTCTTAGACCTAATTTTATCCTAGACCTAATTTTATTCTCAATTCTTCAAATTGAGCATATAGATGAAGTGCTTATAAAATACAGTTGTCAAAAAAAAAAAAAAACATGAAGCTTATCTAAATAACCAAATATTTCATCTGATTTATATATGCTAATGATAATGTCCCTGTGAATATTGGTGTACTTTATAACAGTGGGATATGTATTATAAGGGCTACAGAGGAAGAACTAAATGGATAATTAGCCTTTATGAGTATGATTTACTTCAATCTTCTTTTATCACAATGTCTCAGGTAAATAATTTCCTAATACTACTTAGGATAGTGTTCTAACACACTTTAATTATAATTTTTACTTCTCAGTAGAGTTTAAGATAAAGAGTTTAATACTATGGTAAAAACATACTCTAAAGTAATATATCCACAGAATAGCAACAGAGTATAGCACTTTTTAGTAAAACATTATATTGCTTGTCAGAGTTCACTCAGAGATATATTCAAGAAAAGCTTCCTGTTCTTGCCCAAGATTTTTATTTGTATAGAACCTCAAAAAGGATTGCTGAAGCATGCCAGTGAGTTCCAAAGAATGACGATCAGATATAACTGACACATTTGGACAAAAAAAAAAAAAAGCCCACTTTGTACAAAAATGTCTTTTCTATGCTCCCTTTGCTCCGCCCAATTTTGACACTTTAAACTCACCATGATGAATTATTCTTCCTTAAAAGTGTCAAATTTCTCTGTAACTGGGTTTATTTTCCTAATGGCATTTTAGGCAAAAGGAGAAAGACCATTATTTTTAATATTTTCATCACTTAAAATCATTGAAAGTGCTTAGATGGGTTTCTATTTCAGAGCAGGGAAATATTACGTTATTCAGTTAAACAGCATGCTTATTTTCCCTTTATTTTAGTGGAATTGGTTCATTTCAAAGAGTGAAGTAGAGATTTCCAAATTTAATTCCACAAACAGAAAATCACATGAAATAGTTAACCATGCTAATTTTAATTTGTGTTGTTAGGAGGATGATGAATATTCTAAAATGAATATGATTGGTACATATTACTAATCATATCTCAGACCATAAAATGTCCCTTATTAACCACTCAAGTGAGTAGTAGATGGTTGCCATTTTTTTAATTCCTTGAACTGTACCATACGGAAACTGAGACCTTCATTTTCAGAGCTGAAGAAGATAATTTCTCCTATGTCAGTCATAATCAGTAAGTTCAAACTCTTTCTCTTATTTAAACTCTTTAAATAAGTAATGATAAAAGATCAGATGCTATTAGAATGCTTCAGTCCCTTGATTACAAATCAATAACATCATTTTTATTCCATCTGGCATCTCAAAACTAAAACCCTTTTCCAAAACTGCCAAGTTGTGGGCAATTATGACATTTAAAATATCAGCCTCTATGAATTAGAAGTCACCTGAAATAACTTTGTCTATTATATGAGCTGCACTCGTTCCTGTGCTCCAGCTGGCCAGCCACTAATATGGCTGTATGGATGCCACTTTGCTCCAATCAAAATCCTTAATGCATAAACTCTGGAATCAATAGATTGATACTTAGTTTCATGTAAGAGGAAGATAGCTTTGAAAGGCCTATTCAGTTTTAGTCATGCAGGAGGGATCTTCTTTGAAGTTTCCCTGGCCATCTTCTTCAGTGCACAACATAAATCACTTCAATTCAGTTTCTATTACCCTCTATTCCAGGCCCATTAAATCTTTCCAAATAGATATCCTTTATGTCACACACATACAGTGAAATTCAAGGCCCTTTTTATCATATAGTTAAGGGGTGCCACACACTGCTCTCAAACACAGAGAGTAATTTCCACATTTTAAAGCAACAAATTAATCCTGACCTCCCCTATTGACTTTTGAAGGAGCCTGATCTTCCAGGCCTTGATCAGTTTGCCTCTAAAAATTTCTAATTATTGTTAGCAGTTAACAGAAGGTAGAAAGAATCAGAACCTGAAGCCATATGTGACCACAATATCTTCTTTGCTTTCACAGAAATAAATTGTTATCTACACCAGTAGCAAATGGTCATTTTTACATCATGCCTTCTGAGCTTTTTTTTTTTCTTTTTTTAATTATTCTCAGCTTACTCCACTAAGAAGAAGCACTTCACCAGCAATTCTTTAAAAGGAGGTTTTTGTTTTTGTTTCTGTTTCCCCTAAAAGCTCTTTAAATAAGTAATGATAAAAGGTCAGATGCTATTAGAATGCTTCAGTCCCTTCATTACAAATCAATAACATCATTTTTATTCCATCTGTCATCTCAAAACTAAAACTCTTTTCCAAAACTGCCAAGTTGTGGGCAATTATGACATTTAAAATATCAGCCTCTATGAGAGTAATAGGGAAATATTTTCATTATTGAAGGTTTTTAAACACATATGATGCTTTATAGTCAGGAATTAACTGATAATATTGTGACTTTTGGTAGAACTAAAGGGAGTAACATAAAAAGACCTAATTTAAGAGAAATTTCACTAGAGATATTTGATACCAAAGGGAATATGATATATTAGAATCAGTCTACACTGAGTCTGTCTTTTGTAAGCAAGGGATGTATATACGTATGATACTTGCTGTAGCTATAAACAAAGTCTCTAAGATTCCCTGTGGGAATTTAAATTGCAAATTCCTTTACTAAGAAAAGCAATAAAATATTAAGTACATGGGGCTCCTTGGAAAAAACACCAACAATAAAAACAAACAAAATGCATTACAATTCTCTAAAACATACATGATTTATAAGGGAAGCAAAATTCATTGAGAATTCAAACTAAAGTTTTGTGGCTCTGTTTTGCCTAAAGGTTCACAGTACCTACCACAGCTTCTTGAAGTTTCCAAAATGAAAAATGCCCCTGTGAGCTTGACTTCCAGGCAATCTTTGATTATTTCCCTACAGCTTAGAGTAAACAGTGACTAACAGGATAAGGCCAACCAGTCAGGAAAAAAAAAAAAAAATGAAGCTGAAAGTGCTCTCATAGTAGCTACTTCTCACACATTTCACATTATAAAGTGTAGCTTTTTAGAAGCTATCAAAATATGTCTATCAAAACATTAATCATAAGTATGTGAAGAAAAATAAAAGGCAACCCCAGCAAAAACACTGGAGCTATGGGCAAAGTAGAGAGCTTTCTATTTTTTCAATTTTCTTTTATTGTCCACTGCAGGTTTGACATCCTTCAAGAAGTTAAATATTTCTTTAATCTTATGTCCTATTACCTCAGTGGGATCCAGAGGCCATGACATTCCTGGCTTCCAATATTTGCACACGTGCACTCATGTGCAAGCACACTCCCACACACTCACACATTGAATGAGTATTTCATTTCTTAGCTAATCTAGTTAGATTTCAGTTGTGTCAATCATGAATTCTGTAACCATTAACAACTTATTTAACTTCTTGGGGCCTCTGTATACTCAAATTGAGGAGATTAAGCAAAATGTCACCTGTGAAGACACAAACCCTGTTTGTGATATACAGCAATCTCTTGTTGAATGATAATTCCATTACTATTCACCCAAGGCCAACCTGCTTTTTCCCTGAGAGATATGGGAGAACTGAAGAATTACTTAATCCTGCAAATGATGCCTTCATTGTTAAGTGTTCTGCTCCATGTGTGTCCAGTAGTTTCATCATGTTGCTTTGTCTCAGAGCATATAACTACAAGTCAAACTCAAAATATGGATCACAGGGATGTCAATAGTGGGTTTTATATCATTATTCCTAGAAAAATAGTTGCCCAACACAGAATGCATCAGAAAAATATTTTGATATATTAAAATAACATGAATCTACACATATGAAATGTGATTAAGAGGTAGAAAGTGGATTTTTCTACTTAGGCCCCCAAATCCATGCCATTATTTGATAATTTGGGACCTGTATAGTTTTTTGGAAACTACACAAGTGCTATAGCCAGTTTTCTTAAGCCTATGTAGTTAAAAACTCTAACCAATCAGAAGCCTCATGAGAACCTTTTATTTGTATATAGGATAGTATTTTTGTTTAGCTTGCATTTCCTAGATTTATAACTATTAAGGGCAGATAGCATAACATTTATGATAATTATAACATATATTATTAAGTGTATAATAGAGCTTTTTTCTCATTTTAAAGTCAAATAGAAAAAAATAAGTAAATACTAGATCCATGATTTTTTGCCTTCACCCTAAGAAATCTTTGATAATCATAAGGACTTCTATTTTTGAATTTCTGTTTTTTAAATAAAAAAGAGAGTTAATAGTTTGTTAGTTCTTAAATATTATAAAATTTCCCAGTAAAAAATGACAACTACAAATAAATGGAAAGATATCCCATGTATATGGATTGGAAGAATTAATATTGTTAAAATATCCATACTCTCCAAAGCCATCTACAGATTCAATGCAATCTCTATCAAAATTTCACTGACATATTTAAAAGAAATAGAAAAAACAATCTAAAATCTAAAATTCATATGGAACCATGAAAGACCCTGAATTAGCCAAAACAATTTTGAGAAAGAAGAACAAAGCTGGAGGCATCATGCTCCCTGGTTTGAAACTATATAACAAAGCTATAGTAATCAAAATAGTATGTTATTAGCTTAAAAACAGACACATAGACCCATGGAATAGAATAGCATCAAAAAATAAATCCATGCACACAGTCAACTAATCTTGGACAAGAATGCCACAAATACACAATAGAGAAAGGAAAGTCTCTTCAACAAATGAATCTGGGAAATCTGGATATCTACATGCAATAGAATAAAAATGGACCCTTGCCTTAAACCTATGCAAAAACTTGAAATGCATTAAAGACTTAACGGTAAGATCTGAAGCCATAAAATTTCTAGGAAAAAAATCTAGTAAAAAAAGACTCCTTGACATTGATTATGATTTTTTTTTTTTTTTGGATATAACACCAAAATCCCAGGCACTAAAAACAAAGATAAGTAAGTGAGACTTCCATCAAACTAAAAAGCTTCTTCAGAGCAAAAGAAGCAATCAACATATTGAAAAGGCAACTGATGAAATGGGAGAAAATATCTGAAGACCATTTAAGTGATAAAGGGTTAATATCCAAAATGTATCAGAATCTCACACAACTCAAAAAAAACAAAAAACAAAAAACAAAACAAAACAAAAAAAAAAAACAGATGACTAAATTAAATAATGGGCAAAGGACCTGAATAGAAATTTTTCCAAAGGAGACATAATGGTCAACAGGTTTATGAAAAGGTGCTCAATATAACTAATTGTCAAGAAAATGCAAATCAGAACCACAATAAGATATCACCTTATATATGTTAGGACAACTATTATAAAGAAGAGAAGAAACAAGAAGTATTAGTGAGGGTATGAAGTAAAAGCCATCCTGTACATTGTTGGTGGGAATGTAAACTGGTACAGTCTTTATGGAAAACAGTATGGAGATACCTCAAAAAAGTAAAAATGAACTACCACATGACCCAGTAATCCCACTTTTTGGGTATATCCAAAGGAAATGAAATCAGTATGTTGAAGAGATACCTGCACCCCCATGTTTATTGCAGCACTATTCACAATAACCAAGATGTGAAATCAACCTAAGGGTCCATCAACAGATGAATGGATAAGGAAAATGTAGCACATATACACAATGGAATACTATCCAGCTTTTTAAAAGAAGGAAATACTGTCATTTGCAACAACATGGATGAACCTGGAGGACATTGTACTAAGTAAGCCAGGCATAGTAAGACAAATGCCGTATGTTCTCATTTATATGTGGAACCTAAAGAAGTTGAACTGAGAGAAGCAAAAAAGTAGAATTGTGGTCACCAAGAGCT
>CM052436.1:29141435-29165885 GCA_028533085.1 Varecia variegata
TTTTTAACTCAAGTTAAATTTTGAAAACATACTATTTCTAAGTTATTTTTGTTAATATTTGAGTACCTTTTATATCTTGAGTTGGTTTGAGTTTTTATATTGTGAGCCTGTTAAGATCTATGTATTTATTTCAAAGTGTAGAAACATGATTGAATGCTACACTATTTTAAGAGTTTCAATACATACTTTTGGATACTATTTACATACTTAGTAGCAAATCCATTCATTTATTCAAAATTTCTTGACTACTTATTATATGTCACACACTCTTCTAAGAAGGTGCAGAAGGGAACTAAAATATCAAAAATCTTGGACTAAATGGAGCTTACAGAAGTGGAGGGATCAGAGAGTAAGATAAATAAGTAACATTTTTCAGTATTATTTTATATGATGATTTGTGTTATGGGGAAAAGTAAAATAGGAAAGAGAAATAAGGTTGTTTGGGAGTGGGATGTCAATAGTAAATAGTGTCTTAGTCTTGTTTGGGCTGCTATGACAATATCATAAAACAGGTGGCTTATAACAAAGGAAATTTATTTCTCTCAGTTCTGGTGGCAGAAAGTCCAAGATGAAGGTGCTGATAGATTCCGTATCTGGTAAAGGCCTCCTTTCTTGTTCACAGATGGCACCTTCTGCCTGTGTCTTCACATGGTAGTAGAGGCAACAGAGTTATTCTGGGCATATTTTGTAATGGCACAAATCCCATTCATGAAGGTTTTGCCTTCCTGTGGGGATTAGGGTTTCCACATATTAATTTTGAGGAGACACAAACATTCAGACAATACCAAATAGGATGATCAGAAAAATCCTAAAGGAAGTGAGAAAGCATGTTTTATGGATGTCAAGGGCAAAGGCACCACGAGATAGAAGTTCAAAAGCTCTGAAATGAGAATATGATAATAGCTGCTATATTCTAGCAACGGCATCAATGCCAGCGTGGCTGGAGGAGAGTAAGCTAGGGGGAGAGTAGTGTGATATGAAGTCACAGAAGTAACACTAAGAGAGAGGCAGATTGTGCAGATTCCAGTGGACCATTGTAAGAATTTTGGGTTTTACAGCGAGTAGGACAGAAGACCATTAGAATTTTCTGAGCATAAGAATGATATTAACTGTCGGTTGCTGGGATCACTCTGGATGTTGGGCTGAGAGTAGACTAAAGGAGTAACCAGAAAGGTAAATTAGGAGTCTCAACAATCGCTGTGAGAGATGTTTGTGTCTTGAAATAGGGAGTTAGCAGTAGAGGTGGTGAGAAGTGATCAAATTCCTGATATGTAATTAGAATCAGAGCTAAAAGCACTTTTTTTTTTTTTTGAGACAGAGTCTCACTCTGTTGCCCGGGCTAGAGTGAGTGCCGTGGTGTCAGCCCAGCTCACAGCAATCTCAAATTTCTGGGCTCAAGCAATCCTTCTGCCTCAGCCTCCTGAGTAGCTGGGACTACAGGCATGCGCCACATGCCCAGCTAATTTTTTTTCTATACAGATTTTTAGCTGTCCAAATCACTTCTTTCTATTTTTAGTAGAGATGGGGTCTCGCTCTTGCTCAGGCTGGTCTCGAACTCCTGACCTCGAGTGATTCTCCTGCCTCGGCCTCCCAGAGTGTTAGGATTACAATCATGAACCACTGCGCCCGGCCAGCATTTGTTGACAGTTGGATGTGGCATATGAGAGAGAGGAGTTAAGGGTGTTTTCATGGCTTATGGCCTCTGCAAGAATGAAGTTGGCATAAAATGGGATGAGGAGGAGAAGTTTGGGGAGGAATCAGAAATTCTGTTTTGAACATGTTAAACTGGAGATGCCTATCAAGTGTTCATGTGAAGATGTGAAGACGGAAGTTGTAATAATATATATTCTCTGGAGGTCAGAGGATATCTACAAGCTGCAGATATAAATTCCTGAGAGAAAATGGTTATATATTTTTAATCATATTAGCTGGTATTTTACTCATTAGATATTTGTCAATGGTGATAGTAGTAAGAGAAATTCAACTTAATAAATACTTGTCCGATGCTGAGATAAAATAAGATAAGGCACGTTATTCTATGGTTCTCGGCTTCATCCAATTTAAAATATATTGGAGTGGATGAAATATTTTACATTTGCTATAATTTTTGTTTTTTAATGAATGAGAATAATTTAATTCAAAGCTGATAATCTCATAAATAGTCAAAACTAGCTGGAAAGAAAATTTAATGTAATATGTCATGGTATATTGTTGAAAACATATACATTCATCTTCTTCCCTTACCCCAGATGGACACTTTTTCCATCTGTCAACCCAACCTATTCCATGCTACACAATTGTAATAATTTTCATTAATAAATGGCATGAACAAAAAAATAATTATATAAGTTATTCATTGCTTGTCAGAGCTATTTTCACTTTGGTCAGAGAAACAACTTTGATCATGATCCTGTATATTTTATTCTCAAAACTTTCTTAAGCTAATGATGTCTCATGTTATTTCAATGAATTCACTCTCACTATTTTATTTAGCAGTAAGAGACTAACCATTGTAGTCCTTATAATTAGAATACTTCTTATTCTTCTTTTAATTACCTCACTGCTATTTATTTCTGAATGCTTATCAAGAAAGTACAATTTTATAATAACTTAATAAAAGCAGTAGACAAAATCTAACTAGATAATTCCAAACAGTTTGACATTCTTTATGTTATATATTAATACTTTTCTTAGAACTTTGAAGTTAAAATCCTATAGAAAGTTTTTGAGTCACAGTAATTGAAATATATTTTGAGAATATTTCCAAGCTTGTGCCAACATAGTCTACATTGTTGGTAATGGTGACAATATTTAGTTTCCAAAATGAAACAACATACATTTATATTAATGTTTATTTTGTCTAGAATAATCATAGTAACTTAAATTTTTTAATTAAATAATTATTTTTACTTAATCTGTTAATCACCTATCATATAGGAGTGATACCAAATTTTAACTTTATAGAAAGTACATAGGAGCCACTGGACATCAAATTACTTGCATTAGATTATTTTGACTACAAGATGAAATATATAGTTAACACAGAGTGACATATTTAGTAATCCAGGTAAGATATCAGGATGGCTTAGTCCATGGTGAAAACAATACAGAGAGTGATAGATGGTGAATTTGAATTTTGATTATAAAACTATCAGCATTTGCAGATTTCATGCCTGCTGGGTGAAAAAATGGAGGCATAAGAACAAATCAAAAGTTTTTTTTTTGTTTTTTGTTTGTTTTTTTGCCCAAGAAACTAGATATCTGGAGTTTTCAGAGATGTGAAAGACTGAAAGAGCTGGTTTGGAGAGGAAATGCTATGGAGAACTCTGCTTTTAACATGTTAATTCTGAACTGCTTATTAGGTATTCAGTAGAGGTGTCAAGTCAGTGAAATATATGGGTCATGAGTTCAGGGAAGAGGTTCAGGCTGGAGACATAAATATGGGAGCTGTCAGCATATTGATGGCATTGAATCCATGAGACAAGATGAAATCATTTTACATGCAGGTATAGGCATGAGTAGGGGAGTATTCTGAATTCTATTTACTCAAATGTGGTCTTCCCACATGAAGGCATTGAAGTAAACAAGAGGTGAGGAAGATGAGAGTGAATGTGAGGCAGAATTATGGTTTGAATATCCCCTCTAAAATCATGTTGAGATTCAATTGCCAATGCAATGGTTGTGGGAGGTGAGGCCCCTAAAAGGTGATTAGATCATGAAGGCTCTGTGCTCTTGAAGGGATTAATGCCTTTATCACTGTAGTGGGTTAGTTATCCAGGAGTTTGGCTCCCTTTTTTCTCTCTGTTGCCCACTCACTCTCCCGTCTGCCCTTTTGCCCTTCTGCTGCAGGATAACGCAGCACAAGGCCCTCACTAGATGCTGGCATATTGATATTGGACTTCCCAGTCTCCAGAACCATAAACCAAATAATCTCTTTTTAAATAAATTACCCAGGCTGTGGTATTCGGTTATAGTAGTAGAAACAAATTAAAACAGGAAGTGATCTTGGTCACAAATGTGCCACCAAGGACCCCATACAGCACTTGATAATGCATATTTGCTGAGTGAATGAATTTTAAAAACGGGCCATGAATTCCAAGCTGAATAACACCAGAAGAATAGGGCATGAAAGGCAAGGATGACAGTGAAAGTGTGGTAGCATCAAAGGATGAAAGGTTCTGGTTGGATTAAAGGAGACTCAGAACGAGTGGACTGGAGAGATGGGAGTTGGTGGTCAGCACGCAGGATGTGTGGAATACGGAAGGGCTCCATGTATTGATTAAGATAACCTGAAGAGCACATCCACAGAGAGTGGCTGAGAGAGTAGAGGATGGGATCTTTGGATGAGAAAGTCAGGGAACTAGGAGCATGATTGGAATGACCATCTGCATGAAGATCAAAATCACCATTTCCTTCTCTTCCAAGTTTTAGATTATAAGAGTTTTTTCATAATTGTAATTAATTTTATAAAATACTTTTATGCATCCTTTAAGATAATTATGGGTTTTCCATCCCTTATTTGTTAGTATTGCAAAATACATTGATTGATTTTTCTATAGTTATAAACACATTGCATAACTAGAATAAACCCCAGCTGGTAAGTATATATTATCCTTTATGTATATATACACTAATGGATTCAGTTTCTTAGATATTTTATTTAGTATTCTTTGCATTTATGTTCATGAGGGATTTGCCTGTAACTTTGCCTTTTAAGGTATTTCTTCAGTTCTGGTAAACTTTCAGCAATTGCTGAAATAATACTATTACACCATTCAGTTCTTCCAGATAAACTTTTAGATATATTCTTTGGGCTCTTAATTTAGCCTCTGCTCAACCGTTGTCATATTTTTAAAATATATATATATATAGATAGATAGATAGATAAATAGATAGCTATAGATATCTTCATCTTTTTGAGCTATTTGCTCCTGAATTCCTTGATAATAGCAACAAATTTGCTAATTCCCTGTGACTAAACTTTCTAACACTATTTAAAATGACTTCTTTTCATATTGTTCTATGGATTTGTCTTTTTCATTTCTGTTTTTGTTTAATAATATGTTACTTTATTTTAAGGAAAATTATTCCTTCATTTATTACTGGAAGCATCTTAAACATACTTCATATCCTTCATCCAACTAGTCCATAATATTATTTTTATTCAATTTTGTTTTACATACTATTTGGAAGTGAGAATTACATTTTTGCACCTTTTCCTCTGTCTTCCTCCCTCCTTTTATTCCACCTCTCACTTTCTCATCTCTTTGGTCACTCTTTCTGTCTTGTGATTGAATGTTATCTTATTTCTTATCACTTACCTGCCTGGGCTTGCTGCCCAGAACCACCTTTTTAATCAAGGCATTTCAGGGTGTGAAGATCCATTTAGAGAGGCAGTTTGGTTAGTTCTTGATTACAAGGCTATGACTGCGTTCTCACTACCATAGATCTGCAAGCTTTTCAAAGCCACAGCCCAGGAGGTGGTGAGTTTTTATTTTTAGCTTCCATCCAAGAGTTAGAGAGGCTCACTTCAGGCCCTGGCTTTAAGAACTTCCTTCCTGTCCCTGGTCCTGTTCTGTCTTGGAGCACTTAAATCTCTTTCATTCCCTAGGAGCAAACTTCAGACCTACAAGTAGGGAATCCTGCAGCCTGGGTATGCTCCATTATATTATTTGTTTATTCTCTGCTTTATCTTGTTTGGACCAGTTTGTTTCTGTGTTGTTTTTTTCTTCATATTGTTATTATTTTGTGTTTGCAACAAATATATTGAGTCAAAATATAAACTCTTGCACCATCTTATCTGAAAACACTGGTATATCTGAATCAGTTTTTCTTGATAGGTTACGTGTTTACTGGTAAAATATAAAATATAACACAGGATACAAACAAATAACTTTCTAGTGAACCATATTGGCATTTGCAGGAAAAAGTTTTGAAAATTTTGCAGTTGGATGTGGAAAGTTTTTCTCCCCAATGATAATATGAATATAACATTTTTGAATAGTTATAGCTATGTCATTTTTTCCTGATTCTAAGCTGCGATTTGAGCTGTGTTACCTCACAGCTGATAGTTAAGCTATGAGGTGGACAAAGGTATATACATAATACCACTCATAGGGAACTTAAACTAAAATACACGTAATATTGTCACAGGCAACTGTAATACAGCATAAAGATTGATAAATCTCAAATGAGAACTATATTTAAAGAATTCAGAGAAATAAGGCATTTCAGTGAGAGTGGAAAGCAGTATTTCCATGCAAAGAACTATGAGAGAGATAGGCTTTCACAGTAAATAGAATTTGGAACTGGATCGTTTGTAGGTGGAACACTGCGGACCTGAGACAGTTATAAGAACAGAGGCCCAGAAGAGGGCAAGTTTTTCGGGCTTACTGATAATTAGTTACATTTTGCTAAGAAGGACAAAATAAGTGTAAATGGAAAGAGGCCAGAATATATTTGTGTATATAGAAACACATGTCTCTTTTCTGGGCTTACCCACAGCGTTAATGAGTCCATCTTTTCTCTTTTAGGGGAGCTAATTTTCCGACCTTTAATCTCCTTCAGCCTGTTTCAGCAGTCAATGGCCTAACTTCATATCCAAAGTTTCCAAAACAGTTTTCTGGACTCATTAGATTTTTCTTTACTTATTTTCCATCCCTAGCTCTGATTTATGAATTTTATGCCACATTATCATTCACTTATTTTCATGTTGCTTTGCAATTATCACCTACATATTTTATATCTGTACATTTAATCTCCTTCAAATAAATTGCAAGCTCTTAAAAATCAGTACAGGCACTTACTGCTTCCTTGTAACTTCCTCTATACATATTCAATGTTTTGAAAAATGTTTTAATCATTTATTTATTTATTTGGAAGAATATATATTAGGAAAAAGAATTCATATTCTAGGTGTTCTCCTTTGTTTTTTTTCCCCTTTAGTTTGTCTCTTCTTTTTCCTGCTCCCTCCACTAGGACTCTCCTACTCTTTCTTCCTGAACACATAAATATGTATATATACATGCCACATACAAAAACACATATATGACACATATACCAACATAATTCATTCTTTAAGAATAGTACATCAAAAAGCAATAGTTTCTAAGCGGGTTAGTAACATATCATATAATAAAACTTTAAATTCCCTTATTATTATTTTTCAGGTAAAGCCATCTTAGAAAGCTAGAGAAGAAGGCATCTTTAAAACCATCAATACTGTACTTTTATATATGTCTAAAGAGTAACAAATGTACGTCTAACATTGTGTCTATGTCTATGTGCCGTCCATCAACTTCCTTCTTTTATTAGTCTCAGATAGAAGATAAACAAGAAGACTGACAGTTTTGTGTCCTTTGCTGTTTTGTGTCTCCAACACAGACAAGAGGGTATTATGTCATCACTCAAGTCTGTCACAGTAGGCTTATGCTCCTATGTGTCTTAAAGACTATTTTCTTTCTAATCCTCATAAATAAATACACAAACCACATATTGATTATATATTATTTCATTATCAAAATATTTCTTATAATATAATGTGCTTCACCACAGATGAGAGCATTTACGCTCCTGCCAAAGCTCCAGAGAACAGATGTGCTTTGTTAAATAAGTGGGGAAAAGACAAATATGAAAAAATAAGAGGAGTTTCTTTTTCAAAATATGAGGAAACTATAATGAATTTCTACATCTTTGTAACATGTAAACCAAACACAATGAATTTTATTGTTTTTGTCATTTAAATTCATAAAGTATTTAGTGCCACAAGAAGAGATACTTTTAAAAATTTTAAACTATGCTTATTTTATGATTGATATTTCTTTAAATATTAATAACATATTTGTTCATTAAATTGGTATCTCATCTTGAGTAGTGATAAAAATGTTGAAGTTGCAAGTGTAAGAAGACTTTGACTTGGTTAATATGATGATAACAACTTACTTTTTCTTTTTATTATATTTTCTGAAACTTCATCTACTTCCACATTGTCTCATTTCCACATTTTACAATGAGTTTTTAGGGTATGTTTATTGCTAAAGCACATTTCAAATAAGTGAAATAGTTCTATCGCCAGCAAATAGTCAATTTCAATAACCATATAACTAAGGTACTAAATATTTGCTATTTTTATTCTATAGTTTCTCAAAATATTCTTCTTTATTTTTTTTTAAATAGGCATCATATAACTTAGTTGATGAAAATTGGAAAACTGAAAATGTTCAAGGAAGTAGGAAAATAGTCCTAAATTCCATCTCTCCATTAGATACAGTTTTTTTTTTTTTTTTTTTTTAGATACAGTTTTTTATTTTATCATAGAATTGACACCATAATGAACACTTAATTTTACATCCTTCTGTTTTTCATCAGAGTTATATCATTTCCCTACTGTAAAGGTTTTCATGCTTTTATATGAAGGCTTTCTAATATTCCCTCAAAAAGTTTGTTTCTTAATGTTGGATATCAATATATTTATACTTTTTAATTATTGTAAAATTGCTCTGATGACTATTTTTGTGTGTAAATCTTGATTAAAACCGAAATGACTTCCAGTAGGATGGAGAGACCATGTCAATACTTCCCTGTAATTGACAGTCTATTATCTTGATTTTCTTCCTTTCTGCCTAATGATTTTCTTAAGAAAAGTAAATGGATGGTATTTTTCTGAGACCTTGCATATCTAACAGGTTTTTCTGTTGCAATGTCATGTGGAAAAGAAATTGATTGGTTATAACATTTTTGTCTTATAACCTTTCATCCTCAAAGTTGTAATAAAATTGCTCCTTTTTTTGAGATATAATAATTTTTATAATGAAAACACAGGTTACTTTTAGTCATAGAAATTATGCTACTAATGTGTCTTCAATTAAAGTTGTCATAGTATTATTATTCACAATAATTTATAGGTGTGTGAGAGTGCATATGTAATTTTTTGATTCTTTTATTTGTACTACCTTTTCTTCCACTTTCTGAGATATCTCAAGTTGCTTACCTACATCAGTTTCCATTTTGCATTACATTTATATGGTTTTGACAGCTTTTAGTTTGGACTCAAATTCTTCTTTTGTATCTTTATCTCTATTATTTACTGTATCCTTTTTTTTATATATATGTATTTCAGATTATATTTCCTATGTGTCTTTCTGCTGTTTTTAATAGAGTTTGTATCTTCTTAAAGCATATTTGAGGGCTTTAAATATTTCTCTAATATTTTTCTGGTTTCTGTAGCAAATCCTATAGTAATTTTTAAAAATGATCTTTTTTTCTTTTGATCAACAGTATTTTTCATAGGACCCAAATTATTTTGTATTTAATTTATTTTTGTCAGTTATGATAATGCTAGGTTTACTAAAACTCCCAAATTTCTGGAGTTTAAGGCAATGGAATTTTAATTCTCTCAGAAGCAGTATTCAATACAAAAGATTTTAGAAAATGGTAGCTTTTCACTAAGTGGAGATTCAAGGGTCCAATGTTCTTTGATTTTGTGGCATTCCCATCAGCTAGAGCCTTAGAAACCTCTACTACCAAATAGGAGAAGGGAAAAGAGAGTGAAGAAGCTCTACCGACTTAAAACTCAGCAATGAGTTTAAGGTGAAATATATCACCTTACTCACATTTTATTGTCTAAATCTGGTCACATGACAGCCTTTCACCAAACAACTACTTCCTGGAATTTAAATATAAAATGGAAAGCACATTTTTAAAAATAGAAAATGAGTCATCTTAGCTGCATTCATTCTTTAATGGGGAGAGATTTACCTTGATGTGTGATTACATAAGATGTTCAGATTACTCTCAAATTTGCCTCTTGTTCTACAAATAGAGGGTACACAAATGTCTTAGTTTCTAGCATGATCCCTAATTTCTAGCTTACTTAATCACAAGTAACCCTGTAAATCTCAGATGGAATCTCAACTCTTCTAATTTTTCTGAGATCTCGGATACTCCTATAACACTATAGTGCTCATGGTACATTGCTCCTAAAATTCTCCCTCTTTCTATCATCTGGCTGCATTTTACCTGAGAATTCTGAACCTCCTTGAATTAATTGTACCACTTCCACTCCCCATTTGGATGGTAGGGGATTACTTTTATACCATGTTGGTTGCTTTGAAAAGCAGAACTTACTTGGCACTTTTTGCTTGGTAAAATTACTTGTATATACATAGACAAAGAGTCACCAGCTTGGGTTTCATGGACCACTAATTGTTTTTAAGTCTAATTCTATCATCAGACTTGTATTTAGCAGAAAACCACCAAAGTTTTACTAAGAGATTAAATACCCATATTAGTTTTATTAAATAGGAAGATACTTGATTGTAATGTTTAAAAGATTATAGGTTCTAGAGTCAGACTGCCTGAATTCCCATCTGAGCTCTACTATGTATTAGCTATGTAACTTTGAACAATTGACCAAATCTATCTGATGTTTAGGTTTTTCATCATTAGATGAGGAATAATACTAGTATCTGTCTCGGTGAGCTATTCTGAGGATAAAAGGTGGAAAATCTATGTAAGCCCTTAAAAATGTTTTTTCAGATAGTGCATAATCCATAAATTCTAGCTACCATTAACATTACTTTATCATCATCATCACCACCATCATTGTGTGATTTTTCCTCCATGTGAAGACTGTGTTTCTTCAATCATCTTTGATGAGACATTAAGTCTACCTACTGTTCCTCTATTGAGCACATGGTTACTAGTCATCTAGTTCTTTAAGAATCTCTGAATTTGCTTTCTAAAACATGCATTTTTCTTATTTTCTCTTTCATTGGAAGACTTTTATATAATATTTGATTTCATGTGGTTCTCATTATCTCAGTGAGAGCACTCTAAGAGAGAGCTAGGATCTTTTCCACAGTGTAGGCTGGTTGTTGGGCTGCCTGCGTATCCAAGGCCAAGTCAAACTCAAAGCCCGTAAGTACAGACCTCAAAGATTCATATGACAGTCGTGGAGTCAGCAAGTACAGGAGACTTTGAAGTAGTCCATATCACACTATAGGTTTCTCTTTCGAGAATTAGTAAGAGTAGTATGTGTTCAGAGCCTTCTCTCTGGGTTTCAGAAGCCACCTCCATATTCCATCTCATTTCAACCTAGCTACAAAGTAGGAATTCACAGTTACTCCTGTACTACTACTATATTTAATAAAACACAATGTGCTCTTTTATTACAGATTTCACGTGATGTGTCTAATTTAATGTATATTTTTTCTAATCTTTTCAGTAAGTTTTGGAACATTTCTTGTGTGAATTACTGAAAAAAAAAAGGCCTACAATCCTGAAAGACTTTTTTATCAAATTAACTTTCATCAGTCACCGTCCACGTGTCGTAGGCCTCACAACAGCAATCATTTTAGCTGTACATTGGCTTTTTGTCCCACTCCGTCTTAAATTGCTCCTCCCAATTATTATTTATGTATACAATTATTTATATGTACAATATGTGTACATGTAATTGTAGTTATATAAACTACATATATTTATAGACATAATATAAATAATTATATATTATTTATATATACAATATTATATATGACAAGATAAATATGTTTAAATTTTCTAAAATTTTGTATTTTAGTTGTAGTAATGTAGTAAGTTATGTTGCTTCTTCTTTTTATAGTCACTTCATTTATTTGTCTTTTGCTAAAATTTGTTATAATTTAAATTTAAATGCCATGAATTTTTTACACATTGACTGTCTTAATCTGTTTTATGTTACTATAATCAAATACCATAGACTGGATAATTTGTAAACAATAGAAATTTATTTAGCTCACAATTGTAGAGGATAAAAAGTCCAAGAACATGGTGCCAACATGTGGTAAGGGCCTCTGTGCTGTATCATCCCATGGCAAAAGGCAGAAGGGCAAGCCTGTGTCTGAAGCAGAGAGAACCCACCTCCCAAAGGCCCATTTTTAAAGGCATTAAACCTACCCATGAGCTCAGAGCTCTCAGGGCCTCATCACACTGTAAAAGGCCCGCCTCTTAATACTGTTACAATGGCAATTAAATTTCAACATGAGTTTTGGAGGGGACATTCAAACCATAGCATTGGCAAACTTTTTAACCATTAGCATGTAATTTAATATAAATTAGATTTTTTTAAACCAATTAAGATTACTAAGGTAAATAAAAATGAAATTATATTATCTAAGGAAAGAAAATTCAAACATTATAGAAAATGCTGCAATCTATTCTTAGAAAGTAGGATGTCTTCCTTTGAATTCTACATGGTAAATTATAATTTTAAAAAGTTTTTATTACTCAGAGATTTATCAATTTCTCATGAAATGTTTGACGTATTCAAGAAGATAGTTTAGAAACAATATTCATGATCAGTAGTAACTTGCTGAGTTTTTAAAGATGGTATTTTGTTTGTGAAAGATTTCCCCATACCCCTCCATCCAAAAAAGGGGAAAATAAGTAAGAGGTGGAGGAATTGAGGGAAGAAAGCAAGATCAAGATTAAGTGGTTAAACTTCCAGTTGCACATGTATATTGGAAATGAAAAATATTAAACATGTTTCATAGAAAACTGTAGACAATCATTAATGAAATTAGTGATAGTTTAATATCTTTTATGGTTGTGCCTACATTTTGAAAATAGAAAAATGAATAAAAATTATTTTCTTAACTATATAACACATACCTATGCACATTATTGTAGTATAGCAAAAGTTTTCAAAGTTTGCATACTCTAACATAGTTTGTTTATTTTATCTAATAACAGTGTCCCCTTAGTGAAGATAGAACAGTGAAAAATGTAACCCAAATTTCAGTCTACAGAAAATGCAATTTGGGGATTATTAGAATTGTGAAAGCAGTCTGGAGTCATTTTCCTTCCTGTGTGGGAAGCCCCAACTGAAAGGCTTTCATAGAATATGAGACCCTGTAAAATTACAAGATTACAAATACCAAAGGCTAGTTTCTCTATCTAATGAAGTGTTTTTCATTCCCAATGTACCTTTCTGTCTGTATGCACTTCCATAATAACATGACATATAATCTTCTTGTCTCTTTGATATAAATGCTGTATGAGAGTTACACCACATGGCTACATATGGTGGTTTTATGGTTAGATATAAAAAATAAATTTCATATGTCTATGAGGAGACCAATATAGTGTAGGTTGTTGGAAAGAATGAGTGCTTATAAAAATTGTTTAGCTCGAATACCACATCATTTTCTTGTTCTATGGATACAGGCCAGTAGTGAACAGTATCACATTGTGAACTGTGTCAGACACTGAAAGATATCTTTTCAAGGAAAATAAGAAATAATATGTCAAACACCTAGGGAAATAGTGTATTTTGAAGAAGCAAGCAAAATATTCATGAAGTTTTATTTGTAGGGGATGGAGAAGAAACATTTTGTCTATATAAAGTTCTTAAAAATGTATATTGGAATTTTATAGTTATTTAATTTTGGTGATTAACTTGTAACAGTCGTCTCTTATAAAACTCCCTATGAAACATAGATGTACTGGGTATAAAACTAAAATTCTACCACTGAAAAATTTTGTCCAAATAGTGACACAGTTTCCATATATGTTGCTAAAGTTCTTTTTGCATTTCTGTTCTAAAACTCCATTTATGATGGTTTCTGTAAAAATTCAGACTAGGCTGAAACTTGGTATACCACATAGCAATTCTGGAGTGATGTTTGTTTTTAACAATTTTCCAGAAGATTGATATAGATTGTTTTATGCTGTATGACTTTAAAGAACAAAACAAAAAAGGATTCACTAGCTTGGTATTTCATTCTGCCTTTGTGTTTTACCATTTTTTTTTTTTCTGGCAATCCATAGTACTATTACAAATGACACATATTGATTTAATGTATTAAATAAAATTCCTTGGGGCTATCAATAAATAAAATAACAGTTTGATAATAAGAATAAATCATTAGATTTCCCTCTTTATTGTACCTCTTTTACAATGTTTATTTTCACATCATACATTTCAAGATGCCACAGTCTGATAGCAGTTAAATGTTAGATTTATGGCCAGTTTGTAAGCTTTATTATAGTCTACTCAACTTAGTTTCTCTTTCTGATTTATTAGGCTACAGATATAATTAGCAAAAAAAAAAAATATTGTATAACAAAACAAAGCTCTCTTCACTGAAACTTCAGTTTTTTGTTCTGATTCTGATGGTTGGGGAAAAATAGAGATTTCAACTGAAGAAACAGGGGCTGGCAGCTTGCATGAGTCAATCTGGTTAGCAACCAGTTCCAGAGAAATCAATGGGAGCAAAGCAGAGTAGGTTGTTAGGTTTAGGTGGACAATATGCAGAGAGCAGGCTTGTTGCAGAAGTTGGGAAATAGCAGAGTGCTCGTAAAACAGAGTCTATTCTCAGGCAGAAGGTAGTAAAATAAAACTCAATATTGGAATAAAGGCCTTATGGTTAGAGTTCTTAAATATATCTTTCCCATAGGTAGAACTTGGCTTATTGTGCTGACACATCTAAACCTCTATAAGAATCGGATGGGGGCTACTGGGTGGAGGGGATATCTACAGGCAAAAAGGAAAATGAAGGCTGACACCCAGTGATTTTTGAAATCAGTGATGTGGAACTTACTTTAAGAAATAGAATTTTCTGATTAGAGACTAAATAATTTTTAATACTTTTCAATGTGTGCAATGATTGTCTCAGCTAAAAAGTTCTATGGGTATAAAAAGGTATGCTTTTAAGGCATTAATTATATTAACATTGAGAATTTAAGTAGCCAAGATGACACATGAAGTGACTTCTATCATCCTGATGTTTTTTCTTTAGTACTTGTCTATAAAATATAATGAATTATAATGATAAAGTCATTCAGTATAAAATATTCACTTAATATACAGAATTTTCTAAAATGCTGTTAATATGTATAATTATAGAATGTCATATACAAAGGAATGATAATCTGCATATTCAATTTAATCCAATAAGTTACTTACTGCTAGGTATCTATTTGTACATGGTATCTGTGGGGCCTTGTGGGACATAAAAAATGTATAACACAGTCTCAACTTGGGGGAAGTTTTATGTCAAATGGATGAACTAGAAAAAAATGTAAAAAAGTGAAGTTATTACTTGCATTTTAATATTCTCTTAAAAGTGATTACATAATGAAAATTTTTAAATAAGCATCTTAAAATGTGACATAAAGTATTACTCACTGCAAACAAATTTAAAGATATTTCAAAAAGTTTCTGGCAAAAAGTATGTGATCACCTTTATAAACATAACACTTGAGAAAGGAAAATTGTAAATGCAAATATTCACAAATTGCTAGCAGATTCTTGAATAATGCCACGTAAATTCAATAGTACTGTTGTTATTGAGTTAACTTGCTCAATTAATTAAAACTAATTAATATATAACTTATTAAATATGCCAGTACTTATTTTTAGAAATAGGAACAAAATGTGACTAAAAATCCTCCAAGTGTCTTAGGAATTTTTATTTTACTCAGTATGAATCCCAAATATGCATTTGTATGATTGATGAACCATTTAAAACCAATGGTATATTGGGAGAATCATTTTATCCAGAGTTAAGCACTATTTAATAAAGTCTCATTCTTTGGTCAGTGCTTCTTATTTTCAGCTAAGATTAAATCCTTCAGAATTCAGAGTTTTGAACCGTTAAATCACCTCACCATCGGTGGGTGGCAGGCACCTCATGGCTGATGAGGCATGACCTCAGGGGTGGCTCACTTAACCCGTTAGCTTATTTTTAATCTCTGTGCTATGTCAGTAATTTCCTTTTGTTCTTTTATTATATATGCTCATTTCTTCCCTTCAATTATTTATTCCTAGTGAAGTGTTTTAAAATATTTTTAAAAGAAATGTTTGAGTTTTTACTTATTATTAAAGAGGACATTTAGGTAACAATTAACATTCTGTGTTTTCAAAGGGAAACTTTTTTTTTAAAGATTGAATTCACTTCAACTGACAATATCACAATTCTTTAAGTTCACTATATATTTGAGACTTACTATGTAGAAAAGTTAAGTAATATCGGTGGTCTCTGATTAGCTACTACCTTTTGTGTCCATTTAAAAACCATAGACAAAATGACAATATTTTCAAAGATTACTCATTCGAGTTTCAAATCATTTTTCAGTGAACTATCACGTAGTTAAAAATTTATGTAACATAATGTTTCTAGCTCTTTTGTGCTCAATAGTGTCTAAATGGGACATTTTTTTCTTCATTTTTTTATTTTTTTATTTTTTTTTTTCAGCTTCTCTCCCATGGGGGATCCTGTGGAGAGACATTGAAGAGGACTTCCTAGTTCAGTTCGCTTTCACTCTGTTGTTATCATACGTAGACAGAGTTTAGCTCTCAGTTTCAATTCAATAGCCATTCACTGAATGCCTACTGTGCAGATAGCTATAGCTCAGGGTGCTGAGATAGTGAGACAAGGTTCCTGTTCACAGGAAACCCGTTGAGTTATAGTATATCCCTCTTTGGACGATTCAAGGTTTTCCATTATTCTTTCATACTTGAAATGACGTTTTAAAGGGAACTGTAGATGACATAATAAGTATTTCTGAACTTGAAAAGATTAACATTGTGGATGGAGGATTTGCTTAAAATATTCTGTCCAGTGAAAATCTCATTAGGCAGTCCTATTGTTTAGCAAATGAACTACTAAGAAAATGTACACAATAAATAACCCATGTACTAATTTTGGGCGTTTCTTGACTTTTGATACATTATCAATTTTTAAACATATATTCATATGTGCCAGTTCTAAAATTCTAAATCATATTCCTTATACTTTCACTCTGGCATAACAATTATTATCATCACCTGACATACAGCACACTGAAAGGAGCAGGGAAAACTGTTATTTCTTTGAATACTCTTTTAGTCCCACTCTCTATCTTCACTCTGTCTGGGATCCTACTGGTGCCAGTATTGGATATTTCATTACTGTTCACAGGTCCCTGAAACTCTGTTATTTTCTTTCTTCTTTCCTTTCCTTCTTTCTTTTTTTTTTTTCTCATTTCTTTTCTCTCAGCTGTTCAGATTGCATGAATCTTATTTCTCTGCTCTTAAATACACTGATTCTATCCTCTGTCATCTCCACTGTACTCTTTAGCCAATCCAGTGAGTTTTTATTTTCATTATTGTATTTTTTATTTTTATAATTTCCATTTGTAACAAATTTTTCCTGCTAAAGTTTTCTATTTTTTTCATTTGTTTCAAGATACTTACTTAGTAATTGCTTGTTAAAGTGTTTTTAATAATAGCTGCCTTAAAATCTTCATCAGATATACCAATATTTGATTCGTCTCAGTGTCGGCATTTGTTGATTGTTTTTTTTCTTATCCAAGATATAATTTTCCTGGTGTTTGGTGAGACTGTGAGCTTTTTATAATACCCTGGACATTTTGTCTAGTATGTTAGGAGACTCTGGATCCTAATTAAATCTTCAATTTTGGGAAGCAGTCACCCTATTGAGGTTTAACACACAGATCCTAGCTTAAATTTATGGTCTGTTGTTCTAATGAGAATTTAAGTTTTCAGCGACTTTGAGGTGCTATTTGGTCAGCTTGATTTGCCTAATTCCACTGGGGGTTGCAGTAATTTCTACTTGTGACATTTAAGGGAGCAGAGGAGATTGCCCAGACCAGGCTCCCTGGTGGTCTAGGCGAGGTAAAAGATTCTCTAGCTCATGGGAAGATTACTTCCAGAGGGATCCTCCCTACTGCCGGAGCTGCTTATGCCCATTGTCTCTAGATGGAGAAGGGAAGTCTCAGACCCTACAGAGAGAGGGACAGTTTTTTTATGGCAACTTGTTGTCAGTAAGGCTCCTGCTTTATTCTTCTTGCAGGTGATCTAGTCTCTCCTGATATTGCTGGAGGGACTCCCATTTGATAAGGGATACAAATTATTCTACCTAGACTACTTCTGTTGCTCGGTTGTGATTGGAAGAAGCCGGTCCAGGATCACCTTTTACTGTTGGTTGAGAAGTCCCTGTGTTGTTTCTCAGGTCCTGGTGTCCCTAACCAGTCCTCCTTCCTCTTTCTACCTTTCAGAGTACTCTTTTAGTTGCTTGTTACTTAATTCCAGATTTTATAGCTGTACTTAGTGGAACACATAATGATAGTTAAACTTTTTTCTGTGTTTTTCCCCCAAAATGAGTCAAGAAGGGCATAATTGGAGCAAAATGGTAGGAGCTCTTCTGTGAAAACAAGTGTCCTGGGTTAGAAAAAGTGATTTGAATGAAAGATCACAAGAACATGCAGCACAGTAGAGGCACCAACCAATAGTGCAAATTTAAAAGTCAGATAATTTACAGGTATTTTTCAGCTAAATGTCAGCTCAGGTTTAAAGAAAGTTCAACAAGTGTCTGTCCTAAAGAGAGCTTTTACTATGCCAATATTCTTTGTCAGTGTCTTGGAAGGCCTGTAGCATTTACAATTTCCCAAATTTATTTATCCACAGAAGTGAACCCATTTGTTTATAGTTTTTCTTAGTACTGGCATTCCATGAACGACTTTGCTGTTCTTATCATCATCTACATCTACCTCATCCAAAGTATTGTACGAGATGTAATCATTTAATTAAAAAGTTATTTCTGAGAACATTAAGGAGCAGCACCTAATTCTACTTTGATTTTTAAAAATCTGATAAAATATTTCAATATATTTAAACCTTCCTTTAAAACTGTTCCATGAAATAAGATTTAGATGTATGGCCAAAGAAAATATTTATTGTATTGTGTTAAAAAATATGTAGTCTAAAAGTACTGATTGTTTCTGGTGTTTTTATTCACATTTTCATTATTTTGTCTCTCTAGCTTTAAGAGACAATAGGATCGAGCTGGTTCGCGCTTCTTGGCATGAATTGAGTATCAGCGTCAGTGATGTGTCTCTCTCCGATGAAGGACAGTACACCTGTTCTTTATTTACCATGCCTGTCAAAACTTCCAAGGCCTATCTCACCGTTCTGGGTAAGTGCAAGGACTAACACCATGTAATCACAAAACCAGAGAGATGTGTACTGCTGCAGCAATATAAGTCAACACAAAAAAATGCATTTTGAAGATTATATTAATAGATACAGTTTAATCCTTTTTCTGCTACATTATAACAAATGACATTTAAAAATCATTTAGTCACTTTCCACATTTTATAAATGGACAGGGGAGGTACAAAGATGACTGCCAGAAGACACACAGACATTTTGTTGCTCAGCTGGCAACAGACAGCAGTTTTCTTGATTTACAACTAAATTTTTTTTGTATCAAATTCTCTGTGTATTGTGTATATTCTGATTCTTTCATAAACTGCCAGAATAATGAGCATAGTGAGTTCTACTTGTGTGCTATAGTGTACTCCTTCATTTTATCATGTAAGTCACCTGATGGGTGCCTTTCCAGCTAACTTGTAGCTTTCAAATATGACCCCTTTGCGTATTTTAGTGCATTTAAATGACCCTGACATTTCCATGTATCCTCTCTCCTTTAAATTTATATTTTCTAGCTTCCTAAATGAAGTACATAATGACACTTGTGCATGCAGCTTATAGCTTCTTTGTGCTTTTATTCTCCAAATATTGGGCCATTTTCCCAAAGGTTAAAGTGACACAAAAAAGCAATACATTCATAGAGATTCTGAGGAAATAAAGTTGCAGCTCAGAGCTCTCTGTGATTCCACAGACGTCAGTGCCCCAATCAGCTGAAATTGCTGCAGTTCATTGAAACACACCTGTGTACTGAACAAGTTAGAGGAATTTAAAGATTGATTTTTTTTTTTTTTTTTTTTTATCCCTAGCTTGCCTTCCTTTTTAGATAGATAAAGGCACAATGTTGCATTTAAAAGGGCTAACACATGCTGTTCTTTTGGGTGGGAATATTAAAGTTAATCCAGGTAGTGAATTGGTTTTGTGCATAGGATATGAAATATGTTTCTTTGCAAGTCCCACTGGGACTATTTTATAAAAATCTTCACAAGTTTGCCATTAAGGACAAAATAACCACTAAAATGGAGTATTTCAGGATAACAACTGCCTAAGGTTAATGTATTGTTCTGTAGAGAGCCACCTTGAGACACAAAGAATAGATGACTGCTGAATTCAGTTTATTAAATGGTGACATGACATAGATTTTTGGAAAAAGAAAAAGAGGTAACATAAAGGTGAATCCAAAAAAAAAAAAAAAAACACCTAGCCAGTTAATGGAAGTTTGTTGATTTGCCTTTTATCTTTGCTGGGTTTTTTTGTAGTTTTAATTTGTATTTCTCATATTGGTGCTTTCCAATATTATTACATATTATTCTTCTCAAACTGAATTAAACAGAATAAAGAACATCCCATCTGCCATTATTGAATAATTTCTTAAAAGTGCAATAAACCTCTATCAGGGAAACTTAATATTATTGGCTAGGAAATGTGCAATATTCTATGATTTAACTCTCCTATTCATTATCTCGTCATGTTAGTTATTTGCTTATTCATTGGATGATTTAGACTAGAAAAAGTAATAGTGGTTAGCATTAAAAATATATTGATTACATATACTGAGTCACAAAACTACAACTGCATTTCTTGTATAAACAATATCAAGAGACATTTTCTACATTAGAAGACTCAGAAAAGTCAGGATTATTGCAATTATTTATGAATCTCTTATTTTAAAATTAATTTTCTTGAACAAAGTACACAGGGAATAATAATATCCTTTTTAAGCATTAAGAATTATGAAATCAGGAAAGAAAGGTGCGAAAGTTAAATCATAATTTGCTAAGGAATAAAGAAGTGTGTTTTATGAATTTTTTTCTTCAATGAAATCTACCTTCTTAAGTCTTAATATTGGTAAATTTTAAGATATATATTGAACGGTTGTTTATAAAATTTACAGAGTATTTTTGCAGGTAAAATTTTACAATTTAATCTTAAAAATGACTTTGAACTATATGCATTTTAAATGCTTTCTGGATACTATATATGTACATATGTATAAATATATACATGTGTTATATGTGTATATATATTATTTTATATGCATTCACAAATATATACACATGTATGAATACACACATACATATGAAGCAGTGTCTTGCATACCAGTTATTCTCCATTAAATTATTGTCAGTTAACCACCTAGTTTAATTTCTTGTCTGAAAGTAATTGTCATAAGAACCAATCAACTCCGAAGATTGATGCTCACTTCATTCATTTGCTTAAATTTCAGGTGTTCCTGAGAAGCCTCAAATTAGTGGATTTTCATCACCAGTTATGGAGGGAGACTTGATGCAGCTGACTTGTAAAACATCTGGTAGTAAACCTGCAGCTGATATAAGATGGTTCAAAAATGACAAAGAGATTAAAGGTAAAGAATGGAAAAATTGCTCCAAATTAAAATTAATGTACTGAAACTAGCATGATGTATTGGGAAAATGCATTTTGCATTTTTTTCAAACCATACTGTTGCTTTCTGATTAAGTGCAATTTGAACCAGATTTAGGTATTTCTTGTTAAGTAATTTTATACAGTATATTAATGTAATATAATCTCTGTGTGCTTCAATTTCCTCTTAGGTAAAACAGGTGTAAAAATAATATATACCTCATGGGAAAGTTGAGGGAAGAAATAAGTTAATATATGAAAAAACACAGATTCATGTTTCACAATAGAAAGCACTAAGTATTTATTAAATATTATTATTTCAGAACTCATATATAGTATATAGATTACAGACAGAAAAACTCCATGAATTAATTTCTTCAACTTCTTAGTTTCTGGAATAACAAAGTTCTGAGAATATATTAATAATTATTTAAACATCAATAAATTTGATTCCTAGTAATTCTCACAGAAGGCAAAAAATATACTCGCCTTAGTAAAAATGCATGTTAATTTAAATACTTCACACACCTAAATTTTCTCTCTCTCACTCTCTCACACACGCACACACACACACATTCTCACACATACATTCTTTTAAGGGAGAAATAAGTTTATGGGGAGATAGCTTGTATGATTAGAGCAGGTTTTCTTTTAACCCCATATACAGATATCTTGGACCTGATGCTGCATATACATTAATATTCAAGTATAAGAATTGTTTATGATGGTTGTTAAAACATGCTTCCTATGATATAATAATATATATTCTTCTTAACATTACCTTCTAGGGACAGATTTATGGAAAGAATTCTGATTAGTTTAACTTATAATACTAATACTGCAGGTTCAACAGATAGGATTGCCTATATTACTGAGAAATTATAAGATAATAATACATGCAATTATTTCATCTATTTTCTATTTTAATTACTCTCTCTATATATGTTTTTCCCCCCAAAAAAGGCCTTATCTATAACTTAACCCTAATCACTACCTTTGTCTTAGAACTTCTAATAAATATATTTTATTGGATCAAGTTTTGTGAAATACAAGCCTCAAGATACAAGGTAGATATTTTACTATGCTAAATTAAACTTTCAGGTTACTATGTAACTTGATTCTTGTATTTTGTCAAGGTTTAGTGATATCCATTCTAATTCTGCAATCAAGATATATTTGTTTAGGCATTTCTGGACTTGGTTAGGTTTCTCCTTAGTGAACCCTCCCTACTGCTTCCAGAGTTATCTTAGTTCCACAAGAACCTGATCCAGGAACTTTTTTGCTTAAGCACTTCTGATAGAAATTGCAAAGCTTCAGGATACATTTAAAATATGCTTTCTGTAGCATGTAAGAATTTTTGAGGCAATGAATTCTTATATATCATATATGTCCTTTTGCATGAAGGTCTTGATTTATGCTAGAATGTACTTCTTAAATACTCTTCTTCAATGAATTATTTTATTAATGTGTTTCCCTTCCTTAATTCTGACAGACTTAGTTAATTAATTAGTTGGCCAGTTAGTTCTCAATTTATTAGTATTTTATTTGTGTTCCAAATGTTTATCTCTCTCGTATCTTCAGGGAGATCATAATGACTCTAACATATTAATTACTTCATTAATATTGATTGATTTCTTTTAACATTGTAGCTTCACAAGAAACCCAGGATATACTTAAATTTTTATAAAAGAATTTAATTTTTGACAAATTTGGCCTCTGCTGTAAATGCCAAATAGTTTTGATCTTCATTAGTGGGGAGTGAGGGAAGATTTTTGTTTATATGTAAAAACATGATAAATTTAATCTTGTAAACACCATATTTTCAAATCATCTGCATCAAGACCATAATAAAAATCAAGACAAAAAAACAGAGAGAATTAGTATATGGTTCTCCACTGTACTGAGAAATTGTGAAGCTTCTTTCTTTCTTATGCTCTTCAATACATGGCTATTTCCAAATCATTTATTATCTGTACATTTGAATTCATATATATATATATATATATATAACTTTTTTGTTTATAACTATTTTGCATATTTATATAGTTTGTCTTCCTAAATATAGGAAGGTGGTGAGCTTCCTGAGTGGTAGAAAGTTTATTTTTATAAGTGTATATGTAAATATGATTAGAAAAAGGCTACTAAACAGAGTGAAGATTCATTATGGTTGCTGTTCTCTGGATATGCTAAGTGAAATTTCACTCTACAGTTCCTTCCGCAAACACTCCCAGCTGGAAGGAATGCTCTACTGTATCTTACACTATCTTGTCTGTTCAGTGATGAAAATTTGACTTGCTATTACCATCTAATTGTTTTTACTATAGTATCACTTGACACTTTTTAAAAAGACAAACCCTTGTGAAAAGCAAATGGAATAGATAGACTAATCAAATCCAATTAAGTTCAATTCAATATGAAATTGTTAAAATGCTTCCCCATTTCATAGTATTCTATGATGCATGAGTGACGATCCAAATAAAGAAACCAAGAACTTTGACCTTGAAATGTACAAGATGTCCTTGGGCTTATGAAACAAGTTATGAGGTATATTTTCCTATAAAGAGAAATGTTTATATAAATCTTTTTTTTTTTTTTTTTTTTTTTTTTTGAGACAGAGTCTCGCTTTGTTGCCCGGGCTAGAGTGAGTGCCGTGGTGTCAGCCTAGCTCACAGCAACCTCAAACTCCTGGTCTCAAGCAATCCTACTGCCTCAGCCTCCCTAGTAGCTGTGACTACAGGCATGCGCCACCATGCCCGGCTAATTTTTTTCTATATATTTTTAGTTGGCCAGATAATTTCTTTCTATTTTTAGTAGAGACAGGGTCTCGCTCTTGCTCAGGATGGTCTCGAACTCCTGAGCTCAAACGATCCGCCCGCCTTGGCCTCCCAAGTGCTAGGATTACAGGCGTGAGCCACCACGCCCGGCCTATATAAATCTTTATATTTTCTCTATCACTATCTAACATATTAATTTTATTTTCAAGTTTCTGGGTAAAAATTGCTTGAAAGTACCAATTGTTCACATTTTCTTGGCCAGGATATTTTTATACTGAATTATAGAATAATGGTTCTCAAACTGTAGCAAGTATCCTTACATAC
>CM052436.1:29166385-29219168 GCA_028533085.1 Varecia variegata
TTTTGCTGGATTTCATTTATTGTCAAGAATGAGTATTCTCTGACAGAAGTGGTTTCTTTTTAAACTTGTTTCTAATTCATGTTCTTAATCAATGTTTTTAATTTAAGGGCTAAAGCAAGTGCATACCTCAATCATCTAGGACTCATCAACCTATAAGCAACCCTAAGACTATAATAATGTAAATATTCAAATTTGCTAGCTCCTTAGCTCTTATCTGCTAATGGAGGGGCTTAGTTGCTGCTCAAATTTTCTTCAAGTTATTTCGAAAACATCCCTTATGGCTTCTTCATGTACTAAGAAAGATACCTCTCCAGTTCTTTAACTTTTACTTTTTCATGGAAATCCACTTTCTGATTTCGTGGGATGTGGGGGAGAAGGTCATTGTTTTCATCACCTTTGGCTAATGACCTTCCTTGAACCCAGAAGATATTTTATAAAATTTATGAATTGTATCTTTCTAAAAATGACTCTTTAGTTCTTGATAAATAAATGGCATTAGATTCAAATAGGTTTTTTTTTTTTTTTTTACTATATTATGGTCTAATTACTATCTTAGTGAAACAGTACCTAAATGTGTTGGTAAATTTTATTCTATTTGCATTGGTAATGAGGAATTGATGGAGATAGATTATTTTATTGATATTATTTCATAATAGTATAGAGTTAGACCATAATGTTCTAAACACATTCTTTGTCTACTATTTTATTTACTAGCTTGGAAACAAAGTACTCTATTTCTTGAATGTAGTCACTACATGCCTTTATCTTCCAAAAGGATGACCAGTCTTAGTTTTCCTCTACTTTTTCCTCTTCTACAAATAAATCTTTAAAGTGTTCATTATTTGTATACCTCCCAAATTGAAGCCAAACATAGAGTTAGCTATTTTATTTATTTTTACTAAAAGTTTTATTGAGATATAATTCACATCATGAAATTCACCTATTTAAAGAGTTAAGGTCAATAGTTCTCAGATATATGAAACTCTCACCTGAATCAATTTTACATTTTTATCATCCTACAAGAAACCCCATACCTATTAGCAATTACTCCCTATCTCCACCCCCATCTCAGCTCTAGGTAACCAATCTACTTACTGTCTCCTATAAATTTGCCTTTTGTGAATATTTCATATAAATGAAATCATACTATATATGGTCTTAATTTCTTCCAGCAGATTCAAGTTACCATTCAGTATCATTTCCTTATTTCAGTAAATATTTCTTTTCCCTCACTTCTTCTGTGCTGTTAACATCAAACATATTACATATCTATATGTTATAGATCCTGTAAAACAATGATACACAACAGTTTTATATAATTGATTTTTAAATCAGTTAAGAGAAAAAAGAAGAAGAAACATGCCTTTTTAACATCTTATGTAATCATATAATTACCTTTACTGGTGCTCTTTGTTTTTTTCATATGAGTTTAAGTTATGTTCTGGGCTCACTTGCTTTTAGCCTAAATAAATTTCCTTAGTATTTCTTATAAAATGAGACTGCTATAATAAATTCCCTCAGGTTTTGTTTACCTGGGAATAATTTTATTTCACCTTCATTTTTGAAAAATAATTTCACTAGATGTAAGGTGAATGACAGTTTTTCCTTCTTTTAACAAATGGGATATGCTATCCAACTACATTTTGACCTTTATTGTTTTGATGAAAAGTCAGTTGTTAAAATTTTTGGAGTTTCTTTGTTTGTGAAATGTTTTCATTTTTCTGCTTTCTTAAGTTTTCTTTGTCTTTGTTTTTCAACATTTTTTTTTTTTTTTTTTTTTTTTTTTTTTTTTTTTTTTTTAGTAGAGATGGGGTCCCACTCTTGCTCAGGCTGGTCTCAAACTCCTGAGCTCAAAGGATCCTCCCGCCTCAGCCTCCCAGAGTGTGTTTTTCAACATTTTTATTACGATGTGTCTGGATGTGGATCTTTTTGCATTTACCCTACTTCCTGTTGATTGAGCTTGTTGGATATGTAGATTATTTTTTTTCATCAAAATAAAGAAGTTTAAGGCAGCGTTTCTTTAAACAAATGTTTTTCTGCTGCTTAGTTTCTCTCTTTACCTTCAATACTCTTACTACATAAATGTTGTGCTTAATGGTGTCCTAAATTTCTCTGAGGCTATGTTAATTTTTATTCATTATTTTTTCTCTTTTCTTCAGATTACATAATCTATATTGATCTGTCCTCAAATTTTTTAATTTCTTTTAGTTCACAACTACTTCTGAGTCTCTCTTCCAAATTTTTCACTCCAGTTATTGCATTTTTAAATTTCAGAGTGTCCATTTGGTTCTTGTTTTATGATTTCTATCTTTTTATTAATATTTGAAATTTGATGAGACATTGTCATCATATCATGTTTTACTTCTTTAAGCATAGTTTCCTTTAGTTCTTTGGACACATTTATAATGAATTCTTTGAAGTCTTTCTCTTTTAAGTCTTTTATTTGGGTCTTCTCATCAGGGGTTTCTGAGGCCCTCTTTGTCCCCCTGTGTGAGGATCACACTTTTCTGTTTCTTTGTATGCCCCATAATTTTTGTTAAAAACAGAGTGTTTTAGGTAATATATTATAGAACCTTGGCATACTGATCTCACCCTAAAGTACTTGTTGTTAGCATATTTATTTGTTTATTGATTCAATGTATTTCCATTGAATATGAAGCCAATGATGTCACTTCTCAGAAAGCATAGCCTTTGGCATGTGCACAGTCACCCTGGGAGAACAATGGATTTAATCCAGCTCTCCTTGACTGTCTTCTTTCCTAATGTCTCTTTTAAGCTCTCTGCTTCTCTTAGTATTACACCCAGAGATTTAGTTCCATTATTTGTCAGCTGGTTCCTCTATTGTTTCCAATATTGTCGTATACATGTTAATAAATTGTTCCATACTCTGAAACCATTTAAATTCAGAACACTTTGTTCATTTTTTGTTTGTTTGATTTTTGAGGCCAGTCTTTGAGATTTCCCTTCATCTTTGACTACAGGGATGCCCTTCCTAGCTGTTTCTTCCTCTGGTTTTCTTTCATGAACTAGCTGGCCTGTGGTTTAAATTGGTCTCATGTAGCTACCAGTGCCTTCTTACTTGCTTTCCACCAAAATCTCCATTGATTTCAAGATGTCCCTGGTTTGATCTTTCCCAAACTCTGTTCCAAATGGTTGATTTTCTTAGCAAGACCCTCAGAACACTCTCCTATTATGGCCTGCCTCTTCCCTGGGCACAATCTCTATGCCACACCTCTTGAGCTTGGGGAATGGCCTGATTCCCTCCAAAATGACACTCTGTTTTCTAAGCACTGTTTGGGGGAATGGTGTTAACTTCTGGTTTTCTTGGCTTGTCTCTTCTGGCTTCAAACCTCTGCTCAATGAGAGCTGTTGGGCGCCCTTTATTTTTGGCATATGAGTCAGGAAGGGGCATGTGGGACATGTGTGTGTTGGCATATATGTGTGTGAACATGTGTTTGTGCTCAAGCACGTGTTTTTATCTTCTATTTATTTAAATTCTTCAGGTTCTGGAACTCACACTAAGATATATGGTGGTAGAAAATCTCAGACAGGCTAGTTACTGACATCATTTAGTTTGGAGAAAAAGTTTCATGCTTACCACCCTGGAGATTAGGAACCCTTGGCTCAGGTAATTCTTTAGGTTTATTCATGCCTGACTGGAGTCAAACGTTACAGCACATGACAATCTATGGACAAAGAACATCTAGAAGAGAATTTATATAGGAGAGGGATTTACAATTAAGAGGCAAACCTCGCTATGGAACACACTGTGAATTCAAATTTGTTGAATATAGAAACTTTAGAAGATGAAAAACTTATTTTCACATTTAGAAATAACTTTTATACATTTTTTTATATTTACAACCAAAAATTATTCTGGTAGTTTTAAAAGATTAAATCATCTCTAATAGAATATTGTGATCTGGAATTAGATTTGCAAAAAAGATGCTATTTCCTCCCATCCCCACCTCTTTTTAGAGTTTTTTTGTATGTTTGTTTGTTTGTTTATAGTTGGGAGAGTGTAAACTTAGTCTGAAGTGTCCACAAATTATGCAAAACATACCATCACAGTTCATGAACCAGCTACGTAAGTCGAAAAAAGAAAGAATAGGCTAAAACTGATAAATGTTGCTTTTTAGTTAATTTTATTACTTGTGCAGTAATAATAAATAATATTCACATTGGTGCTGATTATTCAAAAGAACTGATAACTAAAATAGAGAAGATTGTCTTAAGGACAAGCTAATTTCTTTCCTAGGCTATCACACCGGATTATTACCTAATTTCCTCAGTAGTCATTTTTCTCCAAAATAGTCTATATCCCATACTCCTTGGAAAGAGATTTCTGATGGCGTGAGGATCAGAGAAAAGACCTGCTATTGTTCATACTTAGGGTATTATTATTCTTGGTATTTTGTATATAACAATGGTCTTTTTTGAAAAAAAAAAAAAATAATGTATTTACGTATCTCCCTCCCTCAGTTAACTGGGATTTATTTCTTTATTTAACTTTTTACATGCAGAATCTGGAATGATAGCAAACACATGGCAAGCACTCAAGGTTTTTATGCACAGAATTAATGAAACACTTGGGTTAATGTGGTCTCAAACTTTACCTTAATATATTTAAGGGATTTAGCTCTCTTTGTTTGCTGGATGCTCTCTGGGACTCAGCAACCAAGTTCTTAGTATTCTAAACCACAGAAAGCTAAATATATATTTAAAGAAACATAGAATTAATGAATCACTTGGCAGAAAATGAACTACGGCTTTAACTTAATGAGTTTCAATGGAGATGACTCTACTCCTTACTGACTATTCTAGACTGAGCAACACAGTTCTTAGTGTTTTTCTAAGGTGCTAAATCTTAATAGATATTCAAAAGTTGCTCCTGTGCCATCAAGCAGTGATTGAACTTGGTCCTGTGATTTTGAGAGAGAGAGCATTTATAACTCATTTTGCTTTCCAAGGATTTGCACAAGTACAAAAAACACAGATTAACTAAAATAAAAAGTAATGACAAATGAAAATGGAACAACAGTATAGGAAAATAAGATAAAATCTAAAGTGAGATTAGAAAGCAAGTTTTTAAAATAAATCCATTCTCATTTATCAATGTGGGATTACAAACTTTTATTAGTACATTTTATCTACCACAAAGAAAGACACATGATCAGCTAATTACGTCCACAAAGCAGTTTTGCAAGATGTCTAATATTTCCTGGTACTGAGAGTAGAGAGAGAATTTTCTCTCTGAGTCCACATGTTTTAAACAGCGGCCCCCAACCTTTTTGGCACCAGGGACCAGTTTCATGGAAGACAATTTTTCCATGGATGAATTGTGGGGGGGGACATGGTTTCCGGGTAATTGAAGCACATTACATTTATTGTGCACTTTATTTCTATTATTATTACATTGTAATATATAATGAAATAATTATACAACTCACCATAATCCAGTATCAGTGGGAGCCCTGAGCTTGTTTTCCTGCAACTAGACAGTCCCATCCGGGGGTGATGGGGGACAATGACACCTGAAGTGTCTTGCTTATGTCCAGTCTACTGTGTAATCCTGTTTTGGTTGCTGTCACTGCAGAAAACCCTTATTCACAAACGTAGGCTTTTCAGTGCCTTTGTGGCAATCTCAGGATATTCCTCCTTGACTTTAATCCAGAATGTATGGAGATTTGAAGTTGTCTCAAACACAATTTTAAGGCCACCGTCATTTGTGATCTCAAGCAGTTGATCCTCTTCTAGCACGGACAAAGTTGATTCACCTGATTTATTCACAAATGGGTCATGGATCCATTCCTTCCCAGTTTGGGGGTCTTTAGTGGTTGGGAAGTAATGCTCAAACTCTTTTGAAAGCTGATATAGGTGATCATGCACCAACTGGGACAAAGAAGGCCCTGGTCAGTCTCTTTCAAAATCTCTGTTGATGTTTGAAACATGTTAAAAATCCCAGTGTTCACTAGTCACCCCCATACTTTCAGTTTGCCTTTGAATGCAGCCACTTTGTCTAGTTGAACACAGTTGTCGTTCTCCCCTGAAGTGACAGATCGGGTTCATTGAGCAGGTTGAATATGTCACACAAGTAAGCAAGTTTTGCAACCCCTTCTTTGTCACTGAAATGTGCTGCCAGTGGTGACTGTTTTTCTAAAAGAAATCTCTGGAGCATCTCTCATAACTCAAAAACTCTGGCCAGTGATCTACCTTTAGAAAGCCATCTCACTTCTGTGTATAAGGCAAGACATGTGTGCTCTGTATCCATCTCCTCACAAAGCTGTGAGAACAGACATGAGTTAAGGGCATGTACTTTAATGTGGTTGATAATTGTGATCACATCCTGCAAAACGTTGTTTAGTTGAGGTAACATTTTTCAGCTACCCAGCATTTCTCCATGGATGACACAGTGCATAGACTCACATTCAGAAGCCACCTCCTTGACCCGAGTAGTGAAACCAGAAAGCCATCCAGTCATGGCAGCCACTCCGTCCATGAATATACCAACACAAAAGAACCAATTCAGTTTTCCTGATATGTAATCATTCAAAGACTTGAATAGTTCTGCATACATAGATCAATAGGTCAACTCTTCACCCACAGTAAAGGGTTTCTTAGCTTTAGCAATGCAGTTAGCCACTAAGAATGATGCTCTCAGTACAGACATATTTGATGAAGTGGTGGCCTTAAATAATTGCTTTTATTCTTTGTGTTCATGGTTTTTTTCTTTGCCACATGATCTTCATGTGACAAAGTAGTTTTCATGTCTTCATTGGATAGCCGGGTGCCACATATTATATGAAGCAGGTTTGGAAAATGTGTATCATCTGTTGCAATGAACCTGTAATTTAAGTAGGACTCTTGATATTTTCTTTTAAATGCAGTCATCATTTTGTTGCAGTCTTAAAGTCTTCTGCTCTCTCATCATTGCGTCTTTCCCCCTTTACAAAGAAGCTCTCCAGTGATGTTTGTTTTTTACTCATTTTTGCTAAGGTTAGCTTGTGAGCTTACCAAAACTGTGAAAGTGCATAGTGCGAGAAAGAGGCACAGACAGAAGTGGTAAATGAAATAATGGATGGGCCATGCACGAACTAAAATAAGTGTCGGGTTTTGACTTAAAGCCTTCTGCCAGATACAGCTTAATTGTCACTTGCCACTCACTGACTGGGTTTTGATATGAATGTGCAAGCAATTGATTTATGGTCTCGGCAGTCAAACCTCTCTGCTGATAATAATCTGTATTTGCAGCCACTCCCCAGCACTAGCATCACTGCCTCAGCTCCACCCCAGATCATCAGGCATTAGATTCTCATAAGGAGTGTGCAGCCTACTAATAGACACCTTACAATAGGGTTTGCCCTCCTATGACAATCTAATGCCACAGCTGCTCTGACAGGAGGCAGAGCTGAGATGGAGATGGGAGTGACAGGTAGCAACTGTAAATACAGATGAAGCTTTGCTGGCTCAAATGCTGGTCACCTCCTGCTTTGTGGCCAGTTCCTACCAGGCCATGGACTGAACCAGTACCAGTCTGTGGTCCGGAGGTTGGGGACCCAGTTTTAAATAATGTATATGAACTGACTATAGGCATCCCTAGGATATATACAGCAAAATTTATACAGCTGGTTCTTGTAGAATCTCTGAATGTAGACCTGTAAAACTACATTTAAGAGAAGTTTGATAAAAAGTGTTAATGTTCTACTTGTCTGGATAAATTGAAAGAGAGATTTTAGAATATTTAGATAAATGAAGTACCTCCTCTTCATCAACCTTCCATAAACATTATTTCTCTCCTGTGACCTTTTGAGATCTGTTAACAAGAGCTGTGTTTCAGTAATATTCTGTCCCAAGTGGGATAGTTATGCTGTGTTGCCAAATAACAGTGGGGCCATACCTTTAAGAGTCAGTTAAAAACCAGGAATATGATTGGCACTCTCTTATAAAAGCTGAGCATTATGAGAAGGATTTTAAGAAATACAACCCATTTCAGATTGGAATTGTATGAAGGAATCCTCATAGGAAGGAATGAAATTTGTCTCAAGAATTTGTTGTGAGGTCTTCTCCCATATACAAATGAATGTGGTTACCATACTTTAAAGATCTAAAGTATAAGACATGACCTTACTGTGTTTGGTCTGGAGAAAGTTTAAAGCAAATGTAAAAGCAAAAGTTTTGCTTAAATAATTTTTTTTTTTTTTTGTAAAATGCCTTTGAATATTTAACTTTAAGACAATAAAAAAAATTGACATTCCCTCCCAAACTGGCTTTAAAATATGCATCTAAGTTTCTGAATGAATTAGGCAGACATTGTTACTATATATCAAATTGGAAAAAAGGATGGAGGAGTTGGTTATCTTCTAAAAATGATGTACATAATTTTAGAAAATTTTTATTTTTTTTATTTTTTATATAAATATTTTCTTTTTATTTATTTATTTTTGCCTGTTTAATTTTTCAATTTTTTTTTTTTTTTTTTTTAGTAGAGACAGGGTCTCACTCCTGCTCAGGCTGGTCTCAAACTCCTGATCTCAAGCGATCCTTCCACCTTGGCCTCCCAGGGTGTGAGGATTACAGGTGTGAGCCACCACGCCCAACCTAGTTCTAGAAAATTTTATCTATAGAACTGTTAAGCAGTAATTACACACGTCCAATTCTCCAATAAAGTCACTCCTAATTTTTGGCAATAAAGCCAAATTTCATGTAATGTTCACGTTTTCTATTTTCTGTTTTCTATGATAAGTGGGCATGCATTCAGCTCACTGGCAATGACATCAAATCATTAAAGTAACATGAGTAGCATTTATGTGAATTCAGAATAAATTTCCTGATTTCTCAAGCTGAAATTATCATCTGGTCCAGCAAAAGCACTGTTACAAACCCTGACTCTGAAAATAATACTGAAGTTCAATATAAACATTAATATCTGGATCACACTGAGAACTGATATTTTATGAAAATATTTGAATATCTAAATGTCCAGATGACTCTGTTTTCTAGCTAACCTGAGTCAAGGCTTTTAATCTTCTACATTTTGGGGGATCCAGCAGTCTAACTCACACTTCAGTTTGCCATTTTTTTCCCACCTTAGACCTTGGTGAGACAAAAGATCTAAAATCCTGAGCATAAGGAGATTGCTATTCTACCATCCAAGTCTCATAATAACAAATAATATTATAAAAACTAATAGAAAGTCTTTTAGAGTTCATCAGGAAATGTTTAGGAAAATAATTTTTGTTGAGAAGCATAATTGAGAAATTTTCTCCTAGTCATATTTGAAAAAATTTTCTGACACATACAAAGGAGGCACAATAGTATAACAAGACACTATGTGGCCACTATGTGGCCTCAACCAGTTTTAAAATTCAACCATTCTTGTTTCATCTATACCTGTATCTACTTACCACTCAATTATTATTATAATATCTTACGGTTCTTATTTTAATAGAAAATTTACATATATTGAAATGAACTGATTGTTAACAACAACAAAAACTCTGTAAAATAAATTCAAAGAGGTTTATTCTGAGTGGAATACATGTGACCAATGGCCCAGCATACATGTCTCAAGAGGTCCTGAAAAAATGTGCCTGAAGTAGCTGGGTGGCAGTTTGGCTTTATACATTCATAGAGACAGGAATGACACATAAAATAGTAAATCAATAAAGGGAAGGTCTACATTGGTTTGGGCCCAAAAGGGGGAACATCTCAAAGCAGGAGCTTGGAGGTTATAGGTGGGTTCAAAGATTCTTTAATTTGTAAATTTTTTAAAGAAATGAAGATTTGTCTAAAGGTTTGGAATGTTTTAAGTTAGGATAGGGAAGTCTGTTAATCAGACACAAGCCACCAGATAAGCACCTACACTCAAGTGATCTGTTAAGGAAATCCATGGCCTGCAGGTGTGATCCATGGCCTGCAGGTGTGATATAATCTTTGTCTCTCATGACCGTAGGTTTTGTTTGTGACTTAGAATCTAATTGTTATGCAGCCTATTGAATGAGAATCTGCATTTGAACAAGTTCTGAAAGTGATTCCTATGCACTTGCCATTTTGAGAAACACTTGCTCTTGATCACAATGTAATATAACTGACATGTCAAAAGAGAGGGAAACGGAAAGCCTCTAAAACAGGATAGAGCATAAAATCAGCAAATAAACTATGAAGCATAAAGGAAATTTCTATTGGTTCTATAACTGGAGCGCATCAGTTATTTTAAAAAGGTAGACAGCAAAAATAGAGGTACATTTAAAGTGACATTTCTTTTCTGTTTGGGTACTGCAGTTAGCATAAAATATGGGAAAAGATATTATGAGTGTTTTTTTCTTAATGTTTCTTCCTGTTCATCTATGGCTTCTAGTAACCCTGTAATCTACCACATAAGCCAATATTAAAAGCAACAAATTACACTTTTGTTTATTTTATTTGAATGATGCTCATTAAAATTTTATGTTATATACAATTGCTATCAAATTTTATATGTCTAATTAATATTACATTAAATGATACTTTTGTAAAGAAAATAACTAAAGAAAGCAGATGTGTAGGTTCTTAAAATGCAGCTGTTATTAAAATTAAGCAATTGGTAGCAATATTTTGGAGTAATTTCTCATATATTGTGTAACGTAATTGCTAAGTGATTTGTTAAGGAGCCTAAATTTTCGTGCTCTGACATCTCTTAGAGCTAGAAACAAGCAAATATTAGGCATAGATTTGTAAGAAAGAAAATAAAATATAAAAATGAGGGAATTTTTTTGTGTAAATCTGTAATACATTAAAAAGTAAGAGTGTCATAATTTTCAAAATATAGCAAAAAACCAAAAATATATCTGTATTATTTTGACATATATTGGCTGAAAAAAGGTCACTCCATCTTTTATTCTGATATTTTTTAACTAGAATTGTACCTGATTATCAAGTGCAAAAGTCTCAGTAAATGACTTCAGAAAAGATGAGATATTTCATAATTCACATGTTTATGAAAAGTGCTACATAAAACCCTGTATCCTGTGTGATTTATTTATAGTTAAAAGACAGAGTTGAGATTTTATGTTTCTGTCCCCCTTTCTAAATATTAGAAATTTTCTTGACCTCCAAAATTGCCTAAGATACATAACATATTTTTGTGGTAAAAATAGTAATTAGGTTAATTAGGTAATTTTTTTCTTAATATGTGAACACAATCATAAACATATTTTCAAGAACAAGACATAATTGTTTTAACTCATTTATCCTTTGTTTATATTTATTTTAGTTTTAAAAATCAATCAATAAAATAAAGTTATACTTCTCTGGAAGTAAGCAAAACTCAATAAACCATATGTATATCTATTCACCAAATACATCCAATTTAATGTTATTTTTAAAGTCAAATCTTTTTATAAAGCACAAAAATGGAGAAACTGAACTTACATTATTCATTTGTTGTTATTAATATATGTTTTAATGTTTTTAAAATAAATTATTTAATACATGTATAAAATCAAATATTTTATGCATTTTGTGAAAAAGAAATTGTTTCCTGAAAATATCATTGTTCATTTGATATTGAATGATGGAAAAAAAACTTAGAGAAAGCATAAGAAAATTGAACTCATTTTTCACTCAACTACATTTAAGATCTTGTTATAATGATATCTTAACCTTAACCTATCATTTTGATTTCTAATCTCTTAAAATTGCCCTCTTCTTATCAGCTTCTTCAGACTTGAGAAATTACAAATTAAATGAAAATATTATTAAACCTCTTTGCCACAAAGTACAAATAATCCCTAAGTGCACCATTTAATGATGGATCTGAATCACGCACAGTAAATTTTAATGTCGATAAGTGAATTCACATCTTGAGGAAAGTGCTCTCATTCATGCTGATATAAATTTCTCAGCCAAGTGAAGAGCAGTTATCTCAATGTAAATTTCCCTGCAAATATATATTTAAATATTCAAAATAGTCAGGTGACTATGCTTCTTTTCTTTACTGAAGGGGACAACTTTCTCATCCTAGGTATTCTTTAGCACTTTCTGCTCAATTCACATTGTTCATACCAAAATCATAGCTCAGATGTCTTAATACTTTCTTTTAGGCATAACCAGATAGTTGAGAGTTTATTCTTCTTAACCTTGTTTGTGGCTGAGATAATTAAGATTATCTTTTAGTAAAATTTCAATCTGAGAGAAAGGAAAGACTACTTTTGTAAAATGGCATTTTTTAAATGGAGTATATAAAAATATCTGGTACTTGATTATAATCTAGGTAAGCCTGAGACGTAAGAAAGAAAAATGCTTTGACCAAAGGGATAAATCAGATTAACCAACACCTGTAGTTATGTGATTCAGTCTTTTATTTTATTTTTGTTTAACTCTTAAAATTTAGTTCTGAAGTAGTTATATTTTCATTTGATCACATTGAAATAGATTAAATATTAAAGCAACAAATATTTGCTTTGTAAAAATTGGTAACGATAGAGAGAAGGTGTTTCCAGTGTCTTGAGTAAATGAAATCTATATTACATTTATATTTTGAAAGATGTCACGGAATTTTTAAACTCATGTTTTATTTTCAGATGTAAAATATTTAAAAGAAGAGGACGCAAATCGCAAGACATTCACTGTCAGCAGCACACTGGATTTCCGAGTGGACCGGAGTGACGACGGAGTGGCAGTAATCTGCAGAGTAGACCATGAATCCCTCAATGCCACCCCTCAGGTAGCCATGCAGGTGCTAGAAATACACTGTAAGTAAACGTTACCCCTCCCTTCTTTATCTTGGCAGCAAATATCTTTTTCTGCATCTAAAATCATTTCAAAATTACCTGACATTATAGCAAATGTGCAGCACAATCAACAGCAACATGAAGTGAAACTACCCTCATTAGTATTAATTTGGTTAAAAAGAATGTACTCCTTGTTTGAGTGTCATTCTTGACAGTAAAGAAAGATAAAGATCTCATAAAGTTAATATTACTAATTATGTTCCAAATCATAGTGAGATACATGTGTGTGTGTATGGGAGTGGGAGAGGAAAAGTGGTAATTGGGAAAAATCAATGGGAATTGGGAATCTTAGAAGGATCTTGGTGAAATTTGTTATATTGTAATAACTTTGTTATATGTAAACGTGGCTTTCCAGTTATGCTTTTAAAATTAGACTAGTTTTTACCTTCTATAGGACATATACTAAGTCTCTATAAATAGAGGGATATTCGTAATGTTTTCTTCATCATCATTATTTACAATTAATAATACAATATTAATTGCATAACTCCAATAGAACAGAGGCAGTGTTAAATGCTTTACTGGAATTATTTCATTGAGTACTTGCTCTCATTAGTCACAAGATACACATGAGGATTCTGAAAATTATAGACGCTGAGTCACATAACTAGCAAATGTTAGATTTGCAATCATGGCATTTTTAGTATTTATCAAAGTCATAGGGATACAGTAGACAATTTAGAAATATTAATCAAAATGAAAGTGAATGAATTGAAATATGTAAGATAGAAAAGAGTAGAAGAGAGGAAATCATATTGTTTGAACTGCATTATTTGACTTTGTAGTTAATGAAGATTTTTGTTTGCTTTTTCTATCTGTCATGAAATTCATAGCTTGAGCTTAGAATTTGTGTGTGATATACAATTACATTCAATCCTAAAATGATGAATTCTAAGTACCGTTCTTCTAATATGTCTCATTGCATTTTGTTTCCATTTATTTATTCAATAATAATTTGTTGAGTGACTACTACATAACAGACATTGTTTGGGACACTGGAAGTTACAAAAATGAGCATAAAGAATAACAATAAAACAAATTGAATTTGTCCTCAAGTGTCAAAATCACCACCACAATCACCACCAATAAGAACAACAGCAAACTTCATTTCTTTTACAGCATCCATTGTAGGTAGGAATGACAAACATCAATCAATCAATCAATCATATATTATAGTATGGTACATACTGATACTTAAAGCAGGGGAGGGTGATGAGGAGGTAGAAATGGGGGTTAAGAAAAGTGAGTATGTGTGTGTAATGCAGACGGAAGGGAAAAGTAGAAAGGCCTAGAGGTAGGAGACTTCTTATTGTTTTTATTTCTAGGTACAACAAGGATACCAGTAAGATCAGACCAGTGAGGTCAGAGTAGAATGGATTAGGGGAAAAGTAGGGAGTATTAGGAGAAGAGATCAGAGAAGTACCAGGGGGACCAAAATATTAATTTTGTTACTTTTTATAGGGAAAATGCCAATCTGATAATGATATGCTCATTGCTTTTTAATTATTCTTAGTTTAGTAGTTATTGAAAATATTATAATGTTTAAATACCTTCAATTATATGAGGTTAGTTTCATTCATTTACCTTCTGCTCTCCTTGAGGCAGATTCACAAATGAGCGTACTTTAGACCCCAAATGGAGATTATCTCCCAATTTCAGCATTTATTTGTACTGTGACCTTGGGAGAATTATGAAACTGGTTGAGCTTTGATTATAAACTAGAGAATTAATTCCTGTAAGGAGACAACTTAAATCAAGTTCATAGCATTTAATAGACTTTGAATAAATGTCAATTGCCTTCCCTTTTCTTTCTTTTTATTTCTGGGCATAGGTAAGAAAGAGTTAGGAGAGACTTGTTACATCCGCTTGAGTTTTTGCTAGGTAATTTTAAAGAAGGTTCTGGATTGGGTGCTGTCAGGTTCGGGGACATTTCAGTAATGGGTAGATGAGTAATTTTGCCTAAAAAACAGAAATATTAAAGCAGAAGTAGATTTGCTATTACAAAGATGCAACCATTAATCATGCTAATTTTTGTGGCTATTAAATGTCCTGTTCTCTGTCTTGTTTCACACCTGGTCATGGGGTGATGGGATGAACTTGCCTTTTTCTTATTCTACAGTCACAGAGTCCCTTTATCTGTTTACTGTTTATATTCTGGAAAATTGTTTATGTTTTTTGAGAATATTTCATTTTGTCAGGTGCTAACTGACAGTTGCCAAGGTCATTTTCACTGCCTTGGGCACCTAAAGTGGAACTTACTGGGCATTTCTAGTTATTCACCATATTTCAATATACATTATTAAGCAAAATTTCATGGAGGAAGGCAATTGAATTGGCTATTTTTAAAGAAAGTTTTACATGAAAAATTTTACACTTTTAATGGCTGGCCAATTAAAAATAGCATTTTCTTCTATCATGGTTTAATATGTAAGTGGCTAGATGGCAGAGACCAAATCTATTTAAATTATTTTCCTAGCATCTAGCATACTATCATTCAAGTATATGAAGTTAATTAAAACTAACTGATGATAATGCTGAATATTCCTTTAAGCATGCAGAACAGTCCCCAGAGATAAAATGAGTAGAGGATGGAAAAAAGGCATTGGGTAACAGTCAGAATCAAAATTAGAGCAAATTGAGAAAATTGGTGTGGACTTCATAAACATGTATACCTACATGATGAGTGCGATATGCACTGTCTGGGGAATGGACACACTTGAAGCTCAGACTCGGGGGGATGGGAGGGGCATGGGCAATATATTTAACCAGAACTTTTGTACCCCCATAATAAGCTGAAATAAAAAAAAGCATTAAACTACTGAAATATGCAAAATATGAATTAAAAAAAAATAATGATAACAACACCTTAATGGTTGTTTCCAGAGATAGCAGATCATGGCTCCAAATATGGGCACATGCACAACATATATGATGTGGAAATTTCCATGAGTGCAAGGAGATCAAGTGGAAAGCAGTGTTGGAGAAGGAAAAAGGAAGTTTAGAATTTGTGGAGCAAAAGTTTAGAATTTCCCTATGGTTCAACAACATTCCCATCACAGATAACCTCAGAGACTGGCCCAAGTGGAGGAACATATAACATTTTAGACTAGAGGAGGAGGAGACATTGTTTCCTGTGATAAGTGAAAAGAGTGAACATATATCCTCACAATAATGGAAACAGTTATAACTATGTTTGAAACAAAAATTCTGTGCTATTGTGGAAAGCCAAGTTTGATGAGCAATAAGATAGGACAGTTGAATACCTACTGCCAAGGAGCATAACAGAAAAAAAAAAACATCTAGTGGAGGAATTCTATCTGTAGGGCTAAGTGTTTTAACTTTTTAACCTTGTGATACACAACTTAGAAGACTTAGCCTATAAAATATATCACAGCAATATTTATTTCTTTATAAAATATTAATCATAAACTTAAAACATTGCCACTATGATAGAAGAGTCTCTTTAAAATTAAAATTTAAGAAAGTGTAAACTTTTCATTGTGAGTCACCAACACCTACAAATTTTACATAATAGATAAGAACATACTTTGCAACTGAGCAGTTGGAAAAGGCATTTTTTATTAATTAGCAAACATTTACTGAACGTCACCCATCTAATAAGCACTATTTTATTATTTATTTATTTATTTTTCACATTTACTCTTTTATTTATTTATTTATTTAAATTTCAGAATATTATGGGAGTGCAAACATTTTGCTTACATGTAATGCCTTTGCCTGTCAAAAGAAGACAGAATAATGGCCAGCAAACATATAAAAAAGTGTTCAATATCTCCATTCATCAGGGAAATGCAAATCAAAACCACAATGAGATATCCCTAATTCCAGTGAGAATGGCCTTTATCAAAAGGTCCCAAAACAATAAATGCTGGCATGGATGCGGAGAGATAGGAACACTCCTACACTGCTGGTGGGACTGTAAATTAGTACAACCCCTGTGGAAAGTAATTTGGAGATATCTCAAAGAACTAAAAATAGAAATACCATTTGATCCAGCAATCCCACTGCTAGGCATCTACTCTTTTTTAATAGATAACAACTCTAGTTCATCTTCCTATTTTTACACAGATCTCTTTGGAAAATAACTTTTTATTCGTCCAATTTGATTTTTAGAAGAACATCATGCAAGTCATATTTTATTTACTTCTCAGTAGAAATAATGTATCTACATTCACAGAAAGAACTATGCACAAAACACAAAAAAGAAGAAAATAACATTCATTTTCTATATGTGACATTGACAAAGATTACATTAAAAATCAACTCATTGAAAATGAAAAACACAGAGACAGATTAGTAAAATATTTCAGAATAATGCTTTTTCCCCCTGAGAAAGCTTTTTAGTACTATTTAGTATTGAACTACTAATATAGACAAATAAGAGCCCAAATTTTAAAAATGTGTGTGGGGGGGGTAAAAAAAGAATTTATAAGTAATTGATAGAATCATAAAATCTTATGTTACCATTAATATTTGTTTAGTATTTCCTATTTAACAGTGCCATGCTTTGCCTATAAAAAAGAGTAGCTGTTTACACATGTAGATTTTTACGGTTTAAAGCAATAAATAGTTAAAATAGCTCATAGAAGAGACTCTATGTTAGGCCAAACAAATTCGATATGAGCAACAATGAAAGGAAGAAAGGAAGGGAGGAAGGGAACAAAGGAAAGAAAGAACCTGCAGTGTTGAAATTGTGTTTAAGTAAGATTGATTGATTTAATAATAAAAATAAGAAATTCATTATGCACATTTAAAATAACATAAAAATGCATGGGTTCATTTGTTACTAAAATTATATCTTTATAAAGGGTTAAATTGTCAATTTATTGTCCTGACCTATATCTGCTTGACGATTATATCTCCATTTTAGTTAACATGCAAATGAATCATAAAGTTAATCAATTTTTTTCTTAACATCTTACATTTTAGAAATGTAGCAAAGTATTTCTAAAGAGATTCCTTCTTTGTTTTCCTCTCTTTTAAAAAAATTACTTTGTACCCAGATAAACTAAATTCTTGACTATATATTTTTGCTACTTTTCTGAACCATCTAATATACTCAGTTCCCCTTTGGTTCTCTTCCAATAAAATAGATTAAAAATAAAATGTATAGTATAAAAGATTCAATACAAGTGGGTTTGGGGTTTTGTAACTATTATTTTTATCTTCTTTTTCATTCTATGTATGCAAGATACAGAATAGAAATATTAATATTTTCAGGTGTGGACAGAGATTCTTGATTTAATGTATTATTGGCTATTTGCTAATTTTCACTCATGAAAAATAATAAAGATCCCACCTACCTAATCTACCCTACTCAAACTTGTACACTTGCCCAGGTCAGTGTATTTTAAATTTCCCTGTGTTAGTTATATCCATTAGACTTCGGCTAGTTTTCTATGTATTACAGAAAGCACTTGAATAATGTTTCAGGTTATATAGATTTATTAGACAGGAAGGTGAATGGTCTAATAGCATTTAAAATAACATATCTCACTTACCTGGCATCTCATTTATGAAATGCTGATTATCTAATTATCTTGTCTACCACAAATTATCTGTGGTCCAAGGGCACAACATATAAAAGAAACCAGGAAAGGCAAAATGAAAACTATCTTTAGGTTAAATTTTTCAGCAATTAAAATAAACTGTTCTTTTGACTAACAGAATACCATATTTATGCCAGGGGATGCTTTGGAAGGATTTTAATTGAGACTATTTCAAAAAGCTTGTGAAATGGTATACATACTAGAATCATGAGTTGATCTATGCCATTTAGAGAAAGATACATTTCACTGTATTAATCAAGGTAGCCTAATGTGAGGGCTCTATTTGAGGTTTTTAAACTTTTTCAGAGAAGATACATTTATTTATTATAGTACTTATAGTAAATATTACTGCCACATTTTGCTCATGGGATAAATATTTTTTCTTTTATAAATAACAGGAATATTTTATTCAGTCCTACAGTGTCAAATTATTAAAAGTAATTGAAAAATATTTTAAGCCATCTAAATACAAGGATTCAAAATGGTATTGTTATGTTTTCATGTTATTATTTATATGTAAAAATTTCTGTGTGTGCTTTACTAAAACTCAATGGAGTATATATATTTGTGAATGGAGATTCCAAATTTTAAAAAATAATAAACTTATACATTAATATAATGTACTCTCAAATGACTCATCCTAATCAAGCTTATCATAAAGTATGAATTTATAAAATTTTGGGAGGGTTTAAAATTATTTTAAGAATGCAAATTAATTTTATAAAGAGTCAGTCAAAAAACCACCAAAATTATGGAATGCATGTATCAGATACCACTGAATCTTTTAAATTAATTTTAAATTAATTTAATAATTAACTGGATAATAAAAGATAAATGATTTTGACAAGTAAAATCTAATATAAAGAAAATATGCACACATTATTAATACCTAGTGTTTTTAACTTTCAAATTAATAACTAATTTGAAAAAATTGAAAATATTCTGTTATATAAATCTATTTTTAAGAGATAATTATAAGTAAACTTTTTTCTTTTTTTCAAAATGACTAGATATTTAATGCCCCAATATTTTGAAATTGTTCTAGTTCTATTTTCTGAATAAAATATATCACACACACACACACACAATTTCTATGAGAAAAATGTATGGTTAGAAAACTATACTGTAATCAATATATTAGACTTTATTGAAATAGATCTTCATATATCAGAAAAGGCTGTCATTACTATTTACTATCTGGGTTCAATACTCTTTTTTTAAAAACATTAATGGACTTTATTTTTTAGAGCAGTTTTAGGTTTACAGAATAATTAAGCAGAAAGTAAGAGAGTTCCCATGTACACTCTTTCCTCACTCCCCTTTCAGTTTTCCCTATTATTAACATCTTGTATTATTGTGGTACATTTGTTACAATTGATGAATGAATATTCATAGATTATCATTAAGTCCATCATTTACATTAGGGTTCTTTTTTTGTGCTGTGCAGTTTTATTGGTTTTGATCAATGTATTATACAAATGTCATGTATCTAATATTGTACAAAATAATTTCACTGCCCTAAAAGTCTCTTGTGCTCCACCTATTCATCCCACCTTACTTGTTCTGAAAGACTTGGCCACCTGTGTTTTTTTTTTTTTTGCTGCCTCTATAGTATTGCCTTTTTCTAGAATGTCATGTATTAATAGTTGGAATTATATAGGAGAAAATGTTTGTAAGCTATACATCTGATTAAGTTCTAATATCCAGGATGAAATATTTTTGATTTGGCCTCTTTCACTTAGCAATATGCATTTAAGGTTCCAACATGTCTTTTTATGGCTTAATAACTTATTTTTTGTTGTCACTGAATTATATTCCACTGTATAGAATTCCGCTGTTGTACCAGAATTTGTTTATCTATTCACCTGTCGAAGAATATCTTTGTGGCTTCCGAGTTCTGGCAATTATGAGAAAAACTGCTATAAAAATCCATGTATAGATTTTTGTGTGGACATAAATATTCAACTCCTCTGGGTAAATAACAAAGAGCTTAATTATTGGATTTTATGGCAAGACCATGCCCAGCTCTGTATGAAAGTATAAACTAATTTCCAAAGTGGCTGAACCATTTTGCATTACCACCAGCAATGAATGAGAGTTGCTGTTGTTCCACATTCTCACCAATGTTTGATGTGTCAGCATTTTGAATTTTAGCCATTCTAATAGGTATAGTAGCATATCATCGGTCTTTTAATTTGCAATTCCTAATGACATACAATGTTGAACATCTTTTTATATGCTTATTTTCAATCTGTATGCCTTTTTGGTGAAATGTCTAGGTTAGAAAAAAGTCTGAGCTTTCTACTCTAGAAAAAGTTTAGATATTTTGCTAATCTTTTAAAATGGGCTATTTGTTTTCTCTTTTTAATTTATTATTTTAGTTCAGCATATGATGGGGGTACAAATGTTTAGGTTACATATATTGCTTATTGTTGAGTTTTAAGAGTTCTTTGTATATTTTGGATATCAGTCCTTTATTAGATATGTCTTTGATACATATTTTCCTCTAGTATGTTTCTTATCTTTTCATGCTCTTAACAGTGTCTTTTGCAGAGCAAATATATTTAATTTTAATGGAGTCCAACTTACCTTTTTTTTTTTCTTTTATGGACTGTGTTTTAATGTTGTATTTAAAAAGACATTATCAAACTCAAGGTCACCTATATTTTCTCCTATGTTATCTTCCATCTTTTATAGTTTTATGTTTTTCACTTGGGTCTATGATTCATTTTAAGTTAATTTTTTGAAAGGTGTAAAATCTGTAGATTCATGTCCTTTCATTTGGATGTTTAGTTGTTCCATTTGTTAAAAAGGCCATCCTCTCTCCTCTCTCCATTGAATTGTCTTTGCTCCTTTGTCAAAGATCAGTTTACTGTATTTGTGTGCATCTCTTTTTGGGCTATTTTGTTCCATTGATTTATTTGTCTCTTTTTTCACCAATACCTCACTTTCTTGATTACTGTAGCTTTATACCAAGTCTTGAAGTTAGGTAATGTCAGTCTTCAGACTTTCTTCTTCAATATTGTCATTATGTTTATATTTATAAATGTGCAATTATCAATTATTATAATTTTGACTACATTTATAATTAAAACAATTGTCATCAATCAATATATTAAACTTTATTGTGTTAATTATTGATATATCAAGAAACAACGTAATCACCATTTACTGTCTGGGCCCAGCAAACATTTTTTTTGTTTGTTTTATAAGCCGTTATTTTGAATAATGTATAGGTGTAATAATAAAAGGATAGTGAAAAATGTTATTAGCTCCTTTAATAAAAATTTAACAGAAATCCTGAATTTCTATTCCATATTTCCCTGGGTTTAATGGTATATATAACCAAAATGGGCAACAACTATCATGCATGATCCTTGAACATATATGTCTTATTAAGGAGTCCAGATTTAAAATACACCTCTAATATGTCCTACTTTATCATTGCTTTTAGTTTTTCTGGAACTTGTCAGAATATAAAACTTTAAAAAACTTTGATGGTTCATAATTTTGTCCAAAAGAATAAAATTATCTTTATTCCAAAGTTATAAACATTTTCATTTTTAAATTTATAAGCAATAATTAAAATGAAAATATAATTAATTTTTATTATTTCTTCATCATCAAATGCTTTCAGCACTTTTCCACTTATGAGCTATATAAATTCTTATGTCCCAAAATCATAAAAGATTAAAGAATACTGTCATATTTCCTTTTAGGAAAATTGCATGGTGGCAAATTATTATGTGATGATGTCTTTCCTTTTGTTACAAATTGTTTACTCATCCATTTTGAGCTTCTTGAAATTTATCTAGAATAACAAAAGTGAACACTTGTTTTACCATTATCTTGAATTTTTAGTTTCACTGTTTTCTATTTGCATTTATATTCTGATTTGTCTAATAATTTTGAGCTGTCTTTCTTTGTCAATTTCCTTCCCTTACTCTTAAAGGCAGAATATAAAAGATTCTGAACTCTTAACTAAGATCATGAAAGCTAAAACAAGACACACACTAGTAAATAGAACTGCAAAAATGGAGCTTTCTCCTGACTTCTCTTAAACCTTCTTGAAAGAAAATCCAAAACCTAGGCAATCTTAAAAGTAAATAGGGATCAGATAACAACGGTGATTTATATCATTCTTGCATAAACCTTCTACCCCAGCACTGTCCAATAGAACTTAATGTGATTATGAAAATGTTCTCTATACTCAAATTGTAGCTAATAGTTAGCTACTTGTGGCTACTCAGCAATTGGTATATGGATCTTGTGACTAAGGAACTGAATTTTAAATTTCACTTAATTTAAATTCATTTACATTGAAATTGAAATAGCCACATGTGAATGTGAATAATTTTTACCGTTTTGAACAACACCACTCTTAATGATGTCATTGTACTTTCACTTTCTTATTATGTTGTTCTATTTATCCTAGTTAGGGATAATTGATGAGTTCATAGTGAAGCACTACTTCTGATGCTGAAGTAGCAAGATTTCTCATAATTTAGGAAATATAGCACCACCATAATTTCATAGTATATCTTAGACTAATAAAATGGTTCAAAGTTTTCATACCATAACTGTAAGGTAGGATAATTTGAAATCTATTTTTTAAAGTAATTTTTTTCTTTTTGTTTTTTTTGGAGGACCTCTAAGAAATAAAAAATACAAATCATGAAATATTATTCCTTAACAATAGTTAGAATTATTCTGAATGCACTTAAATAATATACTAAAGAATCTACAACTGTAAAAATATATGCATTAAAATAAACAAAAATACTGATGGCATTTATTACCTATATTTTTATGTGACCTTTTCTTTTTCTTTAAGATCTTCCTTGTGGCAAAACTTTATGATAGAGACATGTTGCTTCTAATCTCTCCCAGATCCATTCAGTAAACATTGGCCAATATGTCTTTCTAAATCTTGGTTCTGAGCCTGATACTCATTCACTCACAAATTTAGGATGATTTCTTACTGCTTTTAATGTAACGTCCAAACTCTTCAGCCTGACATTCAAGGCTTTAAAAATATAACCTCCAATAATGCTGCTCTCAGTATTCTTTTTCAGATAATGCACCCTATGCTTTACATTCTTTCTAGGTGCCTCATTTACAGCCCACAGTTTTTCTCTACACCAACCCTTTGTTCATTTCCCCTTTTCCTGAATTCCCCCCTTCTCTCCCCTCTAGAAAAATACTATGTATTCTCTGAAATATTTTAAATGACACTTCTCTATGTAACCTTCTTTGTTTCTGACAACTATATATAATCTAGTTCTCCAGTCTGACTCCCATAATACATCATTGTAGTACAATGGTGCCTACAATTTTGAACTTTGAATTATTTTGAACTATATATGATTCATCTTATTTATTAAGACTAAATTCCTATGGGTTGCTATTTTTGTGGACGTATAGTGTTTGTGTAGTACTAGTAGCAAGTATGTCTTATACACACAGTAATTTATAAATATTTGTCAAAAAATGAATGATTGCTACAAAAGTAATTTTTCACTAGAATTAAAAGAAATTTAACACACTTTTGAAAGCAAAAGTACCTGATGGTGTTATGTCTAAGAAAAGATATGCGAGTTAAGTAGAAACTAGGGGTTTAAGTTTTACTACAGTATTACAAACTGGAAAAATAAATTCGATGTCTTAGAAAAAGGCAGTCTTACACAGAAGAAATGGTAGCAGATGGTGCTGCAGCACAGCTGGTTCTAGTTAACTCTTAGTATATCAACCTAGTACTCCTGGTGATAAGTGGTGGACCTTAAGGTATTAACTGAGTTTGATTCATAGCTTTTTCTTTCAGGAAAGTATCATAAAGCTCTTACTCAGAGTATTAAACATTTCATTCATTTCATGACTAATCAGTAATACGGGAGAAGAGTAATCATCCCATATCAATGTACACAGCATCACAGTTCACTAGTAGTTTCCAATCTGTTGCAACAAGGAAGGTATATAGGTAATAAATAGACTAAATGTAAACATTTTGCAGGAGGGTATTACTGACATTTTGGGCCAGAGAAGTTCCCTTCTCTGTTGTGGGGGCTGTCCCACAGCCTCTGTCCCCGTCCCTACCTATTAGGTGTCAGTGGTCCTCTGTTTCTCTCACCCTCACTGTAAAAATATAACATATCTTCTGATCTTGCCAAATATCCTTGGGGGACAAAATTGTCTCTAATTGAGAACCACTATTGTAGAGTAAACAAAAAGTGTCTTTACAAAGCTGAGTTGGTGCATAATTTTCTTTGGTATTAATGTAAGTACCAGGAGATTTTTATAAGGGTGATACATAAATTCTTTAGTTTAGAAACCTTTATGTAATAATATTGCAATAAGCCAAAATTCGCAAATCTTTTATCCACAAAATAGTTTAAAGGTTTATAAATTTCCTTTAATAAAGATTTTCTATGGGGATATTTTTATGTTATTTGTGGATGAGAAAAATATATTGCAATGAATGAGATAGGGGAGTATATATTTTTTAAAAAATATATTTTCATCTGTCAAAGAGGAAAAGATTTGAGAGACATGTAAGAGAGTAAAAAAGAGAGACAGAGAAAGAGAGAGAGAAAAACTCACAGACAGACAATGTATAGAATTTATTAACTTTGACAGATAGGTTTTACAACATTCAGACTATATGGAGCCAAAGCAAGCCTTTGGCTGGGTTCTAATTTAACCAGATGAAGAACAAGTTGATTTTGAAGAAAAATAGTGGACACGGAACATACTACAAGAAGGTCCAATCCCTAGTGTAGTTTAAAAGAGAACAGGAATCAGTAACTTATTGTTAAAGTGTGGTTAAGATCAGGGGAGAAAAGATCAAATTAATTTATGGTTATGTAACTTCACTCCTTGAGCCTTATTTTTATATTCTGTACAGTGAGAATAGCAACAGAATTTTTCTTGCATGTTTTATGAAAGAGTTTGATGGACCAATGCACACAAAGCATTTACACCAGTGAGTATTATTTACCAGGTATTTAATCAATGTTTATTATTAAAATATTTGTGACAAGTAAAGTTTATTTTATAACACACTAGTGGTCCTGTCCACTAGTTGGAAAAAAATACAAAAGAACATTATTTATTTATTTATTCAACAAATACTTAATTGAGGTCCAGTATTTATTCTAGGCACTAAGGAGAAACCAGTGAACAAGATAAAGATGATATTTACTTGAATGAGCATGCATTCCTAAGAATATGCTAAGTACTCAGTAGCACTGTTTATGAAAACTATTACCTGTTCTTCAGGTGTTATAATGTGGATGTTACAATGTAAAATGTTATAATGTTATAATATCATAATTCTAGTGAAACAATGGATAGAAATGGGTACTACATTGTGCCTTGTATGTTTTAGAAACTATATAAATGTTTGTTAAGTTAACGAATAGGAGCACTCATAGTAAATAATTTTTGTGGACAAATGAAGTTATCAAGATAATATTTTCTTTTCAACCAAAAACCATATAATGCCATGAGCAATGCAAATGACTACTATCAACCATCTTTGTTCACTCTATATATTTTATAATATGGAGTGACACAGTAAGTTAATATTAGGTGTTAGTTTGGGTTGTTTATCTTATTTAGTAGTTTGACCACCATCTCTAACAGGTTAAATGTTATTTTTATATAACCTTAAATTCCTGTTTTATTTCTTTGATTACAGAAGAAATAAGGTAGGTTTTTTTCTATTGATACATTTGATTTATAACTTTTTATTCACCTACAAAACCTTTAGTGATGGATAAATGTTGTCAAACCAAAGACACTACTTTAAAAGCTTGTGCTTTTAAGATTGTCCATTAGATGGTTTAATAATAGCCTCATCATAGATCTTTTCTCTGTGTTAAGGATATAGAAAATCCATTCCACTAGATCAATATCTTTACTTTGATTCAAATCCTCAATCATTCAAATGGAACATGAGGTATCCTTACTTCCCAAGTTCATAAAGCTTTTAAAATTTTCTGTAAAAAAAGAAAAATCTTTTGTCCATTAATCTGTCTTGAAAGTAATTGTGTTTCTTCCTAAATGAGCAACAGAATTTATCACATACAAGTAAAAGAAGTAATGCTAAGGAAATTGTATTTTTTTCTTTTCAGATCTAAACATTTTAAAGAAAGATTCTAAAGAATATTTTATTCTACAAAAGCCTTACAGAGGAAAACATTTTGCTTTTAAAATATCTATTTTGTTGTTAATAAGTACTGAAAAATTATTTGTGAATGAGTGAATATAATTCTATGTTTATATTGTCCAAAGTTCCCCAATCCCTTGCATTCTGAGAGAAACAGATAGTAATTCATCCACTTTTTCATCCAACATTTAAATAGTTCTTATATTAATCATTTTGTTAGGATCTGAAGAAACAGAATTGAATAGGTTAATATTATTGGTCTTGAGCACTCAAAATGTGGATGAAGCAACCATGTTAAAAAAAAAAAGAATATTTTACTAACTGTAGTGTTTTATAATAACAACATATATTTTGTTTTATTAAATAATTAAATCTAATTATTAAATGCTCCCTTTCATTCCAATATGTATATATTACAAGTATTATAAATGATATGTAGATTAATGTATATTCAATAAATACAGTGTTGATAAGAGTTGACTTACTTGAAGACAGTTTAAAACAGTATGAAAATTGCTTGTTTGCAAAAAAAATTTGAGTTTATCATGTAGATAAAGCAAGAATAAATGAATAGCAGTAATAATAATGAATTTTTTCTAACCCTCTCTTTTTTACTACCACTAATTGGTAAATACAATATATTATACAGTAAGTTAAAAACAGAACATCATACACGTCCCCAAAGTACTCAAACAAAAGTGTCATTCTGTTTTGTGAAGGAATGAACAAGATTAAATGTAACTCATATTGCTCCTAGACAGAAAATGAAGAAATTATTTCCACAGCAAGCTTGAAATTAAGTGAACTTTGTCTCGAAAAATATTGCTTGGAAGTAAATAAACTTTGGTTTAGAAAATATTCTCAATATCAATCCTTTGAAATTTATTTAAAATTAAAATCTACAATACAGAGGAAAATCTACAAATAAGAAATATAGACACTGAAACAATTTTTTAGTAGATAACTTGGCAAAAGCACTCAGTGAAAGATTTGGATTGTATGGTGTTTTACTTTCTCATTATTTACATCTTGGTTATTAAAAAAGATTACTAGCATAGTAAGTGTATAAATTTAAGTGCATTTTATAAAATCATTATCATATAATCTATTGTACATTGTGCCATTCCTGAAAAATTTTCCATTTATTTTGATATATAACAAAATAAGTACTAGAGAGAAATACCTTTAAATGGGAGTTTCACTTATTAAAATAAATATTTTTAAGAAATTCTGGAAAGTGAAGACTTCCAAAATTAACTCAGTTTTTGAGATGACTATATTAGTATTCTCTTTTTGTTAGCTAAGATAACTAAGTATAGGAATTCCAAACTTGTTTACAAGCATTATTTCTACAATGTCATTGATATTTCACTGATATATTGTTATCCTGACAGTGTTTGATCAACTCCTTGTGAATATCAAAATGTTTAATGAAAATAAAATATTAATAATAATGACACAGATATCATTAAGTAAAAACTTGTGAAAGCCCAAATTACTTCCTGTTATTATAAAAAAAAGTGAGAAAGAGTCACACTTAAGGTGTGACTATATTACTGTTGTACTTGTGGTAAAAATGTAATTTTGTGTATGTTGCTAACATGGCATGTTTAAAGAAAAATACTGACATTTCAAGGAAATTTAGCATAGAATTTTGGCTGAATAATTAAATAAATCTCTTGACAACTGAGTACTTCCTCTTCCAAAATCAGAAGAAGAGAGAAAAATAGTTCACATATGTAGTACGTGCATTAAAAATAATTGTCATTTTTATAATCATGGAAAGTTATTATCTAAATATCCAATGCAGATTATTTGTAAAAGGAAGAGAGTCAACCATATGCATTTGATTTAAATATGAGCTAAGATTTAAAGTTAATCTAAGGTTTGTGATATGAATATTTAATATTAATTATAATATGCAACAGACACCAACAAGATTTCAACTAAGCATTTTTTAAATATTTGAGAATATTTTTTCTTTCTTTCTTTCTTTTTTTTTTTTTTTTGAGAAAGAGTCTCGCTCTGTTGCCCGAGCTAGAGTGCCATGGCATCAGCCTGGCTCACAGCAACCTCAAACTCCTGGGCTTAAGCGATCCTTCTGCCTCAGCCTCCGAGTAGCTGGGACTACAGGCTTGTGCCACCATGCCCAGCTAATTTTTTTCTATATATATTTTTAGCTGTCCAGATCATTTTTTTCTATGTTTGGTAGAGACAGGGTCTCGCTCTTGCTCAGGCTTGTCTCGAACTCCTGACCTGTAGTGATCCTCCCGCCTTGGCCTCCCAGAGTGCTAGGATTACAGGAGTGAGCCACCGCGCCCGGCCTAAATATTTGAGAATAGTTTACCAAACTGATGATACAAAGACATATCAAAAATTGTATTGCCTTCATTTATTTAATAATTATTTATTAAGCATAGACTTTGTATAAAATATTATACAATGCACTGAGGACACAGAAGTAACTTTTAAAAAGAATATTATACAACAGTGAAAAAGAAAACATGCAGCAAAGGTATCTGACCAAATCTGAGGGTAATGAATGATTACCCTTAGCAAGATTTAAAAGGTATGCACGAGTTAAATAAACAAAGGATGCCTCCAAAATACAGCATTTCTGATAATTTGTATAAAGGCAAAATGAAACATATTCACAAAAGATCCTGAAAGAAAGTATAATTGCCAGGAATTCAAAGAATGAAATAGTGTTAGAAGACAAGAAAGTAAAGAAGGATATAGGTTATGTAGGATTTAAATGATTTAATGATTTTGCTTTTTATCCTAAGAGGAAAGTTAACCATGAAAGGTTTTAATAAGGAAATTGCTGTGATCAGATTTGTTTTGAGAGGACAATTTTGTTTAGTCCTAGGAGTAAGATTTAGAGTGTTAAAATACTGATACAAAGGAGACCATTTATTTAGGTAAACTAAATAAAAGAACTGGTTTTGGTACTATAAAAAATAAATGAGTGGATTTGAAAATTATTTAGGAGGTATTTCTCAAATATTAACAAGACTTTGTGAGTAATTGATTGATTATAGAAAAGGGAATAGGAGGTGCCTGGTGTGTGTAGTTGCATGGATGCTCGTGGTTGTCTATAGAAATAGAGATCACTGAAGGAGAAACATAGTGAGGAAAGGTTGGAGACTTTGAGTTTTGAATATATCAAATGTGCCAGGTCTTTCAGAAATCCAAGTGGACATGCCAAATAGGTGTTGTAAAAAAATAAGTGTAGCTTGTGGAAGAGAACTGCCCCAGGATATAAATCTTGGCATGATTGGTGAGTAGATGGAAAGTAAAGAGATGGATGTGGCTGAAAAGACCTTGAGAAAATTATGAGAGAACAGATCCTGAATCCCATCCTCCATGATCTCAAACATTTAAGGGCTAAATAGAAAAATCCAACCCCACAGAATCTGAGAAAGAATAGCCAGAGATGTAAGAGTTGAAGCCAAAGTGTGTGTGTTATGGCAGAACCAGCGGTCGGGGGAGGCAGAAGGATTCGTCAAAGAAACCTAAGGAAGATAAATTCTTTTTTAATCTCCATTTTTAAATTATCTTTCCATGAATTATTTTTTTAAACTTCCTTACTTATTTGGGAAGATAATTCTTAGGAACATAAATTAATCAATACTTTGAATACTTTTGAAGTCAAATAAATGAATATTGTGTTATATCCCTTGATTTTTGGTTACTTAGAGGTTATTTAGGTTATTCCTAAGCATTTCATAGAAATACACACTAAGTATATTATCTGCTTTGGCATTTGCTTATAATTGAAATTTTGTATATCAAATCTAAAGGGACCCTTGCATCATGCTTTGAGGAATCATTTGTTACATCAATTCTCATCTCTAATAAACTATTAGTACTTAAGCACAGCTAAGAGAAATCAGACCCAATATGTTTCCCTCTCTTCTCACAGCTACCTGCCACTATGTAATTTATCTTACTGAAGTAGATACTGGTGTGACCTGCTGTATCCCTTTGGCACACACCATTTTTGTGTACTGAGTGCCAGGGAAATAACACTCCTCCTCCATCCTAGGAGCAATTTTCAACAAAATACTAATGAGAATTGGTAGATATTCCATAAATACTCCTGTCCCTTGCTCATCAAATAAGTTAATTCAGAGGCATATTCTATACTGACTCTCAGAGTTCTACAGTGAGATTAAACTCCAGTCACCTGCAGTCTAATCTGCTCAATAACACAGGCTTTATTTACTTCCTTCCCTTCCTATCTCACTTCCCAGAACTTCCTGATAATACTCTTCCCCACCCAATAAAAGATAAGTTTCAGGCTCTCTTTGTTAGGGTATTGTATTAGTCAGGGTTCTCCAGAGAAACAGAACCAATAGAATGTATTTAATATATACACATACAAAGAAACTTATTGTAAGGAATTGTCCACATGATTATGGATGTTGGCAAGTCCCAAAATCTCCAAGGTGAGTCAGCAAGCTGGAGACCCAGAAGTGCCAATGGTTTAGTTCTAGTCTTGAGTCTGATGGCCTGAGAACCAAGGGAGTTGATAGTGTAGTTCTAGTCCAAAGGCTGGAGGTTCATGACCCAGAAAGACACAATGTTTCCATTCTAGTCCAAAGGCAGGAAAAAAGCTAATGTCCCAGTTTGAAGGCCATTAGGTGGGAAGAATTCTTTTCTACTTAGAGGAAAGTCTTATTCAAGTAGGCCTTGAACTACTTGAATAAGGCCCACCCACATAATGTTGGGCAATCCTCTTTACTCAGTCTACTGACTTAAATGTTAATATCTTTCAAAAACATCCTCACAGTAGCACTCGAAATGTTTGACCAAATATCTGGGCATCCCAAGGCGTAGTCAAGCTGACATAAAATTAACCATCACAGACACTCAAGTTAACACAATTGTTTCCCAGAATCATACTTTTCTGATCTTTATTTTCCCACCCTTTTCCCTGGAAATGAAGCTTTTTAAAAATAATGTCAAGGGGAAAATAAATTTTGCTATCTGTATATTTTGTTCAAGGTCAAAACTCCATAGGTCTCAGTTTGATCAGAACAGTTCTGGTTTATACCTGTAACACTACATAATTATTACTATCTCCTCTTTTACTTTTAAAAAATATCCTGCTATGGGGACTAAATTATATAATAATCCTAGTCAATACTGATTCCATAAATGTGATGATAATTGAAAAATTAATAAAGTGTATTTAAATCTGTTATTCATTTTTTCTTCTGTTAAAGAAGTATAATGAATATGTATCATCTCAAATTAATTTTTTCTGTGATATTATACACCACAATTATTTACCATGATATATATGTAATGCTTATTTTTAACCAGAATACCATTTTAATTATGTTAAACGTATTTTCTTGTTTGAAGAATTGGGAAATAATACATTTGAAAAGCATAAACAATTTCAAAGTACGATATAAAGTCTTCCACAGGATCAAAATTTATTGTTCTATATATGACAAATCTAAATATAATATTATTTTTCTTAAATAAGATACGTAACCTGACAATTGCATAATTGATTGTTATTTATTTCAATGGCTCCAAAGTCAGAGAGTGAATATAACACCAGGGCAGTTCAGTTCTTCTATTACAACTAAGGGAAGGGTGAGAATAATTGTGACTATCTGTTCAGAACCTGTTTTGTTTATTGTAGAGAATGTAGAGATAAGAGGAGAAGACAAGTCCATGTTGACTGTGGGCCAAAAAATGCCAGGACTAGCAAAGTCCCATAAAGAAATGATTGTGTTTATATTGTCTCTTATTTTACACTTACTTTTCATTTCTTCTATGAAATATGTATCTTTGTATTGATTAAAGAATATTACATGTCATACAAATTATAAACATAAATGTCTTAAAGTATTCTTGAGTGCTCTTTCACTAGGGATGATTTTATTATTAAGTGGAAATAAATAATTTTCTATCAGTTATGTTACTGCATCTATAACAGTGTTAATTTTTAGTAATATTATAAATAGCTATTTGAAGTGATTTGCTAACTGTACTGAGCACGTGCTTGGTGCTGCATTACTGCATTTTCAAAAAGATTCTTCATAATGGTTGTTGGGACAGTAGTTGATCTTGAGTTCATCCATCCTGGGGTTCCTTATTGTGAGTCCCTAGTATTCCAGCAACAATAAAAGTGTTGTTATTCAAATGAATTCAGTCCATAATAATAGTATTCATAGCCATCTATAAATAGTTGAAGAAACAATTGTATGAAATGCTTGATATTCATCTGAAGCACTTTTTGCAATTTCACTTTTAAATTCAGATTTCAGAAATAACACAACAGTGGTGCTCATAAGATATTCAGATATTGTTGTTACCTTTGCATGGAGAGGCTGATAAGTTTTCTTAAAATCACACACTCTGTTTCACCAAATCTTACAAATCCCTTATAACTATATACAATTCTAAGAAATATGTAAGAAATGCTGAATAAACAGCATGATGCACCATTATTAAATATATAGTTTTACATGTGTTTAATGACCTTTCTTAATATTCCTTTTTTTTCCTAGATACACCATCAGTTAAGATTATACCATCCACTCCTTTTCCACAAGAAGGACAGCCTTTAATTTTGACCTGTGAATCCAAAGGAAAACCACTGTAAGTGAATTAATGAGCAATAAAGGTTTTTTTGCTGCTTTTTCTATCCTGCTTTGATTACACGCTTTAACTGTAGAAATCCATTATTTTTGTCTTTTCTTGGTGGGCAAAGAGATCTCTAGAACAGAAAAACCCCTGAACCATGTCTTCATTAAGTGTCTTTGGAAGATTGGTTTTTACTTTGTCATCTAGTGAAGTTTCTGGGAAGGTTTCCAGCTGTGATTTCTTTTTCTTTTTCTTTTTTTTTTCCCAATAAGATATTTCAACCTGAAAGGAGTGTAGGTTTAATCAGCCACTGTTTACATCATCAGACTGATAAAAGCTGCACATTGCTGAACTTAGTTCTCCCAGGAGAAACTTTGAAAATATTGAAGCATCCCCAAAATATGCCAAAGTTTTAAAGTTACATGAGGAATCATTTTCATAATAAGAGAAATCAAGTCTATATTTCTTATGGAGCAGCCAATGAGACATAATTTGTGAATGTGATATGTGTGGAGGTAATGTGAATGAAAAGTCACAAGCTCAATGTTTGCAGTTGCAAAGTGATTTTGATATTAGAACATATGTGCACTAATGTCATTTCAACTCAAAAACTTTACTTTTTGGCATTCATGTTTATAAACAGCTCACTCAAAGAATACTTATTTTTAAGGAAAATTTAAATATGGATTATTTAAGTACTATTTGAAAGCAATATGATCATGTTAATATAGTACTCCAGGCCTAGCTGTATGTAATTTACTTGCTTTTTTAAAAGCTTCCAAGTGATTTGCATTTTTTTAAAATATTAATAAAGAGGAACTTAATCATTCTCTGTATATAACTATATGGGATTGCTTCTGTACAAATCAGGTTAAATTACTAAAATTTTGCTTCCAAAAATATTTAAATTACTTAAATGTACGTTTGGTATCATCCCATGAAGAATTTGTCTAAAAGGATTGTGAGATAAATGTCCGACATTTTACCTTTTTCAATTGTATGCCACTATATTATTTACTATACTAAGTGAATCCACACTTTCTTTACCACAGTTCTGATATTTTAAAACTGTTCTCTCTTCCAGTAATTATTTTCTAGAGATTATGTTTAATGTTTTCTTCGTAAGGTTTATCAAAAAGTACTTAGGCATACATTTCAAATATGTGTATAATTTATACAATTAAATGAGGTGAAAGTAGGAAACATGATTTATAGAATGCTGGAAATAAATACATACATGCTCAAGTAACATCCAATTGTATTACAATGATCTGCTCTTTGGTTCTGTCTACTTCCAATAGTAGAGACATCATTTTGTTTATGGGAATAATTAGATTGCAAGGTTTATATAATTAGATATTTAAGTAGTTCATATCACTCACCTCAGATATGGTTGAATAGATGTGCCTTATTGTGGGTCTTGTTTCAGTTGCCAGGGAATAAGCTTTGATATATTATAATCCTCTGCACTACAAATGAATGAGAAACACAATAATCACATTTATTTTATTTTAGAACACAAATGTTTGGAAGTTTAGGAAATTCAAATAAAGGTTACCTTTCTCAGAAGGATCCTGATTAATATGGCTTTGTAAACAGATAAGAGAAAGTCTCCCTATTTTAAAGAAAACTAAGATATAAAAATGTTAACCAAATTTTCCTTATTTATCCATATTTAAAATGGGTGAGTCAGAATTTGAATTCAGTTCAGTCCTGTCCAAAGATTTCATTCTTTCAATTATTTGCTGGCACTTATCTTGCTGAATGTAGATTGCTACTTATGGTAGCCAAAGTTATTTTTGAAAAAATAGGATGGGCCTGACAATAATTTTCACCACTGACATTGAACTCCTGGGTGCTTCAAGGTGAACAACTGGCTTGTCTCATGATACATTTTACTGTCGCCATCCTCCTATTTCAGGCTTTCTTCTATATTCATACCCTTTCTAGAAACTTGCCAAATTTTTGCCAAACTGATCATTTCTAGCACAAGTTCATAATTATATTAAAAAAACCCTATATTTAATATAGTATCTTTTGGCAATTAACTCATAAGCTTCATGAGGTCTAAAAAATGATCATTATATTTTATCTTTATCTTTATAGGTCCCAACGTTATATTCTATATGCTATGGTCCACAAGTAAATATGTATTAACTTACTCTCTTGTATCATATCTCCATTGCCAACTTTCTCTTTATCATTTTCTTTCCCTGTAGACTGCCAGACTATTGACGTTGAAGTTATAGTCAACTTCTTTGATTTCTTCCTTCCTTTAGACAACTGCTTCTCTTTTATTCTTCCTAAACATCTTGAAATTAACTTCTCTACATTTTCAAAGTAACTATCATTTTCATTAAATGAAAGCATTAATCTCTTTAAAGACAGTCTAACTTCTAGCTTCTCTGTAGTTTATATCCTATCTCCAACAGTGCCAGATGAGGCAGATACGACAAAAAACAAGGGAATACTGAAAAGAAATCATTGGATGAACTCTTACTGATACAAGAAAAAGTCTCACTAGAGCAAAGAGAACAGAAGGCAAATTGAAATGGATTAATCAGGGAATTAGTAGGTGCTGGGGAAGTGAAGAAAATCACTAATGGGAAGTTCATTCATTTCAGAAAATGAATCATGAAAAGTGGAAGAGGGATAAGAAAAAACTGTGAAATACAAGTTTTAAAATAAAACATAATTTTAAAAACATAATTAAGGAGACTTCTGTATGTTGATGGGGTCAAAAGAGTGGGAGTAAAAGTGAAGTATGTGATATATCCAATGGGCAGGTTAGAATTGCCCATTTTAATCTGGTAATCACAGTCAAATTTCCACTCCATTACTTTGCAGCTATTGTACCTGATTCTCCAGTTTGTTACTTTAGCACCACTGAGAAGCAATGCTATGGCTTTGCTTTTGATTGGCTCCCAAAACACTTAATTTTTATTATCTTTGCCACTTACCTGATCCACCTCTAATGTGGAGATAAGAAATAGAAATGGATAATGGCTATGAGATTCTCCTCCATCCTGTAGCTGAGTTAAATAGCATCTTTTATCTATAATCAAACCTTTATTATTTCTTAAAAAGTTTTTGGACAACATAATTTCCTGAAGAATGAGTTATTCATGGTCATTAGGTATGTTGGTAACAGACAAAATCACACCACTATCTTTTGAGTAATTCACAACATGAGAGTATAGCTCAAGTTGTGCTGAGCCTCCTGTTTCTAACCTGCCCTCTTGTATGCTAATGTTGTTTTCCTTGTTCTAAATGTGAGGGCCCCAGTGACTGTTTATGAACAATCATGCCTTATTTGCCTGCTTTGGACTGAAGCCTTTTGCCATTTTCCTGTGGAACAGCTGCATAACTTGGGCCAGGACCAAATTGTTCCACTTGACACTACCATAGAAGCATTCTATTCTTTCCTTAAAAGAGAGATTACTGTACATGTCTGTCTATTGTTTTAATTTTAGTTTAAAGTGAGGACCGAGCTAATGCCAGCCACTTTTCTTTCAAGTCCCCAGAGTTTTTGCAACCCTCTTTCTTCTTTGGCTGAATTCCCAGACAGCTTTCAGGCGGCAGCATTCTCCATTTATAAAAGTAGAGAGGAACAAAACAATACGAAACCTTTCTATTACATTAAAGTCATGACCTTAAATGGTGTGAGGTTGCCCCCCACATGCTGTAACTAATGAATCATCATTCATTTTAATCAAATGTTTAACACTTTGTAAATTCACTTCAGAAAAGCAATGGGACATTTTCAGTGCAATAAATAAATATTTGACACTTATTCTATGAAAGAAAATAATTATAGGCATTGATAAATTTTTCTATGTATTAAGTACAATGTTTCTGTTGTACTTACTATTTTTCTTTCTGTGACCACATTTTTTCTTTTGTTCTTGGCATAAATCTAGTGTGCATAATTGGATAGCATATAACATCCCTACTCTATATAAGAAGAAAGATTTTAATCTTTAGGAAGACAGATCACATACCATATAGCAACTAGTGAGGTGTTTTAGAGGAACAATTACACATCCATTTTGGAAATGATCAAGAATTGAAGGGATCTGATATGTACCTATCAATGTACTTTCTTATGAGCATAACAGAGATTTTTTTTTTTTTTTTAACAGATCAAAATTAAGGCAAAACAGTCTTATATCAACCCAGGTTTCTCAATCTAACATGTATCTTTATACAAATCACAAGTTATTTACTAATTATTAACATTACACAATTCAATTACACTCAGAGGAAATAACAAGACAAACCAGGAGTTAAAGAAAGCAAGTTATCACTAGAGTGAAATGTTGTTTACCAAAATAGGATAAAATATGCATTTCAAAATAAGAATATTGATCCAATAAATAGCAATTTCACATGATTTGACCTAATACAAAACAGATGTTATTACAGAATATCTCCCTTTCTCTTGCTAAATAGAAAGCCATCTAATTAATCATCAAGTTCTGTGTTAATGTTCAGATAGGATGACTAGGTTGTTATACTTTGAGGCACAAATATCTTTGTGGTACACTGGAAAGAGAATGTGGAACCAGATTTGAATTATAAATCTGCGCATAACCATGGCCTGAGTGGTCCTGAGCAAGTCACTTAACCATACCAAGTATTTTTTTTTCCTTTTTTCAATTGATAAACTTTACTTACAGCAGTTTCAGGTTCACTGCAATATTGAGCAAAAAGTACATAGACTTACCATGTAACCCCTGTCCCCACACGCTCACAGACTCCCTCACTGTCAACACCCATACCGGATTGTTACATTTGTTGCAATCAATGAGCCTACATTGACTCATCATTATGACACCAAAGTCCATAGTTCATAGTTTCTCATACACCAAGTATTTTTTATCAAGTAAGAACATAAAATCTACCAAAGAATTTAAGACACTACATATGAAATGTTTCCCTGTAAGTAATTTTGTAATAAATAATAGCCATGTTGATGATGATAAATTATTTGGTTAAGGTATTACACACAGTATACCTTACTAAGTTTCATACTCAGAAGTCTTAATTATATATTTAATGCACATGCTAATATGGGGATATGAGATCAACTCTAGGAACAGTTATCTCAATATCTTCCCAGGCAATGGAATTCAAGACTCTAAGCAGAATAAACACATTCCAGGACAGTGGAATGAGACTTTCAAAAGCAAGTTTGATCAGCAAAGGAACCCAGACTTGCCATTCATATGTCTTGTTTTGAGAAATGACTATTCAGATCCTTTGCCCATTTTTTAACCAGAGTATTTGATTTTTTCCTATTGGGAATTGGGTAATTGGAGCTCCTTATATATTCTAGTTATCAATCCCTTGTCAGATGGGTAGTTTGCAAATATTTTCTCCTATTCTGTGGTTTGTCTCTTCACTTTGTTAATTGTTCCGTTTGCTGTGCAGAAGCTTTTTAGCTGTATGTGATCTCATTTGTTCAATTTTGCTTTGGTTCCTTGTGCTTTAGGGATATTATTCAAGAAGTTATTGCTGAGACCAATATACTGAAGTGTTTCCTTAGTGTTTCCTTGGTAGCTTCACAGTCTCAGATCTTTAAGTCTTTAATCCATTTTGATTTGATTTTTGTATATGGTGAGAGATATACAAGTTTCATTCTTCTGCCTATGTATATCCAGTTTTCCCAGCACCATTTATTGAAGAGACTGTCCTTTCTCCACTGTATATTCTTGGTGCTTTTGTCAAAGATAAGTTTGCTGTAGATGTGTGGATTTATTTCTGGGTTCTCATTCTGTCCCATTAGTCCATGTGTTGGTTTTTACATCAGTAGTATGCTCTTTTAATTAGTACAGCTCTGTAGTATAATTTGAAGTCAGGTAATATGATTTTTCCAGTAATGTTCCTTTTGCTCAGATGGCTTTGGCTATTCTGGGTCTTCTGTAGTTCCATATAAATTTTAGAATTATTTTTGGCAGGGCATGTTGGCTCATGCTTGTAATCCTAGAACTTTGGGAGGCTGAGGTAGGAGGATTCCCTGAGCCCAGCAGTTCAAGATCAGCCTAAGCAAGAGTGAAACCTAGTCTCTGCAAAAAAATAGAAAAATTAGCCGGGTCTGGTGGCATGTGCCTATAGTTCCAGATACTTGGGAAGCTGAGACAGGAGGATTACTCAAGCCTAGGAGTTTGAGGCTGCAGTGAGCTATGATAATGTCACTGCACTCTAGCCCAGGCAACAGAGCAAAACCCTATCTCAAAAAAAAAAAAAAAAAAATAGGATTATTTTTTTTTCTGTTTCTGTGAGGAATGTCATTGGTATTTTGATGGGGATTGCACTGAATGTATACATTGCTTTGAGTAGTATGGGCATTTTAGCAATACTGATTCTTCTAATCCACGAGCATGAAATATCTTTCCATTTTGTGTGTGTGTGTGTCCTCTTCAATTTCTTTCATCAGTGTTTTATAGTTTTTGTTATAGAGACCTTTTACTTGTTTGATTATGTTTATTCCCAGGTATTTTATTTTACTTATAGCTATTGTAAATGGGATTACTTTCTTGGTTTCTTATTCAGATTATTTTCTCTTGGCATATAGAAATGCTACTGATTTTTGTATGTTGATTTTGTATCCTACAGCTTTACTGAATTGATTAGTTCTTATAGTTTATTTGTGCAGACTTTAGTTTTCCCTAGATATAAGATCATCTGCAAACAAGGAAAATTTGACTTCTTCCTTTCTAACTTGGGTGCCCTTTATTTCTTTCTCTTGTCTGATTCCTCTAGCTAGAACTTCCAGTACTGTGTTGAATAACAGTGGTGAAAGTGTGCATCCTTGTCTTGTTCTACTTCTTAAAGGAAAGGTTTTCAGTTTATCTCCATTCAGTATGATACTAGCTGTGGGTCTGTCATATATAGCTTTTATTGTGTTGCGGTAAATTCATTCTGTACCCAGTTTTTTGAGAGTTTTTATCATGAAGAGATGTTGAATTGTATCAAATGCATTTTCAGCATCAATTGAAATGCTCATGTGACAATTTTTCCCTTTATTCTGTTGATATGATGCATCACATTGATTGATATGCATATGTTGAACTACCCTTGCATCCCTGGGATGAATCCCACTTTATCATGATGAATTATCTTTCTGATGTATTGTTGAATTCAGTTTGCTAGTATTTTGTTGAGGATTTTTGCATCTATGTTCATCAGAGATATTGGCCTGTAGTGTTCTTTTTGTTGTTGTTGCATCTTTGTCTAATTTTTGGTATGAGGATGACATAAGCCTCATAGAATGAGTTTGGGAGTATTCCTTCCTTCTGTTTTTTTTTTTTTTTTTTTTGAATAGTTCAAGTAGGGTTGGCATGAGTTCTTTGCATGTTTGGTAGAGTTCAGCAATGAAGCCATTGGGTCCTGGGATTTTATTTGATGGGCAACTTTTTATGACTACTTCTATACGATTAGTTGTTATTGGTTTATTCAGCTTGTGGATTTCTTCCTGGTTTCTCTTGGAAGGTTGTATGTGTCTAGGAATTTTTCAATTTGTTCTAAATTTTCCAATTTGTCAGCATATAGTTGCCCATAGTAGTATCTAATGATCCTTTGGATTTCTGCAGCATCAGTTGTAATATCTCCTTTTTCATCTTTGATTTTATTTATTTGGGTCTCCTCTCTGTTTTTCTTACTGTATCTAAAGGTTTGTCAATTTTGTTTAACTTTTCAAAAAATTGACTTTTCATTTCTTTGATATTTGTAATTGTGTTTTTGTTTCATTTTCATTTATTTCTGCTCTAATCTTTATAGTTTCTTTTGTTCTACTAATTTTGATTTTGGTTTGCTCTTATTTTTCTAGTTCTTTGAGATGTATCATTAGGTTGTTTATTTGAAGCTTTTCTACTTTTTGATGTAGACACTTATTGCTGTAAATTTTCCTCTTATTATTGCTTTTCTTGTATCCCACAGGTTTTGATATGTTGTGTTTTCATTTTCATTTGTTTTGAGAATTTTTTTAAATTTCCTTCTTAATCTCTTCATTGAGGAGCATATTGTTTATTTTCATGTGTTTTTATGGTTTCCAGTGTTCCTTTTGTTGTTGATTTCTAGTTTTATTCCATGTGGTCAGAGAAAATACTTAGTATGATTTTTTTTTTTTTTATTTTTTAAGACTACTTTTGTGGCCTAACATATTGTCTATCCTTGAGCATGATCCGTGGGCTGAGGGGAAGAATGTGTATTCTGCAGCTGTTGGATAAAAGGTTCTGTAAATATCTATTAGACCCATATGGTCGACAGTGCAGATTAAGTCCAATGTTGATTTTCTGTCGGCATGATATGTCCAATCAGTTAGCAAGTTTGACAAAGAGCAAATGCAAGAGATCTGGAAAGCATTAAACTACCTGGGCTAAGTAGATGACATATCTCATGAATGGTTAAGAATCCAAGGTCTGTGATGTATAGGACCTTGTTTTGGCATAGGTTTTCAAATTCTCTCATGCTTAATTGTCTTATTTAAACCACATGAGTACCATGTTGCAAAAGGTTTTACAAAAGCTATTAATCATTTCTATTTTATAAATGAGGAAAATAAGTCTTGTGGGAGTTATATGACCTCTCCCAGTCGCACAGCTAATAAATGGTAGAATTGGGATTACAAACAAGCTTTTATTTTATATTAACAACACTGATGTTTATATTTTCTTGTTTACCCAATGTTTCCAGTTCTCCTTTCATTGTGATTTTTCACCATAAGTCGGTGAAGTTGGCAAGAATTAGAGAGTTCTTATAAACTGCTAGGAAAGTCCATATTTTAGTCAAATAATTATAAAAAATACCAGTTATGCAGGCTCAAAACTGTGTAAGCATATCTATTATTTAAAAAATTTCTAGGCCAGGCGAGGTGGCTCACGCCTGTGATCCTAGCACTCTGGGAGGCTGAGGCGAGAGGATCACTCGAGGTCAGGAGTTTGAGACCAGCCTGAGCAAGAGCGAGACCCCGTCTCTACTAAAAAAATAGAAAGAAATGATTTGGACAGCTAAAAATATGTATAGAAAAAAATTAGCCGGGCATGGTGGCACATGCCTGGAGTCCCAGCTACTTGGGAGGCTGAGGCAGGAGGATTACTCGAGCCCAGGAGTTTGAGGTTGCTGTGAGCTAGGCTGACGCCATGGCATTCTAGGCAGGGCAAAAGAGCAAGACTCTGTCTCAAAAAAAAAATAAATAAATAAATAAAAAAAAAATAAAAACTCCAAATAGACCTAAATACATCTAAATATTTCTGCCTACATTTTATAATTAAATCAATAATTATTCAAGTGTTACATATATTTGTTTTTTTAGAAACAGATTATATTACATTCTTAATTTTGTATAACTTTTAGAAGACTAAGGCTGCAGGTTACCACTACAAAGAAATATTAGTGCAAATAAAATATCATTGCAATGCTATACAATGGAAAGCCTTAACGGGCAAATAAAATAAACAAGAAGTTAAAAGAAAATACTCTTCAAGAATATGAGTTTCTTATTAAATACTATATTTAATAGGCCACCACAATTATTAGTGAGATAAACATAATTATCATCTCCTTATCATATAGATATTTTTACATAAACAGTCCTTGAATTTAATTTTTTTTTAACTTAGTGTTCTGATATCTAGAGAGATGTAAAATTGTCTCGATTAATTAAAAGTTATAGGTAATATAGTCAGTTTTTTTCTAAGATATTTTCAAATATGTAATATTGGGAAATTATTTCTAAAGTTTCATAATTAAAAAATGTGTCCATGTGCTGTTTTTTCCATGTGAGTTTCTTTTCTGAAGCCCATATGGTCTTTTGCTTCCATTTTATGGCTTCAAAATTTAATCACACATTGACTTTCTGGAAACACACAAGTGGTTATCTTGGAAATGAGACCGAATATATTTGGTTTTGTTTTCGAAACAAGAAGCTGACTCTCAGTAATCTCCACTGCTGTTATTTAGGCTGTGCATAGGCATCTGTGGTGTTTTGGGCACTCAATCATTTTCAATTAAATGTTCCAATGTCTTGTGAAAGTCCCAAAAGAGCTTACAGAGCCATGATTATAGATCCATAGAGGAATTATACTTCCTGAACATTTCTAGGTAAGCAGTTTTCTTGTAACAAAAAGCCAATTATTTTGAGGGATTATGTAAATGTTCAGTGGAAAACCATATACAAAAAATGCCTCAATATATTTAAGTCACTATTGTAGAATGATGCTGTCATATACATTGACTAAATATACAGGATATGTACTTTTTGGCTCATGGGTTTAAAAATCTGTAGTTTTAAAAATATATTATTTATGAGATTACATTTAAGCATTTTATTCATTACCTGAAGATTTGTAAACATTGAAGGTATGTTTGTATAATAACAAAGTCATCAAGATGGTACTATTAGGAAGATTGCAGAAAAAAATCCGTCAACATTAAAAAGAAATACTATAATTTATTATTTATTAAAATATGTTAGTCCATTGCTCAGCAAGTGCCATAATATTTGCTTTTTCTCTTTACAATATTTTTTTACATAATACACTTCTGGTAGTCACCATATTATTGGATGCCTATAATACCAACTGTTAAATATTTTGACTATCACTTCTGCATAACCATATGGAGGAAATAAAATGTGAAAAATAAAATTAATTCAGAATCACTGTAAAGATTTGCTAATATTTTAGTTAATGGTGAAACTTGAAATTTTTTTATTCTTTAGAAAGCCATTTATTCAAAGAATCTAAAAGAAAACTTCTTAATATGGACACAACCTCAAACATACAGGAGTCTCTAAACTTCAAAGTTAAAAAAAATTTAAAAGCAAACAATGACCAAAATTGTAGAAAATATGAACATTTACAAAAGGCTCTACTTTGAATAGGCAGAATCGCTCAGTACCAGAAATATCTAGAATGCTTCAAGGAAAAGAGAAAAAAAAAAAGGGAAATATAAAATTTTAAAAAGACAGGAGAATAGAGCAGTACCAATGGTGAATTGTGGCCAGAAGACGTCATTAAAACATGAGAAGTGATAAACTTAAGCATCACCACTCAAAATTGCAAGTGCAAGGTTGAAGATAGTGACGTGACTAAAAAGAAACAAGAGTGAAAATATAATAGCATTGCAGTATAGGGACAAGAGTACCTATAGCGTATAGCATCTCTCACCAAAGGTCACTGATGCAGTATTTTTCAAATTCTAAGTTGCAGCTTATAAATTAGTCATAAAATCAATTTGTATAAATCCTTTTTTATGCTAAAAATAAAATACAAAATAATAAAATAGAAAGGGAAAGTATAAAGAAGTAAAAGAAGAGCAAAGAGAATGTCACAGAACATTAAAGAGAGCAAGCTTTTATTTCTTGTGTATTTGTGTTTATATGTTGTGCAAAGTTGTCAAATATGTTTTTTTATTGTAGGTTCCATCTTAGAAGCTTTGAAAATTTTTGTGTTAAACACACCAATTATGATAGGGATGGATATTGGGCAAATTAAAGGGAAAAAATGTTAAATCTTTGTAACTTCAGTTCCTCTAAAACAAGATTTGTATAAAAGTATGTTCAAACTGAAGAGATCCTAGCTCCAGAAAACAAAGTTGAGTGCCACTAAGAATGTTCTGTTTAATAATGCATAAAAGTTTGATCAATTGAAAAGGATTTTATCCAAATGATTAAAATATACCTTAAAATTTTAACTTTTAAATTTCAGTTGTCATTAGCCTTTACTTATATGGAGCATTTAATTCTCTGGTTACCAGACAAATGATGTGCATTTTACTATTACTTTCCCAAGACCATTGGTTTTAATATGAGAAAAGAAACAAATCAGGGAGCACAAGCAGTTCTATAATGGTGACACAGTATTTAGCATAAGTATTAGATCTTACAAGATTAATGAGCACTCTTTTATAGTGGTGGAAGTCATGGGTCCTAAAATAACTATTATATGGAAAACAGGACCCCCATAATTGCAACATGTCCTTGAACCGAATGGTTTTCAGGCTTCTGGTTGTTTAGAATGCTTGTAGATACATTTTATATGGTATCAAATTGTTCTTATGATGTACACAGGTTGATAAAATGGAACATTCTGAGACATTAAAACTTACAAGTTCTTGATTAAAAAAAACAGGAAAAATTTCCAAAGTTTACCTTAGTTGAAAGAGAATTACAGAAGCTAATAAGTTTCAAATAAGTTGAAAAAATATTTTCTCAAGAATGATCATTGTTAAACATATTATAGAGATTTTATGTTTAATGTCCATACACACAGGGACTTATTGCTTGGATGAGGGAATGGATACTTACTCAAGATTTTTTGATCTTTTAACCAGGAATTAGTATTTTGTGTTTACTGAAGAAAAGAAACGTTAAGTATAGATTAGGCGTGGATAATTATTTTTGCTTCAGCAGAAAGTCCTTGAGAGATTAGCTTAAGCATTTGTCACAATCTTGAATATTTTTCCTTCAATGCAAAAATCTGTCAATCCTTCAGTATCATAGCAATCTCATTTTTTCTAGGGATAATATTTTATTTGTTGTGCCATAAATTGGCTGGAATTACACAGTTTGTAGTATGACTGCTTTGTTTTCCAAAACTGTTAATACAATCATCGATGAACACTACCTTATCAGCAAAACGTGCTCCAGGATTTTACAGGCACTCTAAAAAATGTCATTATTTTCAAGTCTTCTAAAGAGCACTTACCTCTCGCATAGGTTATTTCCTGTTTCAACTATAAGCTTCTAAACTTGGAGGAAAGAAGTGCCTTAGAAAATCACAATCAAGTAGCATATGCTGAGATTAATCAGGATAGAAGTCCATTTCTTATTTGCTATTTAGGTTTTAAATCTAAAGGAGAGGTTAATATTGATGTTATTGTCTTCTGTAAATCTAACAATCTAACGCTTAATTTAATGACACTCCTTCTACTTGACACTACACTAGTGCCATGGTTGATTTTAGGAATTTACATGAGTAGATAAACTTGGAATCAGAGTTCTAATTTGCAATTTAAGGGAATAAGTAGGCTTGAATTTTCCACTTCAAACTGACTTCACTCATTACTGCATTAAAACGTCTTCGACCCTATCAGACAGAAGTACTGGTGGTAGTGTTTGAGTAGAGACTTTTATCGTTGAGACTTTCAGAAGGCATCTTTGGTATTCTCAGACTACAAATAGAAAAAGAAACAGTTCATTGTTTTTTATAAAAACAATTATGCAAAAATACGAAATGCTATATCTATGCTGAGCAAAGACTAACACTTGATAATTATGAGGATAAAACAAGAAGCTGAAGAACACAACCCCAAGACATTAAGACAGAAGATAGTGGAGGCCAATGAGAAGAAAACTAAGAAAGCATCTTGTTCTTTCTCTCTCACACATATACAAAGGCACCAAGACATACTTATTACATTAATCAATACAAGTAACTGCAATGGGCTAAAAACATATATATTAAAAGAGAACATGTTTAAGAATTTCCTTCATCTGAGTGATTTTTTCATGCTTCTCCTTCCTTTTTCTTTCTTCGTTTATACTACTATTTCAGCACTAAATATTTGAATTGTTAGAACAGACCCAAATTAAAAAACGATGGTATGAGCTATATCAAGGCACAGATTTTTGCCAAAAAAAACCTATTTAAAATATCATGTTAAAGATTTATGGAAGGTAGAAATATATAGATCTAATTATATATTCTTAATAACATTTATGAGGCATATTTCCACAAATTCGAAAAAAAGAAAAATATTAAAGAAAACATTAAATATTCCAATACACAGTAATAAAATTTACTTTGGCTTTAAAATTGCCTTTGTCATTGATCTTCATGTGCATACTTGCATGATGACTTCAAGAACAATATTTAATAAAACAAACATCATTTACCCTCTCCTCATTTTTCTTTAGCTTGCTTTGATGATCTGCTAAAGGCACAGAGAAGATGGAACAGTTGGGCTTATTAGAGCTTGGAATTAACCAGATAAGAAAAACGAATAGGGAAAGGAAATATTGACTGCATTGTTAAACTGGTTAAAGAGAGAAGTAAGGTGGGGGAGGGGGAGACTAAAGAATAAAAGGAAATAGTGAGTCCCTTAGGATTGGGGCTTTTGATGACATGTAAGAGAATAGTGAGCTGAAAAGATGAGAGATTATAATTAGAAAAATGAGACTTTGAGGTAGTGAAGTAGCGATATTTAGTAACCTTGTTTAGTGTGTGATCATGTCTAAGGTGCAGTTAAAATGATTATTGGACATGAGGGAGTGAGGGAACTGAGAAGTTAAGTTATTGGATGAGTTTTAAAGATAAAGATTAAAGACAATTAATTTTGGAAGAGATCATTTCTTGCTCCTGTGATATTTTTCTCTTTTGATTTTTCTTAAAATTCTTGGACTTCATTGTCTGTCTTTATTATTTTCTAAGGAAAAGTATTCTAAGATATTCAGTAATCTGCTCTTTTGTTTTCTCTCTTGAGCTTGGACACATGCTTGGCTCCATTCTCTCTAAAAGCAATTCTAGTCTTGCCCTCTGCCTGATTTCTAATTTCTCATTTTCTTATTGCTGCATTGAGATATATTTCTTGGATTTCATCTAACACTTAAATTCAGCATGTCCAAAACTAAAATCATCAATTTTCTCTTTCAGCTATGTCTCAATCTTTTTTCTATTTTTGTTTGTTTGTTTTGTTATTGTTGTTATTTGATTGGATGGTTGGTTTTTGCATTGCTGTTTTTCTTCTGAGGACTAAGGTCATTCCTATTATACAAATTGGTTACTCTAAAGAGAGTTTTTCATTTCTCTTCCTTAACTCCATATATTTTTTGGCTCCAAAAAAGTTTTTCCCAAGGCTTTTTTATTGTCTATTGTGTGCTTTCCTGAACTCTTACTCCAACTTCATGTAGGACCTTGTTACCTGTTTTCAGAACTGTACATGTGATTTCATTATTGGATTTTTCCCCCAGATATTTCACATTAATATTTTTAAAGGAAACTCTGATCAGGAATACTCACTTCTCAAAAGCTATAAGAAAATAATTTTATTTTTGAAGAAAGTCTATATTTTTTAGCCTGGCACTGAAGATTCTCTATTACTTATTTTAAATGTACAGACTTTTCCACTATATACATACCCTAAACTTTCCTATTTCTTTGCTTCAGTTCAGCTTCTCTTTATGCCCAGAATTTTTCCTACTACATTTCATTTTTTATTCCATATTAATAATACCATCAATATTCTGTCCTAATACTAAAATAATACTTTTTCAAGTTTAGTTTTTTGTCATATAGATTTGTCTTGGACTATGCTAGTTAGGAGCATTTTTTCCTGCTGTTCCTTTATACACAATTTAGATCTCTGTCTGGTCTTGCTTCTGTTACTCCCAATTCATTTATCATATTAAGTGCTTTTAACTGTACCTTTTCTTAATTTGTTATTTTTAGCCAGTAGCAATTTTACTTATTGACCTTATTCCCTTTTCCTGACATTCACCAGATTTAAATTAACCTATTCAACACTGTGGCCTCTGGAGGGTTAAGCGTCCTAAGCAAGGCTCCGGCTTCTATTGAATCGGTGTCTTCCATTTCTACTGGTCAGAACCCCACTGCAATTAAAGACAATAATCAAGAGCAATATCTTTTATAAAGCCTGTTATAATGCCCCTAATATAGGTGATGAATCTTTACGATGTTTTAGAATACACTTACGCCATTTACCATGGCCTGCCAAGTATTATGGTTGATGATATATATCTTATGTTAACTACTAAACTATAATATCACAAAGCAGATATTTTATTTTCTTTACATCTTTCATAATCACTGATTCAAAAACTTTCACAGATTTATTTATAGATAATTCTTTGATAATTACGTAAATGTAATCAAGGACCAACAAAAAAGAAAGTTTATTGATCTTTTATCTGTCCTAAGATGTGAGTATAAGAATAGAACATTTTCTGCTAATTAAACCTACCGAGACTCGTTGAAGACTACTGTACTATAAATGTTTCTGAAGTTTTAGGTTCCCTTGAGCATATATCTATAAAGACTATCAGACATATAAATGTTTCATTGATTATGTCTTAAAATGAGCCTAATTGAGTGAATGATCCCATATACATTGTAAGGATTAGAGGAACTGTTGCTATGGCATGCCCTCACAGAATAAATCTGATTAAGTTGGCTGATACTAAAATTTATTTGATGTTTTAAGAATTGCTCTCATAAAATGTATGAAATCAATATCAAGAATAAAAAGAAAACAAATTTCGTTACAATTAAATTGCACAACAATCAAATTTGGGAATCAAACCACAGCTTGATGTATAATCCAAGGACCTAGAACAATATTTATATGACTTTGCATATATGTAGAATGTTATTTATAGACTGTTCAAAAGCATCTCATTTGATCCTCAATAAAACAAAATGCTATATGTATTTTTAAATTTGAATCAGTCAATGCAATAAATAGTCCCACAAGTAATCATTTTGTCTTCCTGTGTAACAACTATATCCTTAGCTTCCAACAGCTCATTAAAAATTTTATTTTGAATTGGTTTCACAATTTTAAGAACACCTCTCTCTTCCTAGAACTTGCTTTGTATTTATATTGCAAAATTTTAAAAACTACCAAGCAATCTCAGCTTCTAATCTTTCTCCTCTTCTCTTTTTTTTTTTCTTCTTCCTTGATTATTTAGTATGTTTTGGGTTTTGGTTTTAAAATGCAGTCTCAATCTCCCAAATGAGGAAATGCCTAGGCTAGAGTTCCCTCATTTTCCTTCTTCCTTGATTATTTAGTATGTTTTGGGTTTTGGTTTAAAAATTCAGTCTCAGTCTCCCAAATGAGGAAATGCCTAGGCTAGAGTTCCCTCATGATCCTTCTTCCCTGAATAAACTTAAAATTTTCTACTTTAACCCCAATTTAAAACCCATTTGGCAATTAATTTACATTTAATTTCTGTTCCTCTATTTCTCTAAAAATGTAACATAAGCACTCAGAGTTTTATCCACAGACTCTTCAGTATAATTTCTTGATTTAAAAGTCTTTGCTTAAAGCAGAAAAACATCAAGATGTTCATGTAACTCACACAACTTTCTTTAATTTTTCCAGTGAAAATATCACAGGAAATAGAAAAGGATTAGTTTTTTTTTTAATCTCCCTGGTATTAAAACTTCAATGACATTTACCACTCACCTGTGGGATTTTAAACTAAAATAAAGCCAGTAGGCATCTTCATGTAGTTACATGGTACATAAGGCACAAAGTCACTAACTATAAATTCCTGCTTTGTCTTAAATTGAAGGAAATATAAGATACAAATATTTCCAAATTTCATTCTTTTTCCTTTGAGCCAGAGCAAGATGTCTACTTGAATGCTATTACAGTGACCTTTTTTTCTCTTTCATCTAGTTTAATTTTTATAAGATAATAAGTTTAATTTTTATAAGATAAATTTTAGTGTTAGAGCACAGCATATACTGTTCTTATGAAGGAAAAGACAGTACAGGATCCAGAGGAGATATCACCATTTGAGAAAAGAAGAGGTACTGGAGAGTGTTCCAAATTCTGTATAGTGTTTTACTCCTGTTTACTTCTGCAAGAATACCAGGAAAATTCTTTTCCTAAGAGACCTACATTATTTATTTCACTTTTCCATAACTGAACTGCCAATTCTGTATTCTTCTCCAACATAAGTTTGAAAGAGATGATGAGAGCTATGGAGGCAAAGAAAGGTTCTATTCTCATTGATACCTAAGGAGTGAATGATCCCATATACATTGAAAAGCTTAGAGTAATACTCATGAATTTGTAAACCTAGTGAAAGAACTAGCCCTACCTGGAGAACTGACTCAGAACAGAAGTTATGATTTTGAATTTATGCAAGTTGAAAAGCCATATGAATCTTACATCGGTGCCAATGTCCGCTTGAGGTATTTTCTTAAAGTGACAATAGTCAGAAGACTGACAGACTTGGTAAAAGAATATGATCTTATTGTTCACCAGCTTGCCACCTATTCTGATGTTAACAACTCTATTAAGATGGAAGTGGGCATTGAAGATTGCCTACATATAGAATTTGAATATAATAAATCAAAGTATCATTTAAAGGATGTGATTGTTGGGAAAATTTACTTCTTATTAGTAAGAATAAAAATACAACATATGGAGTTACAACTGGTCAAAAAAGAGATCACAGGAATTGGACCCAGTACCACAACGGAAACAGAAACAATCGCCAAATATGAAATAATGGATGGTGCACCGGTAAAAGGTGAATCAATTCCAATAAGACTATTTTTAGCAGGATATGACCCAACTCCAACAATGAGAGATGTGAACAAAAAATTTTCAGTAAGGTACTTTTTGAATCTAGTGCTTGTTGATGAGGAGGACAGAAGATACTTCAAGCAGCAGGAGATCATCTTATGGAGAAAAGCTCCTGAAAAACTGAGGAAACAGAGAACAAATTTTCACCAGAGATTTGAATCTCCAGATTCACAGGCATCTGCTGAACAACCTGAAATGTGAACTGAATAGGAGAAAAAAAGAAAAACAAAAAGCTCCTGTAACCATTGAGATTAAGTTCAGCAGGTTAAAGATGGTTGCAGCACATAGGGGGGAAAAGGCCAAAATTCCATATATGTTAGTCTTCCTTTATATTATACAGTGCTGCATTTATTTTATGATATAATGAAATGTTCTTCATGTATATACATTTTAAAAAGTGCTTTCTTTGAAACACTGGAACTTTCTTAAGCTGCCTTTTTTTTTTACTGCACACTTTGATTTGATGATAAGCACTCAGATATGCATCAGCATAAACATTAAAGATGTTCATGTAAGTAGGCTGGTATTTGTAATTTTGCTTTTTTCTGCATAATGTTAATTAGAAATCCTTTTTTTCTCCCTTTTTATGCTAATGATTACCTCTTATTCTCTACATGCAAAAAAATAAATATTTTTTGTTTAATTAAAATTAGAAAACCTGAGTGGCCCTTACATCCTGCAAAGATTGAAAACATGGCATCTCAATATTTTTGAGAACTACATTTGTTTTTACATAGGTGTTTTGAGAAATGCATACAAAGTGTCTCACTGTGGGTGCTTCTGAGTACCATTCCATGGCTTCCTGAATTTATCCTCTTTGAAGTCTCCTCTGGTATGAATATTAAATTTTTTCCCTAAGGGATTAGATGGCATTTCATTGTGGCTGCCTTTTTATTTTATTTTAATTTTTTGCCATATTAAGTCATTGTTTTGCTACTACTTTCCAGTAGTACCACTGTATGTTTTCTGCAGTGTGGAGTTGACTTATGTTGGCATTTTAGAATTTGTAAAAACTATTTAATTTTTCTATAAATACTTTGAAATATACATATATTTCAATTTAAAGAATCTTCTTGCCATGGGAATGTAAATATCGTTTTCTTCACAAATTTATTCTCTTTACTTTTTAGGGGAAAATTTGGGGAAGGGGGACTCAGGAGGACCTGTGAAGCATGTAGTTATCTAGATCTGGACAACTTCATGTTTATCTAACTGGAACTTTGGCTAGTTCAAACTCACATTTAAACTTCACCCAGGCTTTTAATTTTTTAAACACTAAATTCAAGTCATTTGTTTAGAAGTCTCTAAAAAAGGTTGCAGTCATC
>CM052436.1:29219668-29247101 GCA_028533085.1 Varecia variegata
TGAAACAGAAACTGAGCTTGCTATTTGAATGATTAAGATAGCTCTATTCTCAAATCTCTTTTCATTGTTAGACTTATAGTTGAGGATAGGATTGCTCAGTAGTTGTGGAAACTATAATTTTGACAAGTTTTTATAAATATTACTGGTTTCAATTTTAAATTAGCTATATAATGGTTTTAATTAGCTGGCATAAAACACTATTATACACAGGATGCTTATTCACTTTGCTCAAGACTTTTCGTTACATAGCCAATTTGAAAAATAAAAACTTGAATCAGTATTTGGTGATTTCAGTCAAAAGTCAGCCAATGAATTAGAAATAATAAACTGAAAAAGAAAAAAAAAAAAAAAAAAAAGAAAAGCTTAGAGGGACTGTTGCTGTGGCATATCCTCGCAGAATAAATTCCCCAAAGACAAACTAAAGAGTTTCAGTGACAATTGGTAATTGGGTTTGTATCTGGGTCAAGATATTAAATAAACTGGTGATCCTAGAGAGTTGTGGCAATTCCTTTCAACATTTATTTATAAATAAGGAGTTGTAAAATACACTGGAGAACCTCTTATTAGATATGTACAAAACAAAACACTGAGTTAACCACCACTAAAAAAAGAAATCTGTTAAGATTAAAAACAACTTCACCAATACCTTAGCTTATATGAAAATAAAAGCATAAGCATATTTGGTTTCTCTTTATTTTTATTTTCTTTTTGTTTTCTATTGCTCTAGGAAGAAACTTTTGGAAAAATGTCTTTAGGTGCACAGAAAAATAAACATCCTTATAGTCCTATAGATTTCATAGATAGAAACGAAATCAAATTTCATCTCATACAAAAGATTTGCAACTTTTAATTATTTGTGCTATTAAATGGGGAACTTTCTGGATTGATTCTTTTAATGTTCTCACTGTAGAGCTCCACAATGTTATCATCTCACCTCTGATACTGTTTTCACTGTCCTGTTACTCCTGGTGTCTAGGTCTTAGTCTTTTTCGTGCTATCACATAGACACTGTAGACTGGAATCACTTTTAAACTGATCTTTGGATGCCTGAACAGCAGGGAAGATTGTTATTCATTTGCAGCAAGAAACTCAATCATTTCTGGGTTCCAATTAGAGAAAGCCTAGGGGCCCTCTTTATTAAGATGAAACACAAATTGTATCAAGACTTGCTAAACCACTTAATATTTTTATGGTGATATTAAGAAGCTTGAACATTTAAATACTAATTGGGAATATGTGTAGGATATTTTTAATCTATGCATAAACTCTAACCTCCGTTTCATTAAAATTGCATCTTACAATGCTAACTCTTTTGCCACCTTGAAGATTACCACACAGAGTAGGATCAAGAATCCTTGAAGGAGTCAGTTCTGTGTCAGCAGAGACTTTTAACACTAAGTCCTCCTCCTGTTAACCAATTTTGCAGGTGTTTTTTTCATTATTTTCTACAGGGAAGGTATTGTTTTTTTTTTTTGCAAAAATGTTTTTAAATACAAACTGGCAATTTGAATAATTTATATAGTCTTCATTTTTCTATATCAACAATTTAAAATACATATCTGAATTTAATTACATATTCACAGAGCCATATGCTTTAAGATGTGACTAAAAGCTTATGAACACAAGTATGGAAAAATCCTGACAGTTTAGATTGGGGGGAATAATTTTGAGTGTATGGAAATGTATAGATACCTGCATATAATTATATCTGTGTGTTTAAAAATTCCAAATTATACATCAAGAAAACATTGTTTCTAAATATGCTAAATTTCCCTTGAGCAGTAGTATAAAGATGAATGTTCTAAAATTCAAATTATCTTTAATTTAACTATTATGCTAATATTGGCCTTATATGACTTTGTAAAAGGACAAAACTTTTACTATTTCACTTATGCTAGGAGCTATAGTTTTTTATTTTACCTTTTTTTTTTTTTTTTTGGCCTCTCGAAGGGATGTTTAGGATGTACATGGTACAAGATTATCCAGGCTGTTTTAAAACAAGAATTAGTAAATTCAAACAATGGTTAGTATATATGGGATATATGCAGCAAGTTAAGTATTAATGGTCTGGCTTTTATTAAAGAGACTAAAAGAGTGAGTTGTCTATATAATTGAATGACATAAATTATTATATTTTACCAATATTTTTTGTATACCTAGTTTTTTAATTTGTTATCATATAACATTCTTTTGGAAATTTTATGGGTGTAGTTCTGATAAAATTTCCCTCCATCTGATTTCTCTCTCTGAAGACATAAGAAAAATCAAACCATTTACTTCTCTCTGCTCACACACTTACTATAATATGTCATCTCTTATCACATAAATGTATGTGGGGATTTTTCCCCACCAACAATCAGTTCCCCATGGGACAACAGTCGAGTGTCCGATAATTTAATTCAATGCTAACACTATGGAGATAGTATCAAATCCCACAGGTTGAGAGCTCAGTCCCATAAGACTACCCCCCACATCATTTGCCACTCACCTATAATTCTGACTACAAACCAGGGTTCCTGTGACTCCCTCCTTGGGTTTGATTAATTTGCTAGGATGGCTCCCGGAACACATGGAAACAGTTGACTTATGTTTGTACATTTATTATAAAGGATATTACAAAGAATACTCATGAAGAGCCAGATGAAGAGTTGGATAGAACAAAGTATGTAGGAAGAGGTGCAGAGCTGCCATACCTTCTCCTGGTGTGCCTCCATCCAGGTGCCACCAACAGCTTCTCATTAGGACACCTCATAGGAGTATCTCATGAGAACAGGAGATGTTGCTGTCACCCAGGAAATTCCAAGAGACTTAAAACCTCTGTTTCAGACATTCTTATCACTCAGGAAATCACAGTCATGCACCATATAGCAACATTTTGGTCAACGATGGCCCACATATAGGATAGGCTATCCCATAGGCTATACCATATGGCCTAGGTGTGTAGGAGGCTATGCCACTATGCCATGTAGATTTGTCTAAGTATAATTTGTGATGTTCACATAATGACAGAATCACCTAACAATACATTTCTCAGAAGGTATCCTTATAGTTAAGTAACGTGTGACTGTACAATTGTCCTAGGAGCTCTGTGTAAGGAAATGGGATCAAAGACCAAATAATAGCAAAAGAAAATTCTCCTAGTACCCCTATTTATAAAGGTATCAGGAGCTCTATGTCAAGAATTGAAGGCAGAGAGAAAATAAATATTTCTCATTATTTCACAAAATCACACTCTCCAAGTGTTTTTAGTAAACACTTGATGAGAAATTCCTTCATCACAGTGCCAAACTGCTTCTTTTGATATTCTTTCCAATATTTGTTATTAATTTTTCACAATTTTTATGTTTTTTACAAAATTTTGTCAGAAAAATATAAGTTTTTCCTCTTAGAAATGATGCCATAACCATAGATGTTACTTATCAAGACCTAAGTTTTAGTTGTATTCATAATAATAGAAGATAAATTCAGCATATCTATCAAATTGAAAAAATAATTAAAGCTTTTGAGAAAATAGTTCTGTGTGATAAAATCATGCTTCAATTAGAAAATTTGTGTGTAGAAGTCTAGGAAAGTATTCATCATGTTAGAAAGCAGGAAGTAAGGGACACAGAATCAGCTATGGAGTCTGACCAGGGTTTGAGTCTTCTCTGATCTATATTTTTACATGGAGTAAATTAACACACTGCCTGCCGTACTAGAAATTTTTTTTTCCCCCTTGGGGCCATGGTGTTTTATTATGAAAATAGAATAAAAACTTTGAAAGCAAAATAATCCTTTCTAATTTAATGAAAAACAAAATTTATTGATTTCTAGTCATTTAATCCACCTTTTTAATTTGTCAATATTAATTGTAACCTTATTGTTACCACATCAACAAGTAAGATTTTCACGAACCAGCTGCAGGGTTTTGCCCAGATTTTTCTTAATGGGGCCCAGGGCTCAAAACTAGCATGAGTTAAATACAACTCACATGGCAGTTGATGTGTTAAAAAATAATATTCATCAAAATGTTCTTTTGAGGATCATAGAAAATATATGTAAAGCACCTAAGATAACTAGTATTATCAGCATGTGGTTGTAGGTGTTAACAACCATTCATTCCTATCATTAATGATTATCAAAGATTGAAATTTTTGAAGAGAAGAACTTATGCTTCATTTATCTTTTCTTTCCTGAAAGCATATTTTGAGATGGATATTCTTTTCAAGAGTTTTATTAAAGGAACACTCTAAAGAAAACCCTTTAAGGGTATGAGAGAAACAGGTGAAATAAAAGGGAGAAGGTTCAGTTGGTTTCAGGCAAAACTGTGCCACAGTGTGGCTCCAAGTGCAAAGACATAATTCTAGGTACCTCTGGAGAAATCTTGCTCCGGTAGCCCAAGGACTGTCCTCCAATGTGAGGTGTGAGCCACTAGTAGCGAGGTCTGGGCCGCACGACCTGGTCAGGGCACCAGCGGTGACTGCTACAATGACTCAACAAATTATTAATAGTTCCTTAATACATATCTATTAATTAAGTTGAATAAAATTAAATTATAATTGTCATATCTCTAACTCTTTTGAGCGAGTGCATAGTGGTTCTTTTGTTATCTCATAGGAGTTAGCATATGGTTATGCACAAAATAGGTGTCAAATATTAATATTTTAAGTTGCTTCATTTACTTAATACTAAAATATGTAACATCTCTTATTTTTCCTGTTTATATGCATGCTTGAATCCAATAGGCCAGAACCTGTTTTGTGGACAAAGGATGGCGGAGAATTACCAGATCCTGACCGAATGGTTGTGAGTGGTAGGGAGCTAAACATTCTTTTCCTGAACAAAACGGATAATGGTACATATCGATGTGAAGCGACAAACACCATTGGCCAAAGCAGTGCAGAGTATGTTCTCATTGTACATGGTAAGTACCTTTTGAAAACATTATATGTAAAAGAATGAATAATCTGTTTATATAACATTATATGTAAAAGGATAAAAAAACTGTTTAATTGTATCAAATTCTTTAGAATAAAAAACAAAATCAAACAGGTTTTCTTTTTCTTTCAGAAGGACTTCTCATAAGTATCCCCAAGATTTAAAATTAATATGTGCCAGTCAGACTGATAAAATAAAATTACAACATGCACTAAAAATAATTTTTTTGAAAAGTTTTCTCTATTACAAATGATTTTATTAGATTTTAGTGGTGACCAGTAAATTATATTAATGATTGTCTTTCAATTTTACAAATAAATTCTTTAAATTATAATCAAGAATCATGAAAATTATATTTCCCTGAAGCTAATTTTGATTGTATTATCATAAAAATATACTTTATAATTGTTACAACTGATTTCAGAAAGAACGACAGTATGTCATTGGGATCTAACATAGGTATACAGTATTAATGATAACTGCATTAACTTCTTATGCATTACAATTTAAAATTTCTACAGACATTTTTTCTGGACTGTACTTACCTTACAATTTGAGTAAATATAATAAAATGGCAGAAAGAAAGACCAGCAACCAAGGGTGAATAGAATCTCTGTTTTTCCCAACTGCCAAAAGCCACAATGGGCTGTTCATAATGTAGCTTTAACTTATTGTCAGATGGAGATGACCTTTTATGAGATTGATATATACTGCAATAAATAAAATTAGGCAGGGTTCTGTATTGCAGTACTTATCAGAGTTTATTTTATATGCCAGGGTGTACTGTGAATATCCAAGAGAAAGAACCGTTAGAGAACGTAACAATGTCCTCATCTATTTCACCAAGAAAAACTTTTCTGAGACGAGTATTGTATTCTACATAATATTACAGTATACTAAATGAGTATGTAGAAAACACAATGCTATATTTAGCAAATACATTGGAGCTTTGGAGACATGGAGAGAGCATGTTTATTTGATATTTTCCCCATGAATTCAATTGTAGAATACTGTAAGAAGCATGGATTAGTTCCATACCTTTCCAGAAAAGATTGTTGGGGGTGAAGTCTAATTTTTGTAAAGAGATTTAATTTTAGAAAACATAATCTGATTAGTGCTATTTTTCCCAGGTATTTATTTTGTTACTATGCAGGCCCAAATTGAACAAAAAGTAATATATTAAATCAATATGCTGTTTTCCCTATTTTCAAATCACTTTAGTGTATAAGATCTCTCAATTCTTAATACCACTTTGCTATGGTAGGCAAACCAAGGCTCACAGTGAATAGTCTGTCCACATGAAACATCTTGAAAATAGTAGAGCTAAGAGTTTAATTTCTATCACCTCATGGATTATGAAAAATTCAACTTTGAGAAATATTAGCCTAATCAAATTAGACTGACAAATTGGAATTAAATGTGGTAAACCCCTGTAGACAACCCTGCCAGCAGGGAATGTAACACCACCAGGTATGTCAAGAAGAGAAGTTAGATCCTTAGAGGAGGATCCAAGAGTAGATTTCAGTTCATGCTGCCTGGATGTTTAGATCATGCAGTCATGTAAGCAAAGCATAGTCTATCTGAGTTATCTTTAATTTTCTAAGCTCTTTTACCTAACAGTTTCTGAGAACCTGGGACATGTTGTATAGTGCATAATATTCTGTCAAAAGCAATATGACATAAAAATATAAAGAATTAGAAGGGAAGTCACAGAAGAAAAATATAGTTAGATGAAAGTATATCATTTTTTAAAGTAATTCAAGTAGGGAAAATTCATATGTTTTTCCGGTGTTTACAAGCTAGCCAACAGCATGATTTCCTAAATAGCCAAGCTACGTTTCTGTAGTTGGCAGTTGACATATTTCTAATAAATACTTCTTGAAGCACTTTGTAGGAAGTCATTTTTGGTTTTGCTTTTTGAACTCCAATTCATCAAAAGCACCCCATAGATTAATGCTATTCATGCTGCTCAATAAATGCTGTGAAGTTCAACAGTAGTTTACCTAGGATTATTGACACGAGTAATGAGAGGCTCGATGAAACAGTGAAACCGTCAATTGGGTTCATTACAAAATAAAGTTCCCCCCCCCCACTTTGCACACTGGGTGTAATGTTTCATTAGTCACTGGTTATATAAATATAAAAAGCTACTCTCTTCTGTTAATGGTTTGGCTGTTTCAAAACTCGACTGAATGATGAAATTTGAGTGGCATTTCGATCTATAATGAATGCTGCATGCATTTCAGAATGGAGTGATAAGTGATCATTTGTAAGAACTTTACCCTTTTATCTTTTACACCAAGGTTGATTTTACATTAGCTGTGATAATTTAATATAGCTCCAGCACAGAAGGGTTTCTCATGAGCTGAGACCTGTGTCTTTGACTCTACCACAGTTGCCTGGATTCTATTGATTCTTAACTTGATGGAGGTCGGAGCACTTTCCTGTGAAATCATCTACTATCTAGATGCCATCCTAATAGTTAGACTTTATTGTTTGGGTGTCAATGGAAGTGCATTATTTAAATGTTATCACATTTAATTGTTAAAAGCATTGACATTTTGTGCCATGGACACTGGAGGTCCCCTTCTTCCTAATTACACCTTCGAAAACTTCAGCATCAGGACTTACAGATGGTAATTTTAAACTGCCAGCCTAAAATTTACTCTCAATGAAAGGCCTAATAAAAGTCAGCACACAGATACCTGCAGGATAAAACATTATACTTATGAAACATTTGCATTGTAGAGGTTCCATTAGAAGAAAAACAAGCACTTTTCATTAACAACTGTGCAATGGAAAAATTAATCTGTTAAAAATTAATCTGTTCAATTAGTATCCATAGTTATACTAATTAATTCCTGTGAGCAGCACGGTAGTTTCTTACATTTTGCTTCTTTATAAAAATGTTGAAATGTCTCCCTTGTTATCATTATCTTGGTATTTATTTCTTTAGAATGGCAGATTACATCCATAGGCATAAAAGCTTTGAAATGTTTTGATTCATTGCTGTTTTTACGATTTGGAGAACTCAGATCAAGAGAAAAAATTATTCACTCACCAAATAGATATTTAGTACTTACCAACTGAGTGCAAAGGCACTGTAGGAGCAAAGATGAATAGCATTCAAGAAGATCATAGTTTAATATGGAACATAAATTAAGCCTGAAAAAAATTATAATACAAAAATAGAAGAACTATAGGGACATGGTCATACAATGATGTAGATGTTCACAGTCCGTGAAAGTGTAGACCAAGTGTCTGGATTTTTTTTAGGGGGTGGGTGGTGGGGGGTGGGAACAGGGTCTCACTCTCTTGCTCTATTCCCCAGCCTGGAATCCTGGAGTACAGTAGCCCAATCATAATTCATCATAACCTCAAACTGCTGGGCTCAAGCTATCCTCCCTTTTTAGCCTCCAGGGTGGCTTGGACTACAGGCATGCACCAACACACTGAATAATTTTTTTAATTTTTTTGTAGAGATGGGGTCTTGCTATGTTGCTCAGGCTGGTCTCAAACATCTGGCCTTAAGTGATCTTCCAGCCCTCAACCTCTCACAGTGCTGGGATTACAGGTGTATGCCACCATCCCTGGCCTGGAATTTTGAAAAGTAGTATCACAACACTCTTGGATTGTTCATAAATAAATGACATGCCTCCTAGGTGGAAGTAGCAAGGTGTAAGTTACATAGATGTACAATAAATTAGATTATTATTATTATTTTATTCCTAGTAGCCTTATTATACTAAGGGCAGTCCAACTGCAATGCTCTGGTAAGAAACTTACTCATGCATTTTATGCAATTTATTGCCCATAAACTTCCCTTAATGTACTAAGAATATAAATTAGGTTATTTCTAATATTTCTATATTTCTTGAAGAACAAGAAAATTCTAAATTCCTGCTAAGAGATAGGGAACATCCTAAAAATTCCACAGTATAGCAAGTTAATAATATATAAAACAGGACAAAAGTTATAATCTTGTTTTTCTAACGCAATATCAAGTTCAGAGGATTTAGGTAAGATATCTTCTCCCCAAGCAAAAACTACTCAGATCTGCATCCATCCACTGCAGAGAGTAGCAGATACCTATTTATCATATAAAGAATGGCTGTAGGGACTTACCAATGACCTTAGGCTAATCTTATTTTGTAGTTGTAAGCAATTCAAGTTGTTATATTTATTTGTAATCAACTGATTAAAAATATGCTTTTTGGAAAGTGTTCAGAAATGTACAGGACCTGGAAAATTTTGAGAAATAATATCTATGGAGAGTGAAAAAGACAAATCGCAACATCCCTCCCAAATCCTAAACTACTTCTTTCTCAACTTTCCCAATGTTTTTTTATCTTCCTTTAAGTTCATGTAAGAGAAATTAATAATCACTCCTCAAAATATAAAATAAAATGGACAGATATGCTAGAACTCTTTAGTATCGCCTCTAGCCTCAAAACTCTCCCCAGGAGTTGGGAAGAAATACAGTAAAACAAGTTGAAAAAATGAGTAATTCATTTCTCCTTTTATCAGTAGTTGCACTATTGATGACAGATCCAGATTTCACACAAGGGTACCAGGGTGTCAAAGTATTGCTTCAGTGGAGTGCCCAGGTTGTCCTATAGTCATAAGAGAGTTAAGATACACTATTCCAGAATTTTTTTTTATAATATTCCTCCTCCCTCTTCAAATTTACTCTTCCTATTACCATAGTAACCCTTTTGTGAGTCTACCACTGCTCTAACACGTTTCATGTCTTCATTATTTTTCTTCTTATATGAATAAGCTTTCATAATAATTTATCAATTTTTCATTTTAACTCTTGCTATTTTCATTTTAGCTTCCCGAGGTCGGACGAGAACCCGGCGCCGTCAGGCTGCTGTGGCCATAGACGCTATTTTCATTTTAAATGAAATTACCCACTATGCATCTTTCCAAATATTTACTTTTCTTTATGTGTACACATTTTGCTCTTCTAGCAAATTTTATCTCTACAACCATATAAGACAAGTATAATTCTCAATTATTAGTATTATGATAGTATACAGTAAAATAGAATCAAGATTCGCTCATATTTCTGTACTGCCAATCAGTTTATAACAGTTGCTGACTTGGTCATCTTTAAAATATCTCTTAAAAATTATGATTTGTTTTGCTTATTTTTTCATGTGTCTATTGTAATACATACTGATGAAAAATGTAATATTGCTTTTTTTGGTTTCTTTCCAGAATAAGTTACTTCTAAAGTAACACATATATAGAATAGGATCCATCACATTTTTATATATATTGTTAGTCAGTATGATTCATTATAAAAACAGTGTTTTGGATTTGGGAAAAATTTTAATAGTACGAGAATATTACTCTTTGAAATGTCTATGTGTTTTGGTCTAGTAAAAGGTATTAAGCTATTAAATGTGCCTTTCCAGCTTTTAAGAATCAATAAGATTGCTATTTTCATTTCACTCAGCTATTATTGTTAACAATAAATGTCAAAAATACTCAGAGACACAAAGTTGTATACACAGATATTACTGCTGCTTCAATCTCAGCTTCCAAGCTTTGTCAGTCATTGAGACACATATGTCTTTCAGAAACTCTAGGTAAATGCAGGTAAATGCAGGTTCACTTTCCGTCCTGGTTCCTGATTCTCTATTTCAGGTGACTTGCTTACCAGGAGAGAGGAAAATTGAGTCATGGAGGGCATTCTCTCTTTCACTTTAACAGACATTTTCAATCCATACATCATCTCTTTCCAATATTCAACAAATGCGCAAAATATAAATTGAGTTGCTTTAGAGTTATTAGTATTTGACCCTAAATTTGGCAAAATTACATATATATATATATATATATATGAGTGAATGCAGAAATAATTATGAAATAGATTAGGAATATCATAAAGTAATACCCTAAATTTGTTTTCAGACTTCTCTTACTGTTGAACTAAGCAAGTATGATTATAATATATATATCCCTGGTATTATAGGGATATATCTTTTATGTGTTTATGTCATGATTTGAAAGCTAATGAGGACTTCCATCACAATAAAATGAAAAGTGTACTTCTCTGCTTCATAGTAAATGTGTAGCTAGATTAAAAGGTTGGCAGCCTCTTGTGACGTGCATTTATTTTTAAATTATCCAGCAATATAACACTTAGAAGCATTGAGAGGCTACATGGTTTTTTTGCTTAGTTGTACTGTTAGGCAAGGTGATATTTACAGGTCACGATGGAACTAAGAGAGTGCATCTTTGAGCTCATATGAGTGGGTGAGGAATCAAACAGGGAAGCCTGGATTGTAGACAGATGCACAGCCTAGCAAACATTAAAAAGGAATTCAGCTAAAATCTGTTCCCTCGCATGGAAACAGACCTACCAGTTGGTAAATTAATTCTGTATACTCATAATGAGCATTTTTCCTTTGGTGCAGCTTTCTTAGAAGCATAGATGGAAAATATACAGTGTAGGAAGAAAAGGATAGAAAGATATCCATATGGAGCAACAAACAGTGTGCTAATGGAAGAGCCCTATGGTTGCTGCTCTCATCTCTGGTTGAGAGTTTCCAGGAAGTAACTAGTTGGACAATTCTTAAAACAGTACCTTCTTTAATCGCTGAGATAAAACATATCATTCTGGACATGAATAAGCAGGGAGAGCTCTGATGCCTGCAGGAAAGGTGTACCTCTGACTGGATGAATATACTGTTGAACTCTGCAGACAAATGGAAAGACATAAAATAGTGGAGACAGGAGTACTGTTTTCGTTATAAAACATTTGAAAAGGTGTATGTGTGTGGGCATACTCAACACAGAGTTAAAGCTTAATTATATTTCTTTGTTTTAAGATGAGTGTGAAGTGTATAAATGAAGGTTTCAGCTTTCAGAGTAAAAATTTTGTTGAGAAATACCTTTGTTAAGTAAATGTTTCTATGTGCCTAGATGCACCACTGACTAAAAGGTACATGGGGGAAAAACTCTCATTCCTGCCTGAAAGTAGGAATGAGTCTATCACTAAAGATTTTTACCGTTTAAAAAATCTTCTCTTGTACTATTTATATACAACCTTTTCTCTCAGTTGCAGTATGTAATAAGGTAAACAGAAGCATAAAATCTGTCACACTCAAGCCTTCTAGATTTGTTTATGTGGAAATAAGGCTATGCTGTAGCTTTACAAAAATGTATAGAGTTCTTCAACCCAAGTATATGTGCATTCATTGGCTCATTTGTTAGAGATTTCAAGCAATATGTAATGGCCCATGGTAGAAAATTTTGGCATTGGTTTCCAGAAACAATGGTATGACTAAATAGAAGATACAGATTTTACGTAAAACCTGCTTTGTAGTTTCTTACAATGTAGTTTCCCAAACATTGTAACAACATATGTACTTGTTCTAGAATCTAGGAATTATCTTTGATTCCTCTCTACTCTTCTTCTCAATTCATCACCAGGTTCTGTCAACATTACTTCCAAATCACACACTTATTTCTACCATCCTCTCTAGCCTAGACTATTGAAACACTATCTAATGGGTTCACCGCTTCCACGCTTCCCCTCCGTCAATCTATTTCCCACACAGCTGCAATATGTAAATGCTTTAGATGCATGTCTCTTCATGTCTTTCTCCAATTTAAATTTATGCAAAGGAATTTCATCGCACTTAGTATAAAACCCAAACTCTCATTATCCTGGCTTACCACGCCCTCCATAATATGGCTGCTACCTACCTCTGTGGCATCTTTTATCATTCTCCACACATTTATTTCTGTCTCTCTGGTCCTCATTCAACTCCTCTGAGACATCAAGCTCATTCTCTTTTTAGAAACTTTGTCTCTGCCTGAAATGCTTGCCCAGGGAGTACAAGGAATGCTGGTCTTTGCAAAACTGAATTCTTGCCATTCAGATCTCAGATTAAATGAGACTTCTCAGAGAGGCCTTTTTGGGCCACTACCACCTAAAGTGGCCCTCAAGTCACATATCACTTCATTTTAATTCTCTCTAGGGCATTTATTTTTATTTGATAATTTAACTGTTTATTTGTATGTTTTATTGTACACATGTTTGTATATACATATGCACACATGTTCCATGAAAGGACCATATATGGAAAGCAGTCCCCAAATGCCAAAGATGCCAAGAAATCAAAGAATGAGGCAGACAAATCCAGTTTGTTGGTGAAGAAGGATGATTTACTAGGGAAACTTATGAACAGAAGTGTGGTCTTGGGCAGCCGCAAAACAGGTAGATCTCCACACCATAACCACACAGACCCAGGGCATATATCTTGGGGAAAAAGTACACGTGCTCTGTAAGGAATGTGTAGGTGGCTAAGAGACTACCACAGGCATCACTGCCTATGATGTATGAAGAACGGCAAAACTTACAGTAAATAGGCATTTCTACATAGGAGTAATACATCAACTAGACATCTTGGAAGCATTTTTGGATTTGGGGTTAGTCAGGAGTCACATGGAGAATTAGCATCTGAAATAAAGTCACTCTTGTCCCCACAACATACATATATGCACATATTATTTATGTACATATTTGCATTAATACATGTGAATATATTCTATGTCCTCTCAATAGATTATGACTTCCTTAAAAACAGAGATTTTTTGCATCCTGTTTATCTCTGTACCTTTAGCTCTTGCCTGCCAAATAGTAAATGATCAATAAGTATTTCTTTAATGATCAAATTTCTGTCTGTCTTGTCTCTCCCTCTCCCTTCAAGAGAAGAAACTTTACTGTAGTAATGTATGTATGTACATATGTGTGCATATGCGCATACATACATTATATGTGTATAGCAGTTGATATCCCTTCTTTACCAAAATAAAAACCTTAAGCTTTTATCCCATATTGGGAAATAAAAAGTAAGATGTATATACCTAGCACCCTATATCAAATGTGCCTTATAGGGTTAAGCAATGCACAACAGGAACAAGGTGCATGGAATAATTAATATATCTAGTAAAAATCTTTGAAATTAAGAGAGTTATACAGTTGATTCCAAGCATGTGTGTTCATCTTTATGCAAAATTATATAATTATTACTAAAATAAATTAATCTTTTTTACAATTAAGTAAGACCTGGCTCCTCATGAGAGCCCTGAACATTCAGGACAGAGGTGATAGGAGGGGATATTAAAAGCAGAGTTCAATAGGTGTTTATTAATAATGCTTTTTAACATTATTCTTAGGTTTTATTAAGGCATTATTTTGTAAGGATAGGTCTAAGTGAGTCTATTTATTAATATGCATGTATAAAAATTACCTGCAAATAGCCATCGGTAGCTTCCTTAAATTATAGGTTAGCAAGTTTATGATAATCTTTGAAACATTCATACATTCTTTTAAATTTTCATTTAACTAAGCTTTTATATTGCAATATGAAATATATTTGGATGTATCTTATACTCTTTTAAAAATTGGCAGCCAATGAACATGTAAGTAAAAAATAGAATTCACCGTAACTAGTGCTGTGTAATAACTTTCAATCAATTTTAGTTTAATGACATTTTTTTTGATTTTTGTGTCTTTAGTAGCATACTTTAGTAGCATCTCTTTGCCCTCAACAAAGGTCACACATGTTTACTTAACCCTTAAGGATATTGGTTCAGGGTTCTGGAAGCCACTGTCACTCTTTAGTGGAATTTATGTATTAAATAAGAAGCAGAATCAAGATGACCATGGAAAATATTTCTAATAAGTTCCATGATGAGAAATATATAGAGTAACATAAAAATATGACCTACTATGAATTAAGCAACTCTTTTAAAGAAGGAAAGATTAACATTGAAAAAAATAAGATCAAGCAAGAAAGCTTAAAAGAGATTTTAGTCATAAGCATGCTATATTTAAATATGGTTAACTTGATAGGAAGAGTGATTTTTGTATCCTAAAAGGCTCATTGACATTAACATTTTATATCACATTCAAATTAACATTTTTTTCAAGTACGTACAAGATTATTTTGAAGGTGAGAGGGTTACAAGATTTAGAAAAGGAAGCAACATATCAATTACTTCATTGCATTTTGAATGTGAACCAATATCTTTAGGGAGTCCCTATATCTTCTGAAGTCATATGCAAAAATTTTAGCATTTATAATTTTTTTGAGTGAAGGTGTTCTGCTTTTAGAAGATTAGATGTGATCTGTCACTAGTTAAAAACCTGATCCAAAAGGATTTATATAAATGACCAAGTTCAAACTCTTCAATTTTTAGATGAGGAAGCATGCATACACAGAGGTTAAAAGATAGGCAAAATGTCTCTCTGTTACTTTATCACAGATCCTACATGAAATATCCAAATATTTGTATTTCTCAATCAGTGTTTTTCTACTACTTCTCACTTTTCCTTGTGTATATTCATATTTGGTTTAATTTTTTCTTTTAATAGATGACAGTAATATTCCCCCAACAGGACACTTAGATCCTCACAGAACTTGAAATATTTGACCAAATCATCTGATTTATTCTTAGGTAAAGTACTTTTAGAAAAGAATTCACAGTATTGAAATAGGTGGAGCTAAATGATATAGGATCATCCACTTTAAAGGCATTTATTTTTCCTACTTGAAATTCCACTTTACTTTTGTCAGTTTGGAATGTAAAAAAGTATTATAAAAGAAAAAAAATGCATACATTTTTTCAAATAACACATTGATTTTATTCATAAACTTTTCTTGTAATTACATAGAACTGTTGGTTACCACCTACAGTTTAAAATTGCAGTACTTTTCATTTTTTAAGAACAGCTTTTTTTTATTGTATAAGGACTCCATTTACTATGCAAAACCAGTGGAAGCTATCAGAGGGATGAAAAGGGATTCATTCAAATATAATTTTTAAAAGGGTTCCCTTTTATGAAGCAGATGAGTTTACTATATGACTCTTGAGAAGAAGGCATGCACCAGTGAGTTGAGGCATTGTCAGCCTGGTGGTTATCATTCAAGTAAGACCCTTCGTGCTGTTATGCACTTTTATGCTATAATCCAAACAGGCTGCCCGTGTAGCTGAACATAATGGGAGTAGACAAATGTCCTTCTTCTCTGAACAGTGAAAAGCAAACATAGTAAACTTTCCTCTTACCATTGTTTCCAGTGGTAGCACAATTAGCAGTAAGAAAGCTAAGGAATGCCCTATTATTTTTAAAGTAAGGAAATGCAAATACCTTCTACCAAAAAAACACTTATTATCTTAGTACTTCTAATAGACATCTAGTTCTAACCCCACTGCATCTCCATTAATAACTCTTGGTTTGGATTCACTCTTTTTTATAATTTGTAATCTTTAATTTCTTATCAGTACATAATAGTTATATATATTTATAGGGTATACATGACTCCCACTTACCCCAGGACCACTCTGGGGGTTGGTTAGTGACATAAAGCAGAAAAGAAATATACATATAGATTCCAGACTAAATGGTAGCAATTTTTCTCCATATTGAACACCAACCCTTGGAAAGAAACAAGCAACTTGGGCATCTGGAACTCTTTAGACTTAATTTTGCTTCGAAAATCCATTCTGAATGCCATTTTCAGAAAGAGAAACTGCCACAAAACAAAACAGGTTGACAAGTTAGAAATTATTGTACACTGCATTTGTAGAGAACAGAACATACCTTTAACCTGAAAAGCTCGTTATTGGAAAAAAGGTGCTGTACCACTCTTCAGTTTATTGTATACAGTGCTTGTTGAAACTGATTTCATTTTGACAAGGTTATACAGGATCTGTTGTGCTCTAATAAGCTCCAATAACAAAATGTGGTTGCAGGGGTTTTTTTTTGAAATCCTTCATTAGAATATAAAGCAAAGGACACTTTTATATTATTTTTAATTGGATGATATGATTTAGAACTCTAACACTTCTTGAAACACTGAAAATATGCATTCAGAATATAAAATTCTTCTGTATGCTGCATTTTTGTTTTTTAATTTATATTTTAAACTTGAAGACTCTTAGCAGGAATTACTAAATATCACCTCACATATGATAAAGAGCAGAGGGAAGCAACTTTTTACAGGGATTAACAATATATAATGCTCAGTTGCTGATTCATGTTATTAAAAATGATACTTTATGTATTGGCATCATTGTCATTATCAACAGTAGCATTATCAATAGTAGCATTATTTAAAAAGCATCTTCCATTTAAAGCTTCGAGCTAGGTACCTTGAGGAAACACAGAAGTTTACCATGGAGTCCATTCTCTTTGTTTTATCACCTTTTGGTTCATGAAAAAAACATGAAAAAAACATGAAAAAAACATGAAAAAAAAATACACACAATGCATGCTAAGTGCCAAATGAGTGTTATAGCCTCTTAATTTTCAACCACAAATTTCATGAAGAGCTATTATGCTATTCTGTGTACAGTGTACTTTATCACTAATGAGTTAAAATAGTAGAGTTTATTAACTGATTATGTAAAATGTTGCAATAACATCATACACATATTTCAATTTTTGTTTTCCACTGAGAAGGAGAGAGATTTGGAGCTAGTGGGAGACACATAACTATGGGTCTTCCTCTAGCTGTGTGTTGTGAATGGAAGTATCACTGGACACGGGCATAAGGGCGGGATAATGTGAAGGAAATAGTAGATAAACTCAAAAGGCACAACGAGTATTTAGAATGAAGGGAAATTCGGTGGGACTTTGTTGGTCAAGGACATCTTTACAGAGCAGGTGGAAATCAGGTTGAGACTTGAGAGTAGCATTTTACAGGTACACCAAGAAAGGAAGGCTATTCTGAGATGGAGAGCTAATGAGCGGTTGGATCAGTGTGAACTTGTTCAAGACAAAGTGATATTTTTAAAAGACAATCACATGTTGATTTATAGGGCTGAGCCTATGGTTTATTGGGAAAGAGACACACAATTATAATGGTGATATATAATAAGTGTTTATAGGAGCATCTTCAAAGTGCTTGAAAGTACAGAGAAGGAGAATATTAACTCTTTGCAGAATTGGGGTATGCTTTACAGACAAGCTCATATTTAAAGCAGGACTTGAAGGATGGATGTGAAAGAGATAATAACCAATGTCATGAAACAGGATATGGCTCTGAGAACGTGGCAGCACAAAGAACAGAATGAGCCATATCTAGCTCTTTCTTGGGGAAAAGTCCTTGTGTCGGGGCAGATGTCTTCTTGTATGCTAGGCTTAAGCTTCCTCCTTTATGTCCACCTGGCACTATGAAAAAGAAAGAAAGAAAACAGTCACAGATGCTCTGAGGAATTCTAACCCTTGTTGTTACAGGAAACATTAACATTGTGGCTGCCTCAAACAATAGTGGGTGCGGTTTTGAAGGTCTTCCTATCACAGTCATGCGGGTTGACCAGGAGGAGATGATGGACTGATAAATTTATCATCATAAAGTTTATCCATGGTTCTTGCACACAGATTTTAGTTTCCTGATTCAACAACTTTGTTGTTTGAGTTGAAATTGTATTAATACTTCTGCATGTGACTAGGTTCTTATAGAAAGAAGTAACACAGATTATTTGCATTGAATTTATTTGTAACACAATATTCACTCATATGAATAACTTGTACAGCCCACTTAGACTTTGCACTAATATGAAATTGTTCAATTGATAGATTTAGAGGTTATGTCTGACATTATTGAAATACTCCAAAATTTTTCTTTTACATGAAAACAGTACTTTATACATGTTACAAGTGAAACAAAAAGTGTAATTTATTATACTTCACACCTTATGTGTAGGAAAAAGGATAAGCAGAAATTTTGTGTCTTGGAAACTTTACTGTTTCATATCAATGAAAACACTCACATTTTCCTTTGAGGAAAATATCTTTATTTACTATGAGGTATACATATGTATTAATACATACATACATATATACATATATATTCATAGAGGTCCAGGATTCAGTATCTAAAACTTAAAAATAATGCATGTGTAAGAGTGTGTGTATATATATGTGTGTATGTGTGCATGTGTGTGTGTGTGTGTGTGTATATATATATATATATATAAAAAGTTTTTGATGATGAATCCTGGACCTCTATGAATCTATTTAGTACCCTATCTAAAACCATCAAGTTATTATAGCAAGTATTATCCATGTTAGTATATAGTAATGTATAGTATTTAGCATATGTGAGATTTAGTCTGCTAACCAAAGAAATTTAGAACACGAAATTGTGATTTCATGATTTCAGAGAAATCGGTGTTATATATTTCTATAAATTGCAATCAAAATTTTAATAGCTTAAAAACTATTGTTAAACAGCATTCAAACAAATTTCTTATTAGTGAAAATAAGTTTTTAATTCTGATTCTGAAGAACTTCATTGAAATTTATCTTGTTTGGATTTAAATTGTATCCAAATAATTTATGTATAATTACTAATGTTTCTGGTCAGTTCTAGACAAAATTTAATTATTTTCCCTTAGTTTACTTCCCCAAATACCTTTTACACTCACTACATATTTTACCAATTCCTGACTCCATTACTCTTTATGCCTTAACATTTCAAAATATATAATTCAATTAATTTCTTTTGTAAATTCCAAGTGCTGAACTTATTGTGCAAACCACTTTTTTATTTCAGACAAATGCAATAGTGGTTATTTAAATTAATACACTCTCCAAGACAAACAATAAAATATTTGAGCTCATCTTGTAGTGTTGAAGTTGGAGATGGAATATCATGTAAATTGAGCTGTGTATTAGATTGTTATCATTTCTGAATTTCAATATGTATAAAAAATGCATCACATACTATAAATTTGATCATGTTTTATTCATAGATGTCTTAGCGTCCTTGTACAGGTATCCTTTGATTAACCATAGGATTTTAACATATAAGGCATATATTAAGACATGTCATTTTCAGCAAATTACTTATAATACTAGTGTAACTGCAAATTATCTTGAACGAGTATTTAGTATTTTTATTACATATGTGTGCAAGTGTGTAATTTTTCTGATTATGAATTAGTATATTTTCATTCTTGGGTAAAATTTTAAAAATGGTATCTTACAAGGGAAAAAATGGCCTATCCTATACTGTATTTGATGGACTCTTCTTTGTATTTATAGTACAATGTCTCTAAAATTGTACAGGATATAAGTAGCTCAAAAGTGAGGCAAATAATTAGTACTAGTGTCTTCTATTCCATATGTTTTTTAATAAAAATATTGCTATATTTTCATAATCAATGTCTAAGTAAAAAGCCAAAAGTGAAAGCACCAAACCAGGATATTTACAATACCTGCTAAATGATGCCAAATGTTGCCACTCATTTGTAGAAGTGAAAACCAGAAAAATGAGTGTTTGAACATATGAAGACAGCTCAGAGTCTTTTGTTAGTTTCTGCTCTGACAAGAGTTACAATCAGGCAACTAAAAATAAATGATATTGAGATGGAAGCCCTAGAGAAATCTCTTCATTATACTCATTAAATAAAAAATTATCTCTGTAATATAACTTATATATTTATATGTTATTTAATTTTATAGACAAGGAAAATGTCTCATAGTTTTCTCATCAAGTGGGGATAGTAATAGTCAACTCATAATTTGTTGTGATATTTCACCACTGAGTAGGAGCTAGTGAGTCCTTCTAATCTTTCACTCACTCTCTGAAAGCCACAAATTAAGTGAAAATGGAGAGAGCTCAGAAGAAACAGGGAAAACATCAATCTTAGGTCAGACTCTCATTGCTTTCAAAGTGGTAAGAAATGTGAGGAAAGATTTGTGTTTTTTTTTAACAAAAAATTTTATTGAAGGAAGTAGGTTATGGTGTTGAAAATTTATCCTTTAGTAAATAACAATTGTCTATTTATATTGAAGGCAAAAAAAGATTTTTATGAGCTGAGGTAACAAAAATTATTTAGTTTTATGTTAACTAGTTGATCCTGTAAAATATGTCCTATGTTTATAATGTTATGAATAAATTCATTTAGTGAATATTTATTGATCCTCTAAATTGTTCTGGGGTTTCAACAGTAAACTAGGCAGAGTTCTTCCCTTCAAGGATTGATTCTCTAGTGAGAGAATAGCACCAATAAAATCAGAGAAGATGGAAAGTTCAGGTAGAAAACAGAACTTTCATACAATTTTCTTGGTCTTTCTGAGAATTTCAACTAATTCTAACTAATCTTATATCATTGAATTTTAACTGATTCCAATTAATCTTCTGGTGCTGAATGTTTAGGTTATTTCAACTTTCAGTATTTCACAATAGAGCTGAAATAATGGGATGCTCAGGAAAGAACAGAATGAAGAAGCCCTCAAAATTACTAGAAAAATTAAAATGTTTAAAATGTCTCAAAACACATAGGTTAAAATAAACATAGTAGCAGTTAAAAATATGTAGCAGTGAAGTGGAAGAGATTTTTTTTTTTTTTTTTGACAGCTCATTTTTTTGACCCAATTGTTATGCTGGCCAAGGTGCTTTCCACCAAATTGTTTTCACCCAATTTGTTTTTAGCTACATATGAAGTCAAGAGAGGAGGTTAAGAGGATGCTGAAGGGATGAAAAAGGAACCAGGCTATGTGCAAATAATGATTTTTCTATGTGGAAATTTTTAAAAGTCCAGAGAAGTTATTTTAAAGTGGATTAACAATTATTAAAACTATCCATCTTTTTAAATTCATTGAATATTAAACTATAAAAAATATGTTTAATGGATTTTCACACTTGTAAGAAATAAGGCTATTATTTGGTTGATACAAGACTGCTAATAGTACCTGAAAATATATGGACTCACTCCAAAAAAATTTTTTTTTTTTTTTTTAATTACCTATCCTTGGTGATATGGAATAGGAAAAAAAATCCAAATAGTTTTTTGTTTTGGCTAAACTAAAAACAAAACCAAACAAAATCATGTTATTTGTGTTCCTGCTCTTAAGAATCAAAGGACAGAGCAGAAAGACTACTTTTCTTATTAGAATAAGATCCAATGGAATCTTATTGTAACCCTCTGTGTGATGGAAAATAAGCTAATATGTTATAATCTGTGATAAATTTTGAAATATCAGGCTTTTTACTTGGAGTTTTAAATGACTCATATTATTCTTCTTATATTTGATAGCCATGAAAGATATTGGCCTTTGCATTTATTAAATACATAAATTTTGAGATCCTGATGAGCAAACGATTTTGCTGAGACAAAAATGTATTATTTTCTATTTAAGATATGCATAAAAGTTAAAAGTACACATGCTTTCTTAATTTAGAAAATGTTTTCATGTACCTCTGATCTGCCTAAGCTACTTAACAAAACTTGCCATGAAATGAGAAGGTATCATAAAAATTAGTAAATAAGAAGTATATGTGTTTATGTACATATTTATTCATTCATAATGTTGTTAAAATCAGTTCTACTTTATGATTATGGTAAATCGCACACCAGGGTTAACCCATTTTCCCCAGTGATTAATGCAGCACCACTGAGATTTCAGAAGGTTGTTTTCTTAATTTGACTGGCCAGGAAGCATTTTCTCTGTTGAAAACAGGTGTAAACATCAATACTCAAGATAGAGAGTGAGCTCATGCTGTTTTCCAGCGTCTCCAGTGTAGAGAATTCAGCAGGTAGAAGCTACAGATTGAGTAGGGCTATTTATCAGAAGCGAAAACTAGGAAATGTTTGGTGTGACTCAAAAGGTTTTAACTGAGAGAATGACAGGAAACTTTTTAATAGCAAAATAATTTGTCAAACACTTTGAATATATAGGGACTATGTGACACAAACATGTGAAATCAAACCCCAGCACAGTAATTACAGGTAATTTGGGAACTGTTTCTAATTTCCTTGCTGTGTAAATTATATGCCTATCTATTTTAGCCAAGACTTGACTCTGAGAATCTCACTGAGATTCTCATAGCTTGACACTGGCTATAATGTTTCAATATTATCTATGCTATTCTTCATATTTTCAGCTAGTTATGAATGAAAAGAAGGAAGATTTGGGCATTAAACACTAAGCTATTTTTTTCTGTTCATTATTTTCTCTGTATTTGAGTCTACTATTAACTTTTGGCAATTTGACTAATCATAGATTGGAGATTAAATGTTACGGTTCAAGTGTATGTTCAATAATGTCTCCTAGGTATGACATATTAAGACAAATCATAAACCTTTCAGAACATTGGGTTCTATGCTAGTTAACTCAATACTTGTTAAAGACTCCTAGGTACTGCAAAATTGTTAGAAGGCGTTACCAGCTAATCAGGGTAAGAATTGCAAAACTCTAAACTGTACATTAACATCATTTGTGAGAACAGGAGAAGCAAAATAACAATAATAACAACAATTGGCTTCTTTTGTTTGTTTGTTTCTAAAGATTGCTCTCATCCTATTTCCTATCAGTAAGTTTTCCTGAAGAAAAAAGTCAAAAAGCATTTAACATGCATATATTCATTCATCGTTAACATTTTGTTAATCTTCTTATATGGTGGTATTTGTGTTTATTTCTGTATATGTCATTTCTTTGTTTACTTCTTTGACAAAGCATGTCATTTTTTGTTTTATCTATATGTATTTTGCTACTGCATGTCAAACTTTTAAATGATTCAGTGAACAAATGAATTCTTGTCATTTTAAATTTCACTGTAAATATTGTAGACCACCTCCTTATTCTCAAACGTTGCTCCAAGTTTTTGCTTTGTGTTGGAGCATAAAAAAGAAGTGAAAAAAAATGACAGGAACTGTGTGGTACAGTCAGTTTTGTACCCGATATTCTGTTAAAGCCTGTTAAAGTTAAATCTAAATAAGTATTTATAATTTGAATCATTTGTGTTTCTCTTTTGTTTGCATGATATGATTTTGTTTTATATTTTGTTTTTTTCCACTCACCAGATGTTCCCAACACTTTGCTTCCCACTACTATCATCCCCTCCCTTACCACTGCAACAGTCACAACCACTGTAGCCATAACAACCAGCCCAACCACATCTGCAACAACCAGCAGCATCAGAGGTACAGTATGATTCTTTGTTATGGCCTGGAAAGCACATTAAATGGAGCTTTATAGAAGTTTTTTACAAGGGTAGAAAATTGAGATTCAATTTTATCTAATTATAAGAAGTAATCATCACCTAAAATACTATCAGTTAGGGTTGTCAGAATAGAATATTAAATAAGATTGTACATTTTAAATTTTTTACTGTCACTTATGACTATTTCAAAAATATTCCAGAATATAGATTAAAAATATATGGTGCTGAACAGCATTGAACAAATTTAAAATGTGAATATGGGACACAATTTTTGCCTTGTCTTGAAATACAAACAAAGAAATAAGATATTCAAGGATGCAGAGGTAGCTTTTGCTTTTTTAAGATCCTAGTTTAAAGTTAATGACTTGCTATTCCTCTGCTACTAGCTTAAAATACCATGTGGAATTTGTTCTAAAATTGGCAGAGTCCATGAAGTCATTATAAATTATGCTCTACGTAGAACTTTCAAGTAAATATTCAGCATATATATCATCCTAAAGTGATTTGCTAAGTGAATCTACTTATTTTATGAATAGAATATTCTAAAAGTAAATGTTGTAGAATAGGCCAGTATTTGAATTGATATTTGGCTCCATAAGTAATTTATGGTATCAATAGACAAATAAACACTTTTGTTTCAAGGAAAGCAACCTTGAAAGAATTGAGGTATCTTTAAGGGCAAAAGAAATAATTACGTTATTGTTGAAAAGTATAAGAAGCATTCTTGAGCAGTCATTATGTAGCTAATAGTTGATGAAGAAATAAAAACAAGTTTTGAAGCCATTATAGAAAAATATGCTTTAAATTCAATTTCTACATAAGCAGTGTTCAGAGAGAATTTTGTCTTATTTAAGTCTGTCTGTTTCTCACTTATATGTGTTTTGTGTCACTTTGGCTATACTAATATGTGTTAAACTTAACAATTAACTTGAAATTCATTGGGACTTTACATTATTATATATAATTAAGTTGTATCAAGGATACGGTTAGCATTGTTTTGCTTCATTTGTCAAAGTTGTTCAATTAGACTTTCTAAGATTTTTATTAATTTTTGATATTAGATTGAGTTGCTGGCTTTGACTTAACTATTGTAATAACCTTTCTTTCTCTTATTTCAGAAAAAATTCTAATGTTTGATAATTGTGAATTTTTAACAATCATGTCATCTATATTATAAAATGTACGATATTGATACCTAAATACATTTGATAGTAGCAGTTATAAGATTTCCCAGAAAGACCTAGTTTTATTTTTGTATGACTGAAAAAACTTTATTTGAGCTACATCTACAAATGAGAAAAGTTTGAAGATATTTCTCATAAAAATTTTTATAAAAATAGAAGAGACATAATAAAAATAATAAAAATGAAGAATAAGTTAAAAAATCTTTATGATATATGAAATAAAAGGTGTCTAAAGTTCTACTTTAATTTGTTATATTCTGCAAAGATTTTTGCAAACAGTAATTTAAATTAACAATTATTACATACTAACACAATTTCTATGAGAATATTAAGTTCTGACTGTATAAACAAATCACTTTGATGGAAAAAAAGGAAGGCATATTGACTTATTTTTTGAGACCCATTTGTAACACAAAAGACTAATAACAAATTATTCTGTCCTTTTTCAACAAATATTTATTGAGTACATGGTACATACATATATATACAGACATATATATATATGGCCATATGCCAGGCCCTGAAATTATGAAAATTATTTTTTGTATCTAAAATCACCAGCAATCAAATTAATACATTTATCCGAAAAAATACATGTTTGTGCTTAATCTTTAGTGAAAAGTATTAATGTTTTTGTGGGAAAACCTTGCATCTGTCTTTTGGTTCTCTGAAAATAAATATATATTTTTGCATATATATATATTTTTTTAGTATTCTGCTTCAATGGACATCTATGTGTGTGTGTAGGTATCACACACCACACACACACACACACACACACACACACACACACACTACTAAGGACTAAAATAAGAGAAAAATACTTTATTTTATTTCAAAGTAAGTTAGCATTTTGTATTAGTTCACATTGATCTTAAGTGGAATTCGAACTATGATATTTTAATTAGTCTATCAAAATGAAATCAGTTGTTTTCTTTATCAGGCAAATTTACAATTTTTTTTCAGTTTTCCTAGGATGTTTTTCTAAACTTTACACCATAGATACTTAAAGTGATTAAAAAGAATTAATCTTTTCCTCAAACACAGAAATAAGCAATTTCAAATGAGACACACACGTGCACACAAAGTACATGTAAACCAATCCCTCTTTTTCTACTTAAGAGTTGAAAGGTAAATTTTTAGATGGCACAAAAATATGTAGAAATAAAGTATTTTGTAAGCTTGACAATTCATATTATATATTTTATAAGGGAAAAATACTGGCGCTAATATTGAATGTTAGCCTAATGACCATTTTTCCTTCTATCTTCGACAAACATCTGGGGATTGGGGAAATTACCAAGCTCACTTGCATCATTAATATTCTAATTTATTTTTGAGAGGGTGGAGAATTTATTCAGTACAAAAACAATGCTAAAAATTTTACACTCTATTCCTTTTAAGTTATGCAATAGTCCTTTCTTTGTGCATTACCTATGAAATTATAGATTTTAGAAGGAATTATATTTGAACAGAATTCATTTATTTATAAATTTGTGAAAGATGACTAAAATTATGCTTAAGAGGAGATCATAATAAGAATATATTGCCTAAAAAAGCTGAGAACTAAAGAGAAGAAATATTTTCAGCCTGCAATTTTTTTAGTTGATTTACTTCATCTCTTTCTCTTATTCAATAATTTGAAGTAAACTAAATATATTTGCTTTTATTAGGTTTAAATTGCATGTCTTCAAATTTCATAAACTATACCACTTATGTTCATCTATTTAACAAATGATCACAAATGAATCACTGTTACTATCTACATTTACACTTTTACAACTCTTATTATTGCTGAATTTTCCATTCTATGATATGATAAGTATCCAATTTAAAAGAAATTTAAAGAATCACAGTCATATCTATATTAAAAATCAAGATGAATTGGAGCAAAAGAAACTGTTTTAAAATCATTAAAGTCATAACCTTGAGAATTCGCACATCTCTTCAGTTTGTGTCTAAAATGTATCCCTGTTGGGAGGAAGAGGAGCTTCAACCACATGAAGTAAAAACAAGCAATTAGCAATGTCCTATTATGAATAAGGTGTTAAAATACAGAGAAGGGAACCAGCTTGAGCAGTCTTGGGAAAGATAAAGAATAAATGAGCGGCCGCCGGTGGCTCACGCCTGTAATCCTAGCACTCTGGGAGGCCGAGGTGGGTGGATCGCTCGAGGTCAGGAGTTCGAGACCAGCCTGAGCAAAAGCGAGACCCGTCTCTACTAAAAATAGAAAGAAATTATCTGGCCAACTAAAAAATATATAGAAAAAAATTTAGCCGGGCATGGTGGCACATGCCTGTAGTCCCAGCTACTCGGGAGGCTGAGGCAGTAGGATCCCTTAAGCCCAGGAGT
>CM052436.1:29247601-29266947 GCA_028533085.1 Varecia variegata
CTAAAACATTACTTTCTGAAAGAACTTAATAAATGGCTACTTTTTCTTTCTAAAGACTTTTTGAAGTAATCTTAATGAATTATAAAAAGCATCATATGCACAAAGTTGAGTTATATAAACTGAAAGTAAAATTTTCTTAACTATTTGTCTTATTCCAGAATAGAGAAATTGGATGAATTCTCAAATTCTACTCATATTTAATGTAGGCATTGTTAATGAGCCACAATTGCCTAAGATGTGGATTATGAAAGAGTATTATTTGTATGCAGATTCCTTTACTTCAATTGCTATTTCATTTCCCTGATTTCAAAATAAAATAAGTTAAATTAAAATAAATACAACATGACACATATGTACTTCAAATTACTGTCTAAAGCATTCATTTCATTAAATCAGGTTAAAAAGCAATAATGATATGGTCTTACTTCTATTCTCTAGCTCCTTTATATCAAAAGAAAATCCAGTCTATCTTTGTTTAATTTTTATTTGGCTTCATGAATGTATCCCCTCTTTCCCTTTTTGGTGTAGATGCTTCAAAAAAAGAATACAAAACAATAAAGAAACATTTATCAAAATAAAAGAAAAAGAAATCCAGCACTGAGAAGGAATGAATGGAGTAAAATTATTATACTTCTGAGTTAGTCACTATAAATGTACTCAAATAGAGCCTTTGGAATGGTAGAATTTATCATCTTGACACGCTTAAATCCCAAAGTGTGCAAATCAAGAAGTTGTTTATGAGCTTTTATTATGAGTGTTTAGCTATTAAAAATCTTTCTGGTTTTATTGTTGGTAATAAAACACAATTTTCACAGCCTTGTGTGCTTTTAAAAATTAAGTGTCAATATGTTGTTTTTTTTTTTACTTGACAAAAATTAAGTAATAATTCAGTATCCAGATGGTCCATATAGAAAAACCTGCTTATCTGCAAAAAGATTAAATTCTATATTTAGGCTGTAAATGTAGCTAAATTTCCATTAGTCTTTTAGAAAAACAATTATTATATGAGATTGACTCAGTTTTACAGTTAAATATGTAAAACATGGTTTGTAATGAAAACAAGAAACTTACTTGGAAAGAACAAGCAATATGTTGGAGGCACATTCGACCTTCCTGCATGTACCATATTGTTAATGCTTGTGGATTGGCTGTAGGCTGCATGTGGGTAGGAATGCTGGCAGGGGGGTCCAGGTTTTTTTCAGTCAGCTATGGACCTGAACATTTGAATAATTGCAACGTGTCAAGTTATGTCATTCCAAGTTAGCACAGAATGCCAAAGTGATTCTATTTTAATAGACCTTATTTGGAATAGGAAAACATATCACTGATAATATGTAACTATTTTCAAAACTAAATGGAGCATTTACCTTTGACTTGTATGCAGTTGAACTCTGGCAAAATTTCAAAATCTTTAAATATTTACTTATTTATTTGCAGCATTTGGGAAATATTTAGGAAAAACCTGTATTTATATTTTTTTCCAATACCACCTATCAAGGGAAGAAGAACATTTGCTATGTTCTATTTTTTAAGGGCACTCTTGTGCCTTATGTATTTTAAAACATGAAACATTTTTAACACACTTGAAGCTCAGACTCAGGGGGATGGGGGGACATGGGTAATATATATAACCAGAACTTTTGTACCCCCATAATAAGCTGAAATAAAAAAAAAAAAAAGAGTTTCATTCTAAGCTTTTATATTTCTTTGGCTTACATCAATTTAAACGGAAATCTCTGTTCCATTAGTTTACATTTATTTTAAGTGAACAGGTCTACTAATACAGTTTTCATTTATATACATTTAGAAGTGTCCTAATTGATTTTATAGTAATGATTTTAGATTTAATACAATCTAATAATATATACATATTTCCTGCAAATAACCTCTAAGAAAGAAAAACATGTTACTTAGTATATGTCATTTTATTGAATTTATTTTTATATAATGTACATATTCATATAAATAATAAGCTAAATTATTTCATAATTTCAGAAAGCACCTTGCTTATAAAATACTGAGACTAAAGTGAGTTACATATTATTGGGATACTAATCTTTTTTGTATTTTAAATGCATGTCTACATGTATGAATAAATGTATTTCTAGAACATCTCTAAAATTATTTTAAAAATCATTAATAAACTAAACTGGTTGTATCTTTCTTACTAACCAGTGAATTAAATTTATGAGCCGTGCCTTTGAAGCTGAAAAGATTGCTGGCACTGCCCTTGCTTCTTTGACACTCCACATGAAACACAGTTAATAACCTCCTGTATAAGCTTGGTGAAACACAGAATTGATACTAATTATGCCAACTTTGGGATAGAAGGTGACCTTGACTTCAGCTAGAACTTTCTGCCAGGCCAATAAATAAGAGCAAATGCCACAAAGCATGACTTCTGAGAAGGGTCTAATACAATCTATTAACTTTGGGGAGTTCATGGAATTGCAATAAGTGCTCAGATAATTGTAATATTTTAAAACATCCCCTGCTTCAATAATACAGTAGTTTCCTATTTCTCTAGACTTCAAATAATCTCTCATTAGCTTTCTACACTTATTTAAATTAAGCTGTGGCCAGAAAATTAAAAGCTACTTGATGCAAAGTGTGTATCAGGTGACAAGGCAAGGAGACAGATTTTTCTGAAATATGTACATAACATTTATACAATTTTAGTATCAGAACCGCTTATGGTGAAGCTATGACAACACTGTTTCTTAAATGAAAAATGTCTTTATAAAGTGATTGAGAAAAACAACTAAGAAAAAGCAGTTGTCCCACTAAGTCCACAGGTTTAAACTGTTACAAAAAACCTGTTAAGACCAATGATGTGTAGCAGTTTCACTGTTAAACTCAAACTAAAAATTTGAATTTAACAGATTATAAAAGAAAGAGTCAATAAAGTTACATAAATGTTAACAGGTGAGTAAAAACGTAAATTAAACTTTCTTTACCAGTATTGTTTAAAGAATTACATTGGTGTTGAGGGAATTCTGTTCAAAACGTTTAGTATAGTAAATGGAAATACCTAATTTAAGTCCAGTTATTTTTCATCTTAAAAAAAGAGATGGACTTAAATTTTCCCAGAGCTATTTTCATTACTTACTAATAAACAAAGAATGCTGAGCAATGCATGTTTAAATGGGAAAAAAACAAAGCAACTGTGAACTAACATGAGGAATTACATTAGACTCATTGAGAAATATATTTTTTCAAAAGCCTTTGAACCAAGTTTGATGTCTAAAAATCAGATTTTATGACAAAGAAGTGTAATGCTATTCTGGAGTAGTCTGGGTTAAACTGGGTAAGATACTATGGTCTTAATGATTTTTTTTTCTTCTTCCTTAAAGTCAAATTCTTTAAATATGAATTATAAGCTCCTTCCCCCATAGATAGTGTGTTACTCAGTATATTAACAGGAAACTAATGGCAGTCTCAAAAGGCTGTAGCCAAAGAATGTTTAATAGGAAGGCCTTTAACAGAAGTATGGGCAGAGTTTGGAGAACTAATAAAGTATGGAAAAACACAAGAGAACTAGCAACAGTAAGATGCTATTATCAGCACTAGACCAAAAGAGCCAAAGGAAGTGAATGGGGTTATCCTACCCAGAAAAGAACTGGAGCCAGAAATGGTACAGCTTAAAAAGAGCAGCAGCCAAAGGACACAGCTGGTATTAGAGCTTCAACAATGTGAGGACATTGGGGGTGGGGGAATAAATATCAGATCTCTATCATCTCCTGCCTTCTAATATCTTCTGAATCTCTCCAAAAATCAGAGATCAAGGAATATGGATGAAGAAATTCAGAGAAATCAGCCTCCCAGGGCACAGAGCAGGGCAAAATAGGATAGAGGATGGATTTGGAAACCAAATGGAGAATGAAGAACCAAGATATATGTGCTTCAAATACACCATCTAATTTGTTTACTCAGGGTGGTTAGGTGTCAGATTTTATTTTAGTTTTAGATTTCTTTCATAGGCATATATTACAAAACTAAAATAGAAAACTAGTAACAGAGCTAGTAATGGTGGTAAATGGCAGCCCTCACAATTCACTTTAGTGTAGACAGTCCCCGCTGCAATGGCTCAATTTAAGATTTTGCAATTTAACCATGGTGTAAAAGCAATATGCATTCAGTTGAAAACACACTTTGAGCCCCCATGTAACCATTCTGTTTTTAACTTTCAGTACAGTATTCAATAAATTACATGAGATATCCAACACCTTTTCATAAAATAGGCTTAGGGTTAGGAGATTTTGCCCAAGTGTAGGCTAACATAAGTATTCTGAGTACCTTTGAGGTAGGCTAGGCTAAGCTATGATGTTTGGTAGGTTAGGTGTATTTAATGCCATTTCAACTAATGATGGTTTGAACTTAACAAAAGTTTTGTCTGGACATAACTCTATCATAGTTTGAGGAGCATCTGTATGTAATTTCCTTTTCCAGGCTACAAATGGGAAGAGACAAACACTCTAGATGATAGAAGATCCATTATGAAACTTGATAGGGCTGGCTTTGTTATTAGATACAAAGAAATCTAAAAAAAGCCAAAAAACCATTTTTTGTCATTTAAATAATCCACTTTCCAAGAGGATGCATTTGAATTTTGATGTGAGGAATACCCCATCTGATTCATTGAGTAGTGAGACATTCCTCTTTTAAAATATTCTCGAATCTATTTGTATGGATGCAAGCTACTTCTTTTCATTCAAAGTAAGTGCTTTGAATCTTGGCTGCAAGAGGAAAAAAGTTCTCAAATGAGATATCCGTAAGTTAATAAAAACTAATACAGATATATCCTATCAATTTTCTATTAAAGGGATTTTAGTGTCACATACAAGTAATTTTTATTCCTGAGATAATGGCTTTTCAGAAAATAAAATCATTTTCTTGAGAGAAGATTTTAGAAACAGCAATTATAGTTCTTAATATATAGCATGATTTACCTGTCTTTGATGTTTTTAAAGTACGTGTACATTTTTAATTCAGTTAAGTTGACAGAGAGAAACCATGTAAAATAAGAACAATTTAGCTTGCTTTTACTCTGCGGTATACCTGTTTATCTATATTACAGTTTGTGTCCTCTGTATTTTACCACCGACAGATCATAAAGTTATCTTCAGAATGAGATTTTAGAACAGTTTCTAAAAAGTCTAAGAATGATAATCTAATTTTCTGATATTTTTAGATACCTTATCCCCAGCCCTAAGAGTTAACTGGAGCACTGCTTCTCAAAATTCTATTTTAGGGAACTAAAATGCAAATTTTCATACACTTTTCTCTTAGTCCTGCCAGGTTAAATCCAGATATATTACATCTTGAGTTTAAGTCAAAAGAAAGGAACATGCAAATGAGAGGGAAGTTCTAACAGTTCATTTTACTTCCTTAAATTTATATTTTTTAAATTTCTCTATTGAATATTTGACAATATATCAATACAGGATTTTTCTATGTTACTATATCAATGTGGTATTTATAAATTATCTTTTTAAATGAAATGAGGCTTTACTAAAAACTAAAAATAGTATGAAGCACAATATAAATGTGTACTTACAGTTTCACTGCTTAACAATGAGTACCATATCTGAACTCAACATAAGATACTGAAAGCAATTTCTGGGGGCACAATAATTGGTGTCATCCTGATTTAACTTCTGAGCATGTGGTCTTGAACAAGGCAATTCATCTCTACATGCTCCAGTGGTCCACATGAATTCCAAGTTATTTCTCAATTTTTGAATTCTGTAAAATGTGATCTGCATATTTGAGTCCTTCATTACAATTTCAGGGATGAATATACTTCCTTTGTTTCTCAATCAGAACTTGTGGATAAATCATTTTGCCATTTGAAATGATTTAAATGATTTCCTTAACATAATTCCACACTCCTAACTCATTTATCTCAGAAAATTCTGAAAAGCTAAAAGACAAAAGATTAATTATTGGACTCTAATCACAGTGCATGGCCTTTTTGTCCCTGTTTTCTGGCCATATGCCCATCTCTTTTCCAATCACTTCCATGTGCATAGTCATTTCCCTCCATTGTTTTCTCTTACAAACCTTTGTATACCTTAAAATGATTCTTTCTGTAAAACTTCCAATTTACATTATGGTAGTAAAATAAATATTGAGTTCTAGCCATGATGTTTATAAAATTAATCTATATTATTCATTTTCACACTTCTCTGAGTCCAGGTCCCTGCAGATCAACCACATTGTAGCTAAATGAATGTTCTCAGCTTAAACAAACATTCTGATACTGGTATGTTGGAATTTAAGACTGAATCGTTTTGATTGAATCAAAAAGGTTATAGAAAAAGAAAATGGCTAAGAGCATGGCTTCTAGACTCAAATTATCTAGGCTATTATTTCTACTTTGCCTCCTGTGAGCAGTGTGACCTTTGCCTCAGTTTCTAGATTTAAAAACTGCGGACGATAATAGTATCAACCTTATAATATAGCTTTTAAAATTAAATGTTTGTGCATTTAACCTGCTTAAAACAATGTCTGCCTCATAATAAATATTGTGGTAGTTTTTATAACAATTCATAATTTTCTTAAAATTCACTAGCCAAACAATACAGGATAAAAATCATTTTGTTCTTTTGTGAATATCAATGAGATTAACTAGTAACTGGTAGGTGAAGGCTATAGTCCATAGTAGATAAACTATCCTTTAAAATCGTGCAAGTTTTCTTTGAAATCTAAAACTTATGAATATATGTCATGTGATTTAAAGTGAGTAGTTAAGTGTGGCACAATATGCCACTCCAAAAAAATGCCATTTTTACATAAAGATAATTTTGAATTGAAAACACTTGAAAAACAGAAGATACAAAAGAGACACTGACTTTCCTCTTTCTCCCTATACCAGAAGAAAAGAAACATTCTAGCACCAGAGATAGAAGATAAAATGTCCACATGAAAGATGCCCTTCCTTGTAGCAGAAGAAAAGAAACGTACTTGTCACTAGAGACTGGGAGTTGAGAAAAATCTATACAAACACACCTTGTTAAAATAACTCCTATCTTCCTTAGCTACCCCATACATTTTGGTTATTTTTTGTTTGTTACCATTCATTCAACCTACTATGACAATATTTGGGCTTTGCCATTTCTCTGGGTCTTCATTTACTTATGAGGACTTCCATGTGCATGTAAAATACAATCTTTATGCTTTTCTTCTGTTAATCTGATTTGTGTCAACTTAATTCTCAGGACCAGTTGATGACCTTAAGAAGGTAAAGGTAAAGTTTTGCCTGCCCTACAGTATGATAAAACAGAATCTCATAATTCTTAATTATTCAATTCAATCAGATCAGTTATCAAAAGAAAGACATAATTTTTAAACAAAAGCAATCCATTTATAAGTAATATTCCTTACCAAATATTAACACTGGTATTGCAATGTGTAAGTTAAAAGAATAGTCTTCAGTATCAGAAATATCTAGTTTAGAAGCCAGGTGAATGATATGGAAGTTACACTTTAAGCTTTAGTTCCCCCATCTCAATAATTTATTTGTAAGATTATAATAGGCATCAAGATAAATAATGATTCAAATTTTTGTCATTGTCATAATGTGTGATATTCTAAATATGGGGAGTTATGATTATAAAAATATGCTGAAGCTATATATTCAGCTTCAATAATTTGGATTTCTTGATATCAGGTGACTTTTTAACGTTAAAATACATTTTGTTATCATTCAATATAATTAATTTGTAAATTTAATATTCACCTTTGATATATTGGCCTATGAAGCCACTTAGCTTAAAACAACCCATTACTAAATGAAATTGATTAAAATATACTTAAACTCCTCCAGTAAATCAAGGAACTATATGAAATATTTTGAGTATTATCTAAAAACATTCAAAGTTAGATATATCACATTAATTTGTTAAATTATAAAAAAGTTAAGCTTCCTAGTAATTTAAGATATTTTCATATATTTTTTTATTTTAAATGATTGTTCATCACAGATAAATTAGTTTTTTAAATGATAAGAAAAATGAAAGAAAAGATTATTCCTTATACTACATTCTTAAGATAGATATAAACTCTGCTTCATTTTGCAAATATTCTCATAGAGATTTTATTTTAAATATATTTATGCATGTTGCTTATACTAAAATTATTGATGTAAAACATACTATTTTGCATCTTATCATTTTTATATTATGATTATCTTACTATGTCAATTATTATAATTCCACATCTCCTTTAATTTTTTATTGTGTTTAACTGATCTTCCTCTAAATATGAAAATACTAATATAAAGGAGTAATTCTATTTCTATAAATTTATGAACATTATAATTTTCATGCAATTTTTTGCAGTTAGGTATCAAATTATAGCAAAGCATTAAAATACAGGTAAGTTTATGTTTCCAAATATATATTTAAAATATAAGCATACTTCAGAGATTGTGTGGGTTAGGTTCCAGACCACTCCAATAAAGTCAATATTGCAATATGTGAGACACTCGAATTTTTTGGCATGTAAAAGTATGTTTACACTATAGTGTAGTCTATTAAGCATGCAATAAGATTATGTCTAAAAAAAACAATGCACATACCTTAATTCAAAATACATTATTGCTACAATATGCTAATGATCATATGAGGCTTTCAGGGAGTTAGTTGTCTTTTTGTGGTGGAGGGTCTTGCCACCATTTTGATGATAACTGACTAATCAGGACAGTGATTGCTGAAGGTTAAGGTGACTATAACAATTTCTTAAAATAAGACAACAAAATTTACTGCATTCATTATTTCTTTCCTGAAATATTTCTCCTTAGCAAGTGACACTGTTTGGTAGCATCTTACCAACAACAGTAGAACTTCTTTCAAAATTGGAATCAATCCTCTCAAATCTCACTACTGCTTTATCAAATAAGTTTATATAATATTTCAAATTCTTTGTTGTCATTTCAACAATGACCTAGACATCTTCACCAGGAGTAGATTCCATCTCAAGAAATCACTTTCTTTGCTTATCCATAAGAAACGACTCCTCATCATTAAGTTTGATCATGAGATTGGAGCAATTCAGGCTCTGTTGTTAATTCTAGTTCTCTTGCTATTCCACCACATCTGCAGTTACTTCCTCCATTGGCTTTGAGCATCTCAAAGTCATCTATGAGGATTGAAATCAATTTCCTCTAAACTCCTGCTAATTTTGATTTGATCTCTCTCCAAGAATCACAGATGTTCTCAGTGCCATCTAGAATAGTGAATCCTTCCAGAAGATTTTCAATTTACTTTTCCCAGATCCATCAGAGGAATCACTATCTATGGCAGCTGTAGCCTTACAAAATGTATTTCTTAATAAGACTTGAAAGTCAAAATTACTCCTTAATCCATGGGCTGCAAACTGGCCGCTATGTTAGTAGGCATGAAAACATTATTCACCTTATACATCTCTGTCAGAGCTCTTGAGTGACTAGGTGTGTGGTCAATGAGCAGTAATATTTTGAAAGAAATCTTTTTTTCAAAGCAGTAAGTCTCAACAATGGGCTTAAAATATTAAGTAAAATGTGCTTTAAACAGATGTGTTATCATCTAGGTTCTGTTATTCCATTTCTTGAGAACAGGCAGAGTAGACATAGCATAATTCTTAAGCATCTTAGGATTTTGAGAATGATAAATGAGCATTGTCTTCAATTTAGAGTCACCAGTTGCATTAGCCCCTAACAAGAAAGTCAGCCTGCCCTTTGATGATTTGAAGCCAGGGATTGACTTTTCCTCTCTAGCTATGGTAGTCCTAAATGGCATCTTCTTCCAATATGAGGCTGTTTTCTCTATACTGAAAATCTGTTCTTTGATGTAGCCACCTACATTGATGATCTTAGCTGGATCTTCTAAGTAACTTGCTACAACTGCTTCATCAACACTTGCTTCACTCTGCACTTTTAATTTATGGAGATGGCTTCTTTCCTTAAACCTCATGAACCAACCTATGTTAGCTTCACACTTTTCTTCTGCAGCTTCTTCATCTCTCTCAGCCTTTGTAGAATTGAGGAGAATTAGAACTTTGCTAACTTTGGCTTTGACTTAAGGAAATGATGAGACTGGTTTGATCTTCCATATAGATCGCTAAAACTGTCTCGGTATTAACAATAAGAATGTTTTGCATTTTTATCATTCATGTATTCACTGGAGTAGCACTTTTAATTTCCTTCAAGAAAATGTCCTTTGCATTCGCAACCTGACTACCTATTTGGTGTGAGAGGCCTAACTTTCAGCCTATCTTGGCTTTTGACATGACTTTTTCACTAATTTTAATCGTTTCTAGCTCTTGATTTAAAGTAAGAGATATGCAGCTCTTCATTTCACTTGAACATATAGGGCCCATTGTAGGGTTATAAACTGGCCTAATTTCAATATTGTTGTGTCTCAGGGAATAGGGAGGCTTGAGGAGAGGAAGAGGCAGGGAGCGGGTTGGGAACAGCCAGTCAGTGGATCAGTCAGAACACATACATTTATTAAGTTCACCTTCCAGTGTGGGCATGATTTGTGGTGCCTCAAAACAATTACAGTAGTAACATCAGAGATCATTGATCACAGATCATGATAACAGATATAATAATAATGGAAGAGCTTGAAATACTGGGAAAATTAACAAAATGTGACACAGAAACATGAAGTGGGCACATGCTGTTGGAAAAATGGTGCCGACAGACTTGCTCAATGCAAGATTGCCACAGCCCTCCTTTCATTTATAAAAAATACAATATTTGCAAAGCAACAATGGTTGTAACTTTTTACAGTCCAAGACAATTACAATGTCCAATGAACATTGTGGTAAAATATTATTTTACCTATTTGCTTAGTGGAGTAATTTAACCAAAACTCCATATTTTTATAAAATATAAATATGTCTATAATTTATTTTTCAAAACATGATGAAATACACAGATTTTGGATAATTCTTATTTTTTAATAGTCACACTAATATTGATTTACAAATAAAGTGAGAGATCTACATTGTAATCATGACAGGAAATCAGTAAAAATGATTTACTACTTAATATTAAAGCATTGAACCTAAAACCTTATTCTTGCTTAAGTGACAGACAAGATAATATAATGATATATTTATCACATGCTCAGTTTATCTGCCACACTATCTCTGAGTAACTTTGCATTTATTTGGAAAATTAAGAATAGTAGAACAAAATGATAGAAGCAAACTTCAAAGCCATATAGTCTATCTTCTCCCCCATATTCTAGGTGAGGAAATGGAATTTCAGAGAAAAGAACAGAGTAACTTATTACTGTACACCATTTGGTGCCATAACGAAGCCTAAAACGATATTCTGTTGAATCGTTTTTTCTTCCAGAGTGATCCTTGATAGGCATTCTTTTCCCATATAAAATGACATTAATTGACGTATTCTTATTTCATATCTAGTTCAAATTACGATTCAGGAAAAGGAGATTGAAGAAGGAATTTTAAAAAATAAAATATTTTAAGATTTTGTTCATCTGAAACATCTGGATGCTATAAAACAGATCAAAATTTGAGGATTTGTATCCTTTTGATATACTTTCAATCAATGCCATTAAAAATCAGTGCTCATTCAACCTGGAAGGGCCTTTTCAAGTTAAAAAGTTTCCATTTCTTCATTTACTGATGATCATACAGCTAATTGCAAAATAAGAACTAAAATTCACACATGCATAATTTTATTTACTATATTGTGCTTCCTTCTAAATATACAACAGTTAATTTAGAAAATTAAATCAAGAAAAACAAAACATACACTCTACTTTTATCAAGACACCTATAAATGTGCAGAGGTCTTACTAATATTCTTTTAAGTATACATAGATAACAGACTTGACCTAATTAAAACTTTATCCTTCTGAAATATTCTGAGTAACTTTATCATTCTTTTTCATCCAATTCAGCAAATATAGTTTATACAATATTTTCTATACATCTCTACCCCAACCTGGTTGGAAGCTTATTTTTAAATCTGGAAAAAAATAAAAATAAAAACAGTTATTGGATTAGTTATTTTACTGGTTTTTCCTAAACACCTAGTTTTAGTGATTCATTAACCGAGTCTTAAAACAAGATCAAGAATCTTTATTTTAATATCTTTGAAAATCCTGTTCTTACACTTTCAATAATTCTTAGTAACTTTCTCTCCTATCCCAGTCCTAACCCTGAAAGCCTCATCTTATTATCAGAAGTGCTAAGTGATACATCGGTCAGTGCAGAGCTGTAATTGCTTTGTCTTCCATAAACTGCTACTCTGGAATTCATTCAAGGTCAAAGCTGTCACTTTCATCTCTTCGTACAGTTTGGCTTTATAAGGAAAATGTTTTGTTTAAATTACACCTGAAGGTTAAGGTGTTCAAAAACTAAAAGGGATCACTTGTAATGTTTAATCCCTGAGGCATGCACAAAAAAAAGCACATAAACATAGTTACCTGAGCAAAGAATTAATTTAAGCCTGCAGAATGCTCTCAATGAAAGTTTTTTATATTATTTGCATAGCTATAACTTAATTTTGTTATTAAAACCACGAACGTTAACACCATCTCCTTGATTATTTGTCCATAATCTATAAGCAAAGGGACACAATTATGTATGTGGGAATTGTAAAGTACTATAAATATATATTTCTTTCATCACTGTCTTGTTTAAATCTTTTCTTCAAACTACAGCTGGAAATCCAGGAATCAATGTTTTTTTTTTTTTTTTTCTGGGAAAAGGAAAACATCAATATTCTAAGAAAATGCCAAATAAAAAATAATTATTGCTCATTGTTAAAGGACCTATTTAAAATTTAGTTAATTGAATATATACCCCACTAATATTTGATTAATATTGGATGTCATTGATGTAATTGTGTAATTGTGTTATAATAGTGTAAAATGGAGAGAAGGTGATTTCTTTTTAATTTCCTACACAATTTATCTTTAGTTCTTTGCTTTTTTGAACATTCCATCTAGGAAAACAAGTTTAGTTTGGAGCAGGGTCTTAATAAGAACAAAACTTTGGAATAGTTAGCAAATGCCATAGTCTGATTTCATTTTGGTCAGAAACTTAATAATATTTCAATAAATCCAGTGAAATCAGGCTCTTAAAGGAAGCAAATGTGTCATTTATCATCTATTCATTCTATAAATATTTTTTGACCCATATTTTGCACAGAACATTCAGTATGAAAAACAGAATGCAAGGTCCACTTTTCATCAGGAAAGATCACGAGACTTAGAAGAGAAGAGGAAAGAGAATATTAGTGGAAGGTTTTGAAATAGAGTGATCCCACCAGACACAGACAGTGCCAGCATAATTAAAATATTTGGGTAGTTGGGGGAGGCAATGTGAATAGAGAAATATAGATTCATAGTTCTCGGAAATAGCATGTATGTTTTTCATTTCTGTTTTGAAGAAACTGTTTTCATACTTTGATAAAACCAAAACTTATGTTTTATTTTTTCTGTATCTAATTTTCTAAATTTTGATACTTTTATGATGATTCTGGTAGTTACAATTTTATCCTTTCTGGAAACATGGAGAATAGCACTTCCCTAGCTCCTTGAATATTATCTTTATGTGCAAGATGCATGTCTTCAAACACAAATAGGAATTGAATATGTAAAGGCAGAAGGAAAAGACAGCAAAGGTATGTAAAGAAAGTATTACACATACAGTTTGTCTAGAATCAAACAAAAGAAAAGCAATAGTGAAAGATAAATCTTTATATATTCAGCTATGTACTTATTGATTGAATACATAGTTATTCTATGAATAGGAAGGGGTAAATTATAAGAAATTTGGAAGGTCACATTTAAAAGTTTAGAGTTTATTCAGGAAGCATGAAAAATAATTTAAATAAAATGATGAAAGTTTACATTAGGCTTTTGAAAGATCACTCTGAAATGGTATGAGAGATGGAAGATTGAGGAAGAAAGGAATGACAAGAAGCCATAGAAGAATTCTAGGTTATTAATGATGAGGACGTGAAGAAAGGCAGTGGCCAAAGGCATGGTGAAAAGGGAATTGTTTCAAGATATTTGAGAAAGTAAAATTGGCAGACTCTGTAACTTATTTGGCAAGAGATTTTATTTTAAAGAACAGAGATAACCAAAGAATGGCTGCTAGAATTTTAGCTTAGGTTATAGGGTGTTTGGTGCAATTTCTCAAAATATAAGTGGTAAGTGTTTTAGAGAAAAAATGATGTGTTACATTTAAATATGTAGAGTTTGAAATCCCTTTGCAACAGCCAAGGGAAGATGTCTAATTAACAGCTAGGATAGAGGATAAATTATCTAGGATAGAAAGATAGATTTTTTTTACTGACACTTCTACTGATAAAGGGAAGGCATAGAGGAGAAATATAACTTTAATAAAATGTTTAAATAAATAAAGAAAGAATGCTGAAGTTTATATCCTGTTATTAAAGAAAAAAAGTTTCTAAGCTTTTTGTTGAAAAATGCAAAGTTGCAAAGGCGTGGCCAGAGTGGTGAGATGATGGCCATAAGAAAGAGGTGTCACACGAATTTAGGGAAGTAAATTCTTAAGAATTACAGCAAGGTCCATAGTGTCACATAGTTCAGAGAGGCCAGGTATGATAACATGTGAAAAATACTTATTTAAATTTTACAGAGGGAGTGTTTGAAGAATTTAGAAAAAGCAGTTTTAATGAAGTGATTTGGTAAAAGACTGCAGGATGTGGGAAGTGAATGGGACAATAAAATGAAGAGAAAGTCAGCAATCTATTATTTCAGGAATGTTGTTTGCAAACAAAAGAAGAGCTAGGTATAAAGCAGATAGAGAACAACATAAAGTCAATTAACATTATTGAAGGGTGGTATAAAGTAAGCATTTTCTTTCTTTCTTTCTTTCTTTCTTTCTTTCTTTCTTTCCTTTTTTTTTTTTTTTTTTTTGGCAGAGTCTCACTCCTTTGCCCCAGGTACAGTGAGTGCAGTGTCACATAGCTCACTGCAACCTCAAATACCTGTGCTCAAGTCATCCTCCTATCTCAGCATCCTGAGCAGTTGGAACTACAGGTGTGCCACCACACCCAGCTAATTTTTCTATTTTTAGTAGAGATGGGGTCTTGCTCTTGCTCAGGCTGCTCTCCAACTCCTGAGCTCAAGTGATCCTCCCGCTTCTCCCTCCCACCATATCTGGCCAACTAAGCATTTCTTAATGCTTTGAGAATAGAGCTAGGGAAAAAAGAGGGGTTGAAAATATTGTTTAAAAAAGAGATAAGCCCCAAAGGGTTCAAAATGACTATGAATCCTTTTTTTTTTTTTTTAATGCAAGCATTAGCCTTGAACACATGGGAACATTCTCTGCTTAATGAAACTGAGGAGAGAAGATAAATTTAGTAATAGACAAAGACCAGTTTGCCAGCAAAGGGGAGTGTGTTCAAGGAAAGTGTGAATAACAGCTTTTACTTGATGGCCTGTATTTTCTCTATAAAGCAGGATGAGATAATTTTCCAAAATGGATTGAAAATTATCATGCAAATTATCTTTAAGAAAGTAGTGAAGTTTTAACATAATTGCTGTGCAAATGAAAAGGGGAGCTTAGTAGGAATTTGTATTTCCTGGGAAATATTTACTCCTTCATTCCACAAATAATTGTTATCTATTTCTACCAGGAATAAAGAGCAAGATAGATATAGTCCATGCCTTCACTGGGAGTAGAGGAGATGAGTATTTTTAAAAAGTATGTACAGAGCTCTCTGATTTTCTCTAGAAGGTCATCACAAGGTAGCTTCCTAAGGAAGTGATATTTGCTAGATATGAAGCATTTGTGCAAGATGAAGTTGGAGAGTGGAAAAATGGAGAAGAAGGAATATTTCAGGGACAGGAAATAACAAATGCAAGGGTCCTGAAGTGAAAAGAAGCTTAGCCTGCTCAAAAGCCCTATCACAAGACCAATGGGGCTAGAATGAATATTATAAGATTATATAATGAAAGTATATGGTAGTTATTGGATTAGATTCTGCAGAACCTTATATAATTTGTTTTAAAGATATGAGTTTTTATTTTAAGAGTAACTGAAGAAAAGAAGGTGGAACCTTAATTGGTTTTAAGCAAAATAAAATAAAATTCTGACTTGAGAGGAGCAAACGTCTAAGAGATGGGCAAAAGGGAATGGTGGGAAAAAGTTTAGGAAGCTATTGAAATAGTGCTAGTGAAAGATGATAATGATTTAGACTAGAGTGTTAGAATGACAAGCAGAAAGGAAGAATAATTCATACTAGCATGCAAAATCCACTGGTTTCCTGAATGCCTGATTATATGGACTAAAGAAACAAGAAGATATCGCAAGTTTCTTGTCAAATTTAATGGATGGCAGTGCCATTCATTGAGATAGGAAACACTGGTGGTAGATGTAGAATTATGATTTTGTTGTAAACGTGTTGAGTTTGTTGTGTATTTGATAACTCCAAGTGGAAATTTAATATTGAATACAGAACTGAATATACAGATCTGGAGCTCGAAGTAATTGTTGGTGTATATATCGATTTATGCCAAGCTTGGGATCATGTGGTAAGAGTATGTAATGAACAGAAAATTTAACCTTTAACTGAAGTTAGAGACCATGGACTTGTAAAAGTGTAAATTTATAATTTTTTGATTATTTTTGGATTTCTCAGTAGGCAATGTTTTAAATGAGTATACATGCTTTGATTGAGAAGAAATGGCATTCTGATTAGGCAAGTTCAATGAAAGGAAGAAATCAAGGATTCTAGAGAGTAGTGGTCTTTAATCTAAAAACTGGAATACTGATCTGGACAAACACAGGTTAACCCAATGAGAGGAGCAGAGCGTAAGAATAAAGAAGCATAAAATTAGAAACTTAAGAATTTGTTGCCAGATGAAAGAATATTAGAATTAAAAATTCTGAGGTGGAAAACTTCTAGGTGACCCCTATCTTTATATGAGAAAGGTTTTACAATGATCAAATAATAGCTAAAACTTAATATTAAATAGTAAAGTATACAAGCCTGGAGCTATGAATTTGGAGGCCATTGCTGTATAGTTGTAGATGTATGGATGCTTCTTTCATTTGGATATTGGGATTTCCCAGAGTCATCATGCAACTAGGCTTGGAGAAGAAATTTATGAACCTGATAACTAAACTACTCAAGAAAATTGGAAGATTTATCCATGGATTGGGAACAGATATGAGGGGATGATAGCAAGAGCAATCAAAGAGAGGAGAAATCTAAAATATTTTTTTTTTAATTTTCTTTTTTTTTTCTTTTTAATTATTATGGGTACATAATAGTCTTCTATCTTTATAGGGTACATGTGATGTTTTGATACAGATATACAATATAAATTAATCAAATTAGGGTAATTGGGGTATCTATCACCTCATACATTTATCATTAGTTTGTGTTAGGAACATTCCAATTCCATTCTTTTAATTGTTTTAAAATGTACCCTAACTTATTGATGATTACAGTCACTTTGTTGTGTTATCAAATATTGTTCATTCTATCAAACTATCTAACTATATTTTTGCACCTATTAAACCTCCCCTCTTTATCCTCCACTCCCCGCTACCCTTCCAAGCCTCTGATAAACATCATTGTACCCTCTATCTCCATGAAATGTATTGTTTTTAATATTTAGCTCCCAGGTAAGAGTGAGAACATGCAAGATTTGTCTTTCTGTGCTGGGCTTATTTCCCTTAACAATATTCTCTAGTTCCATCCATGTTATTTCAAATGGGTGGGTAGGATTTCATTCGTTTTGTGGCTATATAATATTTCATTGTGTATATGTACCAGGATTTGCTTATGTATTTGTCTGTTGATGGACACTTAGGTTATTTCAAATTTTGGCTATTCTGAATCTTGTTGCAATAAATATGGCAGTTCGATATACTGATTTCTCCTCCTTTAGATATGTACCCAACAGTGATACATATATATAGTGGTCCTATGGTAGTGCATTTTTAGTTTTTTTGAGGAACCTTCATATTGTTCTCCATAGGAATGAACTAATTTACATTTTCAGCTGGGCACGGTGGCTCACTCCTGTAATCCTAGCACTTTGGGAGGCTGAGGCAGGAGAATTGCCTGAGGTCAAGAGTTCTAGACCAATCTGAACAAAAGTGAGACCCCATCTCTACAAAAAATAGAAAAAATTAGCCAGGTGTGGTGGTGTGCCTATAGTCCCAGCTATTCAGGATGCTGAGGCAAGAAGATCACTTGAGCCCAGGAGTTTGAGGCTGTAGTAGGATAAGATGATGCCACTGCACTCTAGGCTGGGTGACAGAGTGAGACCCTGTCTCAAAAAAAAAACAAAAAATTACATTCCTAACAACAGTGTTCCCCTTTCTCCACATTCTTGCCAGCATTTTTTATTGCCTTTTTGATAAAAGCCATTTTAACTGGGGTAAGATGATATATCTCATTGTAGTTTTGGTGTACATTTCTCTGATGACTAATGATGTTGAGCATTGCTTCATATACCTGTTGGGCATTTGTATGTCTTCTTTTGAAAAATGTCTATTCTGATCCTTTGTCCATTTTTAATTGGATTATTTGATTTTTTTCCTATTGATTGTTGGAACTCCTTATGTATTCTAGTTACTACCCCCTTGTCATATGGGTAGTTTGCAAATGTTTTCTCCCATTCTGTGGGTTGTCTTTTCCTTTTGTTGATTGTTTCCTTTGCTTCACAGAAGCTTTTTAGCTGTATGTGATCTCATTTGTCCAATTTTGCTTTGGGTATATTTCATAAAACCTATATTTGCCTGGTAAGCTGTCTATATATACCCTTCAATAGTTTACAGGGTTCAAATGAGGACATTTTTGAGTCCACAGAATTAATGTTACTCTTTGTTGTAGTTCTTAACAAGCAACATTCTTATTCTTTGAGTTCCCCTTTCATTGAGGCCATTTTGATAGAGCCCTGCTTGTTAATACACTCTATTCACAGAGTAGAAAATAATACTGGTTTTATGCTTTCTTTTTTTTTTCAAGGCAAGATCTCTGTCACCCAGGCTAGAGTGCAGTGCTGTCATCACAGCTCACTGTTACTTCAAACTCCTGGGCTCAAGCAGTCCTCCTGCCTCAGCTTTCCAAAGTGCTAGGATTACAGACATGAGCCACAGCTCCCACCCTTTCCTAGTTGTAATTACAATGCTTTCCTAATTGTAATTACAATTCCATTCTGCAGCCCTGAGGTAGTACATAAAGCACCTTGTTTTTTTTTTTTTTTATTTATTATAGCTTATTATGGGGGTACAACCATTCTGGTGGTTAAGTATATTGCCCAAGCCCCTCCCAACCCCCCGAGACTGAGCCTCAAGGGTGTCCATTCCCCCAACAGTGCACATCGCTCTCA
>CM052436.1:29267447-29284686 GCA_028533085.1 Varecia variegata
GTGATATCTCATTGTGGTTTTGATTTGCATTTCCCTGATGATTAGAGATGTTGAGCATTTTTTCATATGTTTGTTAGCCATTCTTATATCTTCTTTTGAAAAATTTCTATTCATGTCCTCTGCCCACTTTTTGATGGGGTTGTTTGATTTTTTCTTACTGATTTTGCTGAGTTCTAAATAGATTCTTGTTATCAGTCCTTTATCTGATGTGTAGTATGTGATTTTTTCCCATTCTATGGGTTGTCTGTTAATTCTCGTGCATTTGACAAAATACAACACCCTTTTATGATAAGAACGCTTAACAAAATAGGCATAGATGGGGCCTATCTAAAAATGATTCAAGCCATATACGACAAACCCACAGCCAACATCATTCTGAATGGGGAAAAATTGAAAGCATAAAGCACCTTGATCCAAGTTCAGTTGTGAAAGGCTTCAGTGAACTATCTGAAGATTATCCTTCAGAGCTATGTGATCTCTAGGCTCTCTTCAAACCCGCACATCAAATTCACCTAGCGAACTTTCTAAAATTAAGTTCCTTTAATTTTAATTTTAGTGTTACCCCTAGAGGGTCTGATATTAATACATAGGTCTAAGTTTTACTAATAGAATCTAGAATTTTTAAAGCTCCTTGAAACAGAAAAGTTTTGGAAACTATTGGCTCAATTTGTTTCATAAATGAGATATTTTTCAATTTTGTTTCAGTGTTTTATTATTTTAATCTCAGATTTTAGGTCTCCATGAAATTTTATGGAAAACTTGTTCTTACCCTCATCCTACAATAGACCTTCTACGTAGCATTTGTGGGGGAATTTATCAGGTTATTCTTTAGTGTGAGAAAAATGAAATTTTATTTGAAAGCAAAAGATTTAAAGCAATGTATTATTTTCTATTTATCTTTCCTTTCTGTGTCAGCTCTTTGGAAAGAAAATTCTTCCTCTTCAAGGATGCTTGTTTGGTAGACATCCTTAGAAGATATAGTATTCACCTCTTTGGCAAAGGGAAAGTTTACTACTCAGTTTAAAAGATGATTTTTTCACTCTAGGGAAAATGGCAAATGAAGCACAGGCTTTCTTGTAGTTCATTATAAAATATTGGTGATCTCGAATCTCAGGGGGTTCCCAGCTGTGAAGAAAACTGACTATGTATAGCGGTATCCACTTAGCCCCTCCTCATTGTCCCCACAGGACTTGGCACATGAAGGGAACCAATGCAAATTGATGCTCATGTAGTTGCAGTACAGTAATAGATTCCTTTGTCTCTACTCCCAGAGCCTCATGTCTTCAGCCAGCATCTATGAAACTGTGGAAGATTAACTTAGCTTGCAAGCAGAGTAAAATCTCAGTCTATCAAAGCTCTTGACACACCTATAAATAAAAATTAAGAACAATTACCTCATAGAATTGCTATAACTATAATAATATTGCTGTGGATATAATGAGATAATAAATGCAAAGTGTTAGCATAAAGCCTATTATATATGGAATAATCTCAAAAAAAGTATTTATTAATAGCACTATTATTTATAGCAGTAGAAATACCTTCACTCTTTGTATCACTCACAGATACAGATACATGGCATGACCACTAAAACTTCTTATCTTAAATAATGAATACCTACTTAAAACTCTGTCACAATAAATTACAGACAATCTCAAATGACTACAGGGATCATTCAGGTAAAGTAAATTAGTAGGAATCATGACAAAGTGGAGAGAAAAGCTTTCATCTGCAGGTAGCAATGCAAAGCATATCTTGCTGATTATTGCTATGTAAGAAAACTGTGGACCCGTTGTTGCTAAGTAATCAGATTTAAAAAAGGAACCCATAGTATCACAATAGGACTTTTTAAGGTTAAATATACTTTCATATGTATTTTGAGCCCATGACTCCAAGTAAAGTAAGCCTGTGGGCCCGATGCAGACCATGGACCCTTGGCTCTATCAAGAATGATGAGAAATATCCAAATTCTCTTATTAATATAATTGTACCACTATGAAAGGAAGATAGTAGTTGGTGGATGGTGGGTTGGTGAAGGAGAATGATCTTTCTAAAAACAAAACAATCAAAAACAAACAAAAACACAAAAAAATTCTTTATCTTTTTATTTTTTAAAGTAAAAGTAAATCAGATTCCAGAAATAGTGGCATAAGGGTTACACATTGAAATCTAGGCGGTACTTGTCTTTTATCACTGCAAACACCTAAATCCCAGATTGACAAAGGATAGTTGTTCATGTGGTGTTCAAGAAATGTCGGGCAGGTGGGGGGGGGGAGGGGATGGGTATATTCACACCTATTCAGTGCAGTGCACACCCTCGGGGGATGAGCACGCTTGAAGCTCTGACTTGGGCAGGGCAAAGACAATACATGTAACCTAAACATTTGTACTCCCGTAATATGCTGAAAAAAAAAAAAAAAAAGAAAGAAAAGAAATGTCACTGTGTTTCTCACAAAATTTCAAAATATCCCATGTTGCTCTTGTGAGGCCACTATAGTGCCAGGGGGTAGGTGCCTCAGCTCACAATGAGGGTATCATACTGTGACATGATGCCATCCTCCCGTGTACAGGGAGCATAGGATTCCAGGATGAATATTATGCCTCTTCAAGGATTAAATCTTTACCTACCATTTCCGTGGGAGATAGTCTTTAAGTTAATTCTGTCCTATTCATAGGGTGGACCTAGTTCAATGCTTAGGAAAATGATACTAAATATAGAGAAAAAGTTATTTCTGTTGCTAATTCTGCTGCAATAACCACTTAACTATTCTCCCTGATTCCAGATTTATTTCTTCTCTCCCACTTTCCACACAGCAGCTAGAGACATCACCATAGAAATGTAAATCCAAGCAAAACCCGTCAATGTCTCATCATAACCTTTGGACTGAAGTCCAGGTGTGACTCCCTGCCTGGGAATTCTCTGCCACACAGGAATTGCCCTCTGCTGACCAAGCTACCCTACCCTTCCTGGCTCTGATGTACAGAAGGCCTTTCAATTCCTCCCTAAGGCCTCTCTCATGTCTGAGCCACATGCTTTCCACTGCCAAGAACATTCTTCTCCCTCTCTTTTGTCAATTTCTGAAAAAGAAGAAAAAGCAGGAATCATTTCTTGTCATCCCTGTTCTTGGCACCACAGTAAGAAGACCACCTGGTATATTTATGGGAATAGGACTTTGGAGACAGTTATAAATGGTGTCTACTTGTAGCTCAGCTTTTAATAACTTATGATTAATGCTTAGTTCAGAACCTAGTGTTTAGTTCAGTACCAAATCGTGTAATCTCCCAGCAATGATTTTAATACTGAAGTTTTACAAATTTTTGGAGAGCAATATTTTCTGGAATACTAACATGTTATATGGAGATATTGTGGGATGTTTCTCTGTCAAAATGTGTTCCCTAGCAGAGGCCAATCAAAAGCCTAGAGCTTTAACAGAAAAGTTTTCAACCCGGATGACAGAATGGTCAGCATGGTGCCAGGATTTGGGGGAAAGGGTATGGGTTTAGAAGGACATATGTCATCACATTACCCGGGCAGTCCTTTCTCCAGCAAGAGCTCTGCCTGACCTGATGAAGATGTGGAGCAGCCCTTGATCTGTTAACAGGTTTGATTTGAGCTCTCCCCATGCTAGAGGGTAATAAACGAGAATAGGATGAGACTTTGGAACCTCTAAAGCAGGTTTATCTTTAGTCTTAATTTTTCTCTCTCCATTAAGAATAAGATGCCAGATGTAACAAGTGGATTTTCTAAAGGTTTAGGTACCCTGAGTTTGGGAACTCCCTGAACCTTGGTAAAGTCATGAAGAGGGTGTTTTAAGGACCATTTTGCTCCAGAAATTCCTTCAGTGGCATCTTTCTATAGCAGCGGGTTTACTAATATGAGACCAGACCTCTTGGCTCTGGCCCCTCTATCACCCCTCTGCTGTACACTCCATCCCCACAAATTCTTATGTCCTGGTGACTTCCCAGGGACAGGCTGAGCTTCACTATATCCCAGATTCCAGCAATTTAATAGTGTTTATTTAAACTCTGCCCCTATTCAAAATAGATTTGACAAGACTTATCAAAATGCAGGTAGTACAAATAATAATAATGATAAAAAGGAGCAGCAAGTGAATGTATACTTTTGCAAAGAAAAGAAGGAAAGAAGAAATAAAATGGCATAGGTAATGTTAGGAGGTTACTTTTGGCATGTTCTAATATTTTGTAGATTGTTAGTCATAGAATACACATTTAAACTGAGCCTTCTAGTAGCTAAGGCATAGGAAAAAAATATAGTTATGAAGTTGCAACGGGGGGTGAGCCTTGCCAGATTGTTCTATTACATCAGACTGTGAGGTACCAGGTTTACCTCTTTTTGCCTAATCCACACTAATCTTTTGCTAAGCAAATGCCACTCTGAAGATGTGGGGAATTTCTTGAATGGGCAAATAAAAGAGGATTTGGCAGATAATTAAACTGTTTGTGGCTGGTGATTTGAACTTTTCCTGCTTACATACCCTAAAGGGTATGATACTATCAAGCCCAAGGAAATGTTTGATGCTATTAATATACAGTGTAGAACGGCTAAAATCAAGCTAATAAACAAACACATTGCCTCACATTGTTATTCTTGTGGTGAGAACGCCTTCTCACATTTTCTGACTGATATTTTGTTTTCAGTAATGCCCTAAATGATGCCTTTGTTACTTGCTGATTTTCTTGGTAAAACTTGCTTTTCCTTCAGAGACTACCTGGGAAATCTCTCATTAACTCTGCTCTATTTAATCTTTTAATCTTTTAATTTAAATTAATGTAAACAGCGATAAGTAGAATAAAGATGATCACTTCATATTGATAATAGTATAGATTACAAAGATAATTATCTTTAAATCATATATATATAATATTACATATTATAGAAACATAAGGAATTGCAATCCTTGACAGGTCAAATAATATTAGTCTAAATAAGATGAATAATAACAAATTGATGGGAATTGATAAAGTCAGTGAAATCAATAGCTTTGAAATCACTAATATAGAAAAAATTATTAATATGTAAAATTAATCATGGGAAGAATTAAAATTATCAATAAAGAATAAATTAAAAGAATGAAAAGAAAATGCATTCTATAATTCTACACACAGATGTTTGAAAACCTATAGGAAATAATACATTTCCAAGAAAATATAAATTATAAACATTTATTAGAAAACATAGACAAATTACAGATACTATCAAAAATATGCCATTTATCATATGTCTGCCAATTATATCAAAACTTAAAAAAAATAGATCTATTTTAAAACTGATTCCAGGCACAGAGATAGAAGCAAAGCTTCCCATTTCTTTTTTACAACGTCAGCAAAACAACAATAGCAATGTCATACAAAGATAGTACAGAGAAAAAAGCTGCAAATCAAGTTTACCTTGTAAATATTGATGCAAGAATCCTAAATGAAACATTAGTAAATATAATCCAGCCACATATTAAAATAATCATAAGCCTTAACAAAGTGAGGTTGTTCCCAATAATTAAAATTTGGTTTAATATTTAGAAATCCATCTATAAAATTAAACATTAATAGGTCCCTTGATCTATTAATATGTGCATCTTGATATATATTAAGTACATATTTGAAAATTGGCAACTTCCATTCAAGAAACATATCAAATTCTGCATAAGCACATATGTACCCAAGATCAATTGTATGCTTAGTGGTAACACCCAAGAATTCCACCTGTTAAAATTGGTGAGGTTGGGAAAATAAGAAGAAGAAGTGGGAAAAGAAGGCAGGGAGGATGAAAAGAAGAAGATAAAAAAGAAGGAAGAAACAAAGAAGAGAGAGACATAAGAACAGGATCCTGAATTGTACAACTCTGACCAGCCAATTATATTAAAAAAGAGGTGAATCTTTCCCGGTGAAATGATTGCAGATGAAAATGCCCAAGAAAAATACCTAAAAAAAAAATCATTAGAAAGAATGAGAGGCTCTGTAAGGTGGAAGATTAAAACATAAATTCAAAAGTTGATTGCTTATAAAACAGTGGGAAGATAAGTCATTTAATTGTAAGAGAAAACCATGTATAAAACTTTAGAAAAATACAATAATGTAATATAAACTTTAGAGGAACCCAAATGTGTGATTAAATAAATACAAAGATACATTTTAGGGTTGGATACTATTAAATAAGAAGATTCATTTTAGTATTCAATTTTAGTGTTTAGTGTATATGTATATATTTATTATTTTTAGTTTATGACTCTATAAAGGATGTAGCAATCAGCATTCTGTTGAATACATATGCTTGCCACATAACTGTAATTCTTATACTAGAATAATATATATAACTGCTCTTTTTCTATTTTCATGTAATAGATAAATCTCAATATAAAATATTTTCTTTTATAAGCCCTTATATATTATATGTATGATAAATTTGGTACTATATTTTTTTTTAGTAAATCAGTAAAATTAAATGTATATTAGAATGATACACATAAAAAGGTCCTGAGACTCATCTTGTCAATATACTCTATTTCAATTCCAATTCATACTCATGTTCCTTTATCCTGCTGTTGCCATAGTCACACACAATAAATTACAATCTTTAAAAAAGGTAATGATTTTATTGTCTAAATGGAAAAATCATTTCACAAACACCTTGAAATTTTCGTAACATGTAACTAACTCATGTCATTCTATTGGTACACTGTACTTTTTAATTAAATTCTATTATGGCAAAGGTAAGTAGATGAAAATGTATGTATATTAGGGTGAAAAAAGTAAACAGAGGGAAATAATAATATATAAAGCATGTTATGCAGCTACTACCCATAAATATATATAAACACCTCCCTATACATATTTTTATTTTTATATGTAATTACTAATAAGCATCTTGTATGAGATAAACTGTTGAAATTCTATTCTGTTACTAATCTACCGTTTAAAAGGTTTCTAGATAACACATGAATAAGATAAAATTATGCTACATCTTTTCTCATGTTGGTGCTGGAATTATTATGAGTTAGAGGTTAATGACAGACATGGATAAAATTCTAGTGAAAGAGGAAGAAAATATAATTAAATGGTAGTAATGTGTTACCAGTTTAACTCCCACCACTTCTTTCCTTCAAGCATGAAAGCTAGCACAAGTTTTGTTAATCACAACCCAGCACATTTTCCTTCTCATCAGGAGTTTCAAAGGTGCAGGAGATGGAAAACTTAAATTTACCCTTTCATTGCCTCTGAAAATAATTTCTAAAATCTTAACCTTCTGAATTCAGTCTTTAGCATTTTATGATAATTTTAACACTTAGGGGAATTATGTTTTATTCACACTTAATTATGATTAATATATCTTTGCTATATAATCAAGATAAAATAGTACAGTTCCCAAAAGTTTCTTTTTTATAATAAAGAAAGACAGAGATTACTAGGAACTCAATTAGTAATTTAAAACAAACTTAAATGCAATGAAAGTATTTATTTTAAAACTATCACCTGTATTTTTGAAGAGACGAACATAAAAAATTTAGATAGAAAAAAAAGAGGTTTCCATTTTTTTCAAGAAAAGAAAAGCCAAGAAAAAAAGTACAGTAATTGTATTCCAACTACTGCACATCAAGCATTTGTGCTGATTGCCTTCAGCTGTCCTGCAGGCTCATTTGTATGCCATCAAGGTAATGTGGGTTCTTACTACTCTGGATAAAGTGAAGAGAAATTATTGTTTCAGACTTCAGCCTACATAGAATTTGGTCTTCAGTTTGGAGTAACTTATAGAGAGGACATTCTTACAATAAGTGTAGCACAACCTAGAAAAAATATCCTTTTGAGTCCTCAGATTCCTATGATTTGATTAAATAGATGTCATTCCCATACTTCCATTCTAGACATGTTTTGCTTTAGATTATAATTCAAAATTGTTTTTTGAATTCTGAAAAATATTGTAAAACCTCCTTGGTTTTTTTTTGTTGTTTGTTTGTTGTTGTTGTTGTTGTTTGTTTGCTTTTTGAGACAGGGTCTCATTCTGTTGCCAGGGCTGGAATGCAGTGGCATCATCATAGCTCACTGCAACCTCAAAGTCCTGGGCTCAAAGGATCATCTGACTCAACCTCCCAGGTAGCTGGAACTACAGGTGCACACCACCATGCCTGGCTAATTTTTTTTCTATTTTTTTGTAGAGATAGGGTCTTGCTATGTTGCTCAGGCTAGTCCCAAACTCCTGGACTCAAGCAGTCCTCTAGCTTTGGCCCCTGAAGAGCTAGGATTACAGGCATGAGCCACTGCACCTGGCCCATTTTTAGGTGGTTGTAAAATATTTAGGATGTACTGTTACAAAGAAAAATAATTCCTGTGTATTAAATCACAATTAGCTTTGGCAAAATTATGTGTACCCTTAAAAGCTACTGCTTTTCTATCCATCCATTTCTTCTTTGAAAACCTTTAATGTTATTCAATTATGTTGCTTCCCAGAGGAATGTATTTATTCCTATCCTATCTCAGTGGTGTACCTTAGCTTAAAATAAGGTATAAATTCATCGGTGTTGATACGGTTCAATAGTGTCTAACACTAATTTTTAAAAGACTATCACATCATTTATTATATTTATTTAAAAAACTGTGAAAAACACCTTTATTGGACCAAAAAAGATCCCATTTAGGTTAAGGTACAGTTTCAAATAAATGATGCGCAATTTCAGTGTAAGCATTTATCATTTGAAAATATTGCGTTATTCTTTCTGTGTCTGGCTTATTTTACTTAGCATGTTGTCCTCCAGGCTCATCCACATTGTGGCAAGTGCCAAGATCTTGTTCTTTTATTGGGCTGAGTAATATTCCATTGTATATATGTACCACAGGATGATCTCATATATGTGAAATCTAAGAAGAAAAGTTAAATATACAGAGATAGAGAACAAAACAGTAGTTACTAGGGACAAGGGTTGGGGAGGAAATGAAGAAATATAGGTCAGAAGATACAAAGTAGCAGATATGTGGTATGAACCAGTTCAGAGATCTAATGTACAACATGAGGGCTATAGGTAATAAATTTGTAATGTATATGAGATTTGTGCTAAATGAATAGATTTTAGCTGCTCTTGCCACGCACGCCAAATATATATATATATATATATGTGTGTGTGTGTGTGTGTGTGTGTATGTGTGTGTGTGTGTCAGTAACAGTGTGAGGGACATGTTACTTTGCTTCACAATACTATCACTGTCATCCCATAAAATCATGTTTTATTTCTTAAATATATACAATAAAATTATTTTTTGAAATGCTGGATTAGTTTTCGTAGGCCTATTAATAAATAGTGCATTCTCTCTCTGTCTCTCTGTCTCTCTCTCTCTGGAACTTATTTAGTAGCAACTAAAACTTTGGAAGACTTCCTGACAATGGATCAATGTCTGAAAAACTTGGCAATTAGATAGCATTAGTATTGGAACAAAAGCTTAAACTTGCTAGCAATATTCAATATTTTGTCCTTTTAATCATTATAACATTGCTTTTGTCAAACATATAAGTGATCACCTGGTTCTACAATTTGAGTAAAAGCTGATACCATTACAAATTTGTATAATAGTCATTTTATTATAAATACACATGCATGCACACATATACTCACCTTCTCAACTACAAATGGTTATTCAGTAACTATAACCTAGATGATTTAATCATAACATGATTTTTAAGTAACAATGGGTCCCAGTTATTCCTGGCCCTCATTTAATTCAGTTTTCATATCATTTTGGCTTACTTTTTACAGATAGTATGCAAAAGAATGTGCAGAACAAAAATATAATATGAACTTTCTGTTTACTTTTGTTTTATGAACTTTACTTTTTTAGTGACATTGATTGGAACATCATATTTAGACTTCTCTAAAGGTACCCACACAACTGAAACCACACTTTAAAAAGAAGAAAAACTTTTGGCAAAAAACAGGAAAATTATTCCTCTGATTGAGATCTGCAGGGTTTTGACTCTTCATGCTTTACTTTAGCCCCATCTCCTTTTTCCCAGTTTGTGTGCTATGGTATAATATGACTAATAGGATAAAAGAGAAAAAAGGGCAGATCTCAAAAATGCAGCATGGTGCACACATTTTAACCAATATTGGCAGATATTAGTTGAGGAAGTTTTTTTTTTTTTTTTTTTTCTTTCAAACTCCAATATATAAAAACAAATTTAACATATCTAGGTTTGTACACACTGTCTTGTAAATGACAACACTCATCCTGTAGTTAGTTACCTTACAGAATTTCACAACAGAAAACCTGTAACTCAAAAAGACAATTATCAAGAATGAAATTTTTAACTATTTTTAATGCCTTTGGGAAAAGGCTGCATGTTTGCCTTACTCCCAAATGTGATACCTGTTTTCCAGGGTTGCAGTTCTGAAAATCTATCTCTCGCTGTAGATGATACTGTCCATCTAGAAACAGCTTGTTTTGAGAACTACCAATTCTCTCTTAATTTCAGCTCCAGTCTCCCTATAACATGAATCAGTGTTAGAAAAAATTATGAAGAATTCAAGGTTTGGTTTAGACCTTTCCTCTCCTTTATTCCCTCTAAATCTTGAGTTACTTCAAAAGGTAGCTTCATAAGCACAGCCACATTTTCTTCTTCTCTTGTCCGTGTTTCCATTTCAATCAAAATTTGCCTTGACTTTCCTCATGCACAAGAGCTCTACTTTCAGCTTGAAAATGCAATATATACAGTTTGATCAACTAAATCATATTAAAATGTAAATGGGACAGTGTTCACCTTAGGATCTTCCTTTCCCCAAGAGCTCCAGTAAGATGCAGCCTTTGGAAAGCAATCCCTCCTTTCTATTGTCTATTGACCCCACCATAGCAGCTTGTCCCCTTTAACAAGTCTAAACCTTATTACACAAGTATGACCTTCTTTTAATTTGACACAGGACAGAACAGGTCTCTAATTTTATCACTTTAATACATATTCATATTCTGAACTTTATTAGTTTTTACTTGTCTTGGCTTAGAGCATCTTTAATTTGAATCTCTATTGCTGGGTTGTACATGAGAATTTTCAAAGTTAACAGTAATTGAAATAAAGGAAGTTTATATCCTACCAAGAGATTCTTTATAGAGCATTAACATATCACATCTTCCGGTACAAATTGAAATTATCTTAGGCCTGAGGTCTGTACAAGTTAGGACATTAGTAATTTAGAAAAATTATGTATGTATTGTTTTGCCATTAATACATTGGCTCCACAATTGTCCATGTTCTATAAATGATAAATCTATAACAACAACAACAAAAAAAAACTGGATTTATTAGATACCAGCAAAAACTTTTATCACATTGGGTGCTTTTGCAAATATTTCTGCTATCAAGCATATCTGAGATTGCTTCCACAGTCTTGCAAAATTGACTATGTATGTAGGAGTCAGAATAAAAATGAGGGATGCTCTATTAGTGTCAGTTTCTTAATGGTCTGGGTATTAGCCTCCACTAGGAGCTTACACGTGCATCTTTATAATTTATGGCAAAATCATTTTTTAAAAATAGTCTTTTGTTGTAAGACTATGAACAAAATAAATATTTTCTAGGGACTTTAGTTTTGTTATTATTATTATTACAGGTTTGTAATCACCTAAAGTTCAAACTGTACTTAGTTTTAAAAATCTTTATACAAATGATTATACCATGTCTTCCTTTTAAATAAATCTTCATCTGATGAACTCTTCCTTCACAGGTGAGGACAGATTTGGGGATTAGGGTAGGAGTATAGTGAGCTAATTTGCTTATTAGGAAAGAGCAGGTAGATCTTAGATTTTAACCTCATAAAGTATTTATGAACTAAATTATAAAGTAAAATGTAAGAAATGTGATTTATAGTGCACAATTATTTTATGATGAGAATTCGTTAATTCCTCTTGAGTTTATTTTACCTCAACTCACAATGACAATGGAACTAAGCATCAGTAGTACAGACATAAACATTTACTTATTTCTGAGAATTTAAAGGCTAATGGCTAATAATGGAAGGGAGAATCAATTTAAACAGATTAATGTAATATAATGAGGTTTTAAGGAGGTTTGAAAATGTTTCACAACAGTCAAAAATGGAGTAATTGGCCCTCTACTGAAAAGTTGCTTATTTTAATATAAAATAGAAATAATACTAATAGTGATAATCAAATAATAATAGCTACTATTAATGGATCATTTATTATGTAGCACCAAATGGGCTGTTTTACACAATTGTAAGGCAGGTGGATGCTCTTCACTGCGTGGAATTAGAAATAGTTTCCAAGAAGTTAAGTAATATGTTCAAGGCCTCTCAACTAGGGGAGATCTTCAATTAAAATTTGAGTATACCTAACTCTAAAAAGTTTTTGCCTTTTTTTTACATTGAATAATTGTGTCTGAATTTAAAGCTTGTAAAAATGAGACTAGAGGAGAACTTTGTTATGGAAAGAAAGTCAGCGTGAGAGTCAGAAAACCCAAGATTTTAGCCCTAACTATGCCATTTGCTTACTGTATACCTGTAAATCACAATTTTCACTGAGCTTGGTAAATTAGATATAATTATTGTTGCACCACTGTCTCATGTTTTTTTGTGGGATCATTAGATGAAAACCATGGCAAAAGCTGGAGGACATTATGTTAAGTGAAATAAGCCAAGAACATAGAGTAAAACACTGCATGTTCTCACTTAAATATGGAAGCTAAAAATATGGAAGCTTCAGTTTCATAGAAGTAAAAAGTATAATAGAGGACATTAGAGGCTGGGAAGGGTAGGGAAAAGGGAGGGATAGGGAGAGATTTGTTAAAGGATACAAAATTACAGCTAGAAAGGAGGAATAAATTCTCGTGCTCTATACCACTGTAGGATGACTATACTTAACAATATATTGTATAGTTTCAAAGATCTAGAAGGAGGATATTGAATTTTCCAACACAAAAAAATGACAAATGATTGAGATGATTGATATGCCATTTATACTGATCTGATCACTGTACAATATATTTATTGAAACATCACTATGTACCCCATGAATATGTACAATTATGATTTGTCAATTAAAAAAAATTATAAAACAATTCACTTAAAAATATATGGAAATCAGCAGGGTCATGTTCCAATGTATGCAAATTGCACACTGTACAAGAGTACTCCATTTCAGAATGTGCCATTCACGTTGAAATCTTGTGGATCATTGAGAATACTGAAAATTGACAGACGTATTAGAACAGTTTTTTTCGGGGAAAAAAGCAATAAAGCTTTATAGAAATTAAGATCTTTCACAACCTCAGTTAATATCACTCTCCAACAAACATCTTTCATTGGCAATTTATTGGACATACCGTGCTTTGTTATATGCTACTATTAAGTATGTCTTTTCCCTACCTTGCCATCTAGAACATCCCTACGTATCCTTCGAAACTTCATGAATGTGTAAAATTCTCTGAAATACCTCTTCCACCCTCATCTCATGGCATCTGATACAAGAGAGAATTATAGCACTTAACCACTCTCTGTGATGTGATTGCTCTAGGTTTACCAGATTCTGCCACTACACTGTGAGTTGATTACTTTATCCTAACTGCCTGGAAAATAGTTAACACTCCATGAATTTGTGTTGATATAAAAAGTAAGACCTCAAAATGAAAAATGGTAGTTTAAATGTAAGCATTCTTGTGGTTAACTTGTGGTTAACTGTCCTTAGTTAAACAAGACATTATATTATTGCTTATAAACAATTAGAATACCTTGCAAGAAGAAAAAATGGCCTCTGGTAGATTCTCTTCAAAAAGATATTAGATATATAATACTCACGAAAAAAAAAAACCCAGAAATAAAAATAAAATTCTAACTCTCTGCTCTGATAAAAGAAAGATTGAATTAATAATTCTAGTAAAAGAATTTATCATGATTTGCAAAGTATATTTAAGAGATTGTTCAGTCTTCCAGTAAAGTTTCCTTATTCCCTACATTTCCACATTTTACTCTTCTTTTCAAAGCATTCATTTACTTTCTTAGATTTGCCTGAATAGCCCAGTATATATCCATTTCTGTTGAATTTAGAGCATATTACCAGCATTGCATGCCATATGTCAGAATGCAAGAGTATTTTCCCTTTATATGTTACTGACAAACTAAAGGGGAGTGGGAATCTCATAGCCACAATAGAGAGGAGATGATAGGTTTTTATCCATCCTTTCTGTATGTTTTATCATAAATCATTTTAAGACACACCTTTTCAATGCATAGTTGCTCTTAATTAGATTAGCATTGTCATACAAAGTACAGTTTTCTTTTTGAGTGTTGTCACCAGCAGCAAAACATCCATATCCTTATGACTGATTTCAAGTTTATTTAAAATGTTCCATGAGGCATAGCCTATTGAAATGACTCATGATGTTTATCGGAATACTCAAGGATAAAAGTTATCTTTGAATGATTTAATCATGTTAAATGTAGAATAGAAACATAGTCCTTTGAAAATTATTTTAAAATAGTTTTTACTATATGGTTTTTAAATCTTTTCAATTTTAAAAGTGTTGCCTTTTGTAGTAAATTCCAAAAACATAAATGAGAGAGCCCACATCAACTAAATACTAGCCTAGGCTTTAGAAATATACAAATAAATGAAAACTTACCTGTGTTCTCAGAAACATCTCAAAGTAGCTCAGTAAATATTTATATTGTCATATTATTGTACAGAGGTTCAAAAGATCCAGGATACTGATGCTCCCTTTTGATTTATTTTAGAAAATTCAGACCCCACTATTCTTTGAGCAAAGAACTCACAGTCCCTTTTGGAAAGTTAATATCTAGCTGCTAAGTTATAATTCAATGAATTTCTTTCCTAGAGATACTCTTTAGCTCTAAGAGTTGAATTCCATATCATTAATTTCATATAAAGGTGTGTATTTTGCACTGTATTTTCAGTAACAAAATAACAATTTATGATTGACTTATTTAAATGCATGTGTAAAAGCAACCTAATGGAATTACATATGAAGAATAAAGGGTAATAATGTTTTTTGAGTTTAGATAATCCCTTTGTGTAATATTATATACTTATATATAAAGGTAAATTAATTTATACATTTAAAAATATTTGAGTTGCTAGTATTATGAACAACAAAAAAATGAATAAGGCACTATTAGTTTCCATCAGTTCCCAATCTGATAAATAAATAATGGCTAGCAGTTGCTATAAAATAGAATTTTAAAATACCAAGAGCCATAAGAAAAGTGTTTGCAAAATGCATAATAGGTCATATGAGAATTTCAGGTGCTTTTCAAAATGTTTGCCCCAAATATATTTTCTTCTTTTACACTCCTCTCTTTTAGAGAAAAGTTGCTTTTTGGAGCCAGGGCAGTGGGGCTTACAACCTGTATATTTCACTTCTTCCTGTCCCTTTTAGTACCTAATTTACCCCCTGGTACTTTAAAATCTGTTAAACAGTTTGAAAACAGCTGCTTTAAAGGAAAGAATATGAGTTTTGAATCCTGACACAGCTGGATTAAAATCTTCTTTGACTTTCTAAATGTGTGAGAAAATTATGTAATTTTCTTAATCCTCAGTATTCTTGTCTATAAAATCAAGTGATAATACCTGGTCTACCCTGTATTAAATTATGTAATGCACCTGTAGCACCTAATAAACTGCCCCAGTACATGAATGGCTGCTCTTTGATGGCTGCTATGATTTCCACCTGGAGATATAAAGGACATAAAGGAGGGATGGAGTACTTACAACTACAACTGGACTAGACGTGGATGGATAGGGATACAACAAGTTGTGAGTACCGTGGTGAAAAGCATGAGAAAAGATCCATAAAGTGAATTCCTCTACTCCAGCTTAACTGGAGGAGAAAAATGGTGGCTTCATGTAGAGGGAAGTAAGCCTGGGAGCATTGGTTGGAATATTCTGGTAATGGGCCTGAAATGCCAGGCTGAGAAGAGATATTTACCTTCCTGGTCAATGGAGAGCTATTGAACATTTTCAGATGCAGGAGTGACATGATCATAATTGTGCTTTAAAAAGATTAAAATTGGGTTGGTCTTCAAACAAAAGAGAGTGTGAAGAGTATGGAGGGTAAGAGACAATTTAAGAGATGTTTGCTCAGGTCAAAGTTAATGAAAATCGGGCATAGACTGGGGACATATCACAGAGGAGGAGGAAAAGATTTTTTTTTTTTACTATTTTTGGGTAAAAAAAGAAAAGGAATGGTTTGGGGGAAAAAGGTGAGAAGAAGCAGGAGAGAGTTTGTGTTAGAAGATAATAAGATTTATTTGGCCAAAATATTTTAATTATTTTAATTATTTTTTATTTTTTTTTTAATTTCACAGTGTTTTTGGGGTACAAATGCTTTGGTTACATAAATTGCCTTTGCACTGCCCAAGAAGCATGTGCCCATCCCCCAGATAGTGTGCACTGCATCTGTTAGGTGTGAATTTACCCATCCCCCCCACACCTACCACCTGCCGGACACCCTATTAATGTTACTTCCCGTATGTGCACATTAGTGTTGATCGATTAGTACCAATTTAATGGTGAGTACCTGTGGTGTTTGTTTCTCCATTCTTGTGATAGTTCACTTAGAAGAATGGGCTCCAGCTCCATCCAGGATAATACAATAGGTAGTTCATCATTTTTTATGGCTCATTAGTACTCCATAGTATACATATACTAGATTTTATTAATCCACTCATGTATTCATAGACACTTGGATTGTTTCCACATCTTTGCAATTGTGAATTGCACTGCTATAAACATTTGAGTACAGATGTCTTTTTTATAGAATGTCTTTTTTTTTTTTCCTTTGGGAAGATACCTAGCAGTGGGATTGCTGGATCAAATGGCAGTTCTACTTTTAGTTCTTTGAGATATCTCCATACTACTTTTCACAGAGGTTGTACTATTAATAGTTTGCAGTCCCACCAGCAGTGTATGAGTGTTCCTATATCTCCACATCCATGCCAACATGTATTGTTTTGGGACTTTTTGATAAAGGCCATTCTCACTGGAGTTAGGTGATATCTCATTGTGTTTTTTTTTTTTTTTTTTTATTTCAGCTTATTATGGGGGTACAAAAGTTCTGCATAGATATATTGCCCATGTCCCTCCCAATCCCCCGAGTCCGAGCCTCAAGCGTGTCCATTCCCCAGACAGTGCACATCGCACTCTTCCTGTAGGTATACACCCATCCCCTCCCCCACCCCCGTCCCCCCAAGTCAGAACTTCAAGCGTGCCCATT
>CM052436.1:29285186-29297801 GCA_028533085.1 Varecia variegata
GGTTGTCTATTCACTCTAGTGATAGTTTCTTTGGCTGTGCAGAAGCTTTTTAATTTGATAAGGTCCCATTTATTTATTTTTGTTGTTGCTGTGATTGCTTTTGGGGTCTTCTTCATAAATTCTTTGCCTAGGCCAATGTCTATAAGAGTTTTTCTAACGTTTTCTTCTAGAATTCTTATGGTTTCATGCTGTAGGTTTTCCACACCTCTCACCTCTCATAAAAATCAACTCACAATGGACAAAGTATTTAAATGGTGATTTACAGTTTCTTTCTGATAACTTCCAGTTCTTTTCCTGGGCCTAGGATGATATTAGGAAAAATGTTCTTTGTCTCAATTTATCAATTCATCAATGAATGCATAAAAATTAAGAAAATAAGTGACTTGCCCATGTTCCCTCAGCTAATAACAGGACTTTAAATTTCTGGCTCCTAGATCACAACTGTCTTCACTACTTTATGGACATCTACATTCCAGGGAACATCTCAGGGGAAAATACCCAGCCTAACACTGATAGCTGAGACTGGTATTTGAACTTTGGAGAGACAAATTGTTATATGAGTCATCAACATGGAATTTACAGACTTAGGGATAAAATTGTCAATGGAATGAGTACTAGAAGAGAAGGAATTTGAAGTTGAATTCTTGTGAAACATGTGCAGAGAAGAAACAAAGAGGAAGGAGTTCAATCTTTTAGTAAAAGCTGGTAAAGGTGATTGAAATTAATGCAGAAATCTGTAGGTCAAGGAAGGAAAAAATTTTTAAAAAATTAGTATAGAGGAATTTAATGTACTAAGATTTAAAAAGATCACTTGATTTGACTGGCCAATCTGTGAAGATCTTTGAGAGAATGTTTTGATTATAGTAATGGGAGATGAAAGCAAAATTAATGTCATATTGTAATTGGTTGAAACATGGAGTTGGAGAATACACACCCTGTAATTTACAATAATATTTATTTGAATTCAGACTTGCTGTTTTAGGTACTATAAGACAAAGGTTTGTATGGTTTATAGCATCAAAAAAAGCAAAAAAAATCACTGTCAAAATCTTGGGGCCACTAACAAAAATAACCAATTTCATTTTTTTCTTTTTTCTGGTTAAACATCGGGGACTCTTAAGGACATTTATAGCCCTGTAATTCAGTGTGAACTCTCTTTCATATGGTAATATTTATGATTTACTGTACTTTCCTGTCAAATAATTTAATATTTACTGTTCCTTAGGACATTTGTCCATATCACATGATGTGGTAATTAAATACAAATATCAAAGAGATTGCTTGATTGTTTTTCAGATTTGGCCACACGGGTGAGCAAGAATTCAGTGACTGATCTCTTGCTTTGTAAGCCCGGAAACTCAATTTTATCATAGTGTCCACAGTTGATAAGATTGATTACATAATTAAACACTGTAAGGGTTGAAAACATGTTTTATTTGACTTTGAATCTAACAGAGGATCCTATACGTATCAAGTATTCATGAATGAAATGATGATTAAAGAATGGCATGGAATGTATGCTAAGTGTAACCTAATATATAAGACAATAATTTATTTTTAAAACTACTATTTATAAATTTCAAGTGTAAGTTACTTTCATCTGGAAAGTTATTCTATAATAGTAATTTGTTGAAAACATTTTCTTCTAGATTCATTAATTTGCCCAGGAATTCTAGTTAAAATTTAGAAAGTAAGCAAATATAGGTTTGAGTAGATTTGGATGTTCTTGAGAGGATTTAATAATTTATAAATTATTTTTAGGTGGGCTCCCTTTAAATTATTGGTATACTTATTATCATACGAATAAATAGATTTAGGAAGGTTCAATGGCATGTATTAGATTACTTAAATAATATGAAATATAAATTTAGAATGCCAGATTCATAATTCTCATGCAGTTGCCAATATGTCTTCATTGGATTCAATTACAGATAACAGATGAGCAAAAAGAAATTGAAATGCCATAGTTGTTTCTTGATTATCAAGTATATCAGAACCTCAAAACCAGTTACATTATTACGTAAATCTTCAAATTATAAACCATAAAATATGAACTCTATAAGTATGAATGTGACTATTTGGCCTTTCAATAAAGCAGGATTATGTATTTGTTCTGTACTTAATATTTGTACTTAATTTTGTGGCATTCTTCTTATTCAGCCAGAAGATGTTTCAAATTTTATTTGAATGCTAACATACTACACTGATCCTTTTTATTATTAGAAAATACAATCAATTAGTGATATAGTCAATAAAGCAAGAGCTATGTTATTGGTGTAAATGTCCTCCAGGGCATATTAAATAAAAATTTTAGGAAAACAATAATGCAAATACGTACATAATTGAAAGTAGGAAAGTAATTAATTACTCTAAATTATAACAGAACTAATTGAGAATAATTTCTCAAATGAGAAAGGAAGAAAATTGTAATAATAGTTGAGACCTGGGCGGGAGGATATTGGCTGATCAAAAGAGTAATTTAAACAATATTACCCTAGATATCTGTTCTCTATATCTCAATGAATAATCATTTTTACATTGTTATTCTTTTGACTCAATTTATAACTTTGGGATAGACACTAATTAAAACCCACCAACTAAGTTAGCAATATATAGACACTGTCACAGTATAATTTTTATGTACTTTGTTACACAAGAAAGCTTAAATATCCCTTGTATCCAATTTTAGATATAAAAATATAAAAGGCCATTCTTTTCTGAATAAAACTTCTGGTAATTTTTATGCCAATTATCAAACAGGTACATAAAGTTTAAAAACAGCTGGTATTTCAGAGGACATCTGTGATATGGCTAGAATAGACATTATGGATTTAGTAAACAATGCTATAAAATATAAACTAGGCTTTTAAAGGATAAAACATTCTTCTTTGTCTTACTAATATCTATAATAAAATGTATCAGAGAGCAATAGCTAAAAGGAAACTTTTTAATGCATTTCAGATATCCCTTTTCTTATGTAGCTATAACATATATTAACAGCTTTGTAGAAATTAAAATCAATGAATTGTATATACACATCTTTGTACTAAAAGCATAAGATGGAATTGATTTAACTCTATACTTGTAACTATAAATGATAAAGGTTCGTTATTAGATAGTTCAGATGTGACCAAAAATGATATTCTAATCAATTACTGTTTTGGAGCTATACTTTGAAATGAAGCACATATAGAGCTGAGTTTACATTTAGAATTTAGAATTTGACAGAAGACTAACTGAGGAATTAAACAAATTTAAATATATGATGAACTATTTTTGCAGAGCTGACCTACATTTTGTTTAAAATAGAGAACTTTTTCCAAAATCCTCTTAAAACCAACCCTGCATTTCTCATTCTTTGCAAATTACTTGTTTTATTTTCCTGAAAATGTTTAGTTTCTTATTAATAGATTTCTTGATTTTCTTTTTTTTAAGATCACTCTATAGCAATCATTCTTTATTAACTTCTTTTCTTTTTCTTTTCTTTCATTTAAAAATAAAAACCTACCTCCAAAATTTCTTCTTTCAACTCCTTCATTCTCTACCTCCTGCTGACATCTGTAGACCTAATTTCTCTCATCTTTCAGTTGCTATACAAACATACTCATCTTCTATTCACCCCTGAACTCAGTGGTTGAAAACATCCTTGCACATCACTCCAAAGGACCACCTCACTCATCATAGTCACCAAAACCACTAGTGGTGCTAAATTTTTGGTCCTTATCTTACAATATTTGTCAAACTTTTCTAAGCATATAAGTATGTACAAAGTTTTATATCTAAGTATATACACATGCATAAGGTTAAGGTTCAGATATGGGCTAAAAAATGCTGCAGTCAGAGCAAAACTTTTTGAACATTTGATTTTGATAGTATTTTTGTATATAAGACATTGTTCTCATCACTGAATTGTTGGATTGATTGGTTGATGATCCAGGAAGTTATTTTTTTTTTCCTGGCATTCTCTGTACTGACAGTAGATGAGAATGAATTCATAAATTTACGAAGCTGTGTAGCTGATCTCTCAGTAACATTCTTAAATAGTCTTGAAATGTTCTGCACCTATGTTTTGTGAAAAAAACACTCAATTTTTTTTTCTTCAAGTTTCTATTTTTATCCTTTGTCTCATTTTTATTCTTCCTGATTATTTCATCTGGTTTAGTAATTTTGATTAGAATATGCTATAATTGTTTGTGTCCCCCCAAAATTCTTAAGTTGAAACCTATTCCCAATGAGATGGTATGAAGTGGTGGAGTTCTTGCGAGATGGTTAGGTCATGAGGGTGGTGCCCTCATAAATGGAATTAGGGCCCTTATAAAGGGTTAAAGATATCAGAGTTCTCCCCTTCTAATATGTGAGGATATATAGAGAAAAATGTCCATCTATGAATCAGGAAGCAGGTCCTCACCAGACATTGAACATGTCAGCAACTTCATCTTGGACTTTGAAGTCCCTAGAACTGTGAGAAATTTATGTTATTTCTAAGCCAACCAGTTTATGATATTTTGTTGTAATAGCCTGAATGGATTAAGACAGTATCCCTATATTGATTACTCTTAACTATTTATCTTGAAGGTAGAGCTTTCAGCTGAGCTCCGGCTTTGCATGTTCAATTGCCCAGTGGAAATTTACAATAGTCTATATAGAGAGATATATCACACTGGCTTTACCACCTGTATTGTATCTCAGTGAATGCTAACATCTTTATCTTCATCTTCATTAATCACACTAAATCTTCTGAATCTTTATTCTTTCATATCTAGCCACTCTTTTAACTTCCCTTCTCCTCTACTATCATTATTTTATTGATACCTTATCTCTCACCTAGATGACTTCAAAAGCCTCCTAAATGTCCTCCTTGCTTCCAGTTTTGTTTCCCTCTAATGTGGTCTCCATATTATATGCAGAATCATCTTTAGATTGAAATTATGATCATTTTTATTGTCATGGAATAAAATGCAAACTCTCTAGCATGGTATACAAAATCATTCATAACATGGCTTCTGTTCATTTCTTGTTGCACCAGACTCACATTTTATGTTGCTATTCTGAGCTACTTGGATTCCTCCATATAGATCATGATTTCTCTTGAACCTAGGACTTTTTACATGCAGCTCTCTTTGATGTTAATCACCCTAATTCTCCCCTTTCTACCTCCTACTTTTTCTTTGTCTTCAAAATTTAGCTTGGACACTTGCCTAAATTCAGACCCTACATAGAGGAGGGTCCTAGGACCCTCCTAGGGTCCATTCCTAGGAAAGGAATAAAGGCAAAAAAAAAAAATCTAAGCAACATTTCTTCATCTCCCTAGGTTGACTTGACAACTCCTATCTTCCAGCTCTCTGTAATGACTAGCTCCTTTGTTGTTAGCCTCAAATTATTTTCTGATTTCTCTTATTCCAAAATGTCCTAGTCAACCCAGTAATTTTCCTAACTTACCATCCTGTGTTTATTTCTCACAGTTCTGGAGGCTGGAAAATTCTAGATCAAGGTGTTGGCAGATTCAGTTCTTGGTAAGGACCCTCTTCTGGCTTGTAGAAGGCTGCTTTTCACTGTATTCTCTCATGGCAGAGAAAGAAAGCTCTGATAGCTCTTCTTTTTTGTATAAAGGCACTAATCCCATCATGGATGCTCCACCTTCATGACCTCATCTAAAGCTAATAACCTCCTAAAGGCCTTACTTCCTAATACTATCACATTTGGGAGTTAGGGATTCAACATATGAATTTTGGGAGGACTAAAACATTCAGTCCATAACACATCTTATATGTGCCATGCCCTTAAAAGGCTATGCCCATTGAAGAACATATTTGTTAGCCATTCATTTTAACCTCCTTGTAACCAACTTTATACCCTCACTTCTCATCCCTAGTTCTCTACAGAATCTACTGGTCCTTTTGCAGTTAATGTCTTTGACCATTTGATATTATTGACAATTTTTGTCAAGTCCTTCTATTTTGTACCATTCTTCTGAGTTATGTCTATGCATCTTCCTGGGTTTCTTACTAGTGTTCTAATCTTCCTACTTCCTCTTGCTAAATCTCTTTTGCTTTCCTCTCTTTTTAAAAATTATGTTTCATTTTATTTTTTTAGTTCAAAAAAGTCCATTTTATTTATTTATCTAGAAATTATTCTTTATTGTTTAAATTACCATGAATTTTTAGCACAAGATTTAACATCTTGATGATCACCAACGTCTGGGCTCCGGGACTTGCTCCGCCTCTCCCAGTCCTTAATGGCCTTTAAAGGGAGAAACGGCATGAACACAGACCAAGTGAAATGGTGGCAGGTCCTTCTTTCCCAGTCATTGGATGAGCTTCAATTCTTGTCCAGAACAGGAAGAGCCTTTACTTAAGAACAATCTAATAAAGAATTTGACCATTGCATTATTAGATCTCTCTTAACAACTTAGATTTATCAATGTTATGGGTCCAGTCTCATTTGCCTCTGATCTAATTTTTTTTCATTTTCTAATTTACTTTTTGTGTATGTAATTTTAATAAGTAATCTCACTCTCTGTGCAGTAATAAATCAATCTAGTGCAAAGAAAAATCCCTCAAACTGGAAGAGCCTCATCTTACTTCAGAAAGAGGAAACAGAGGTTTTACTGGTCCTCTTCTTCTCAAGAGATAACCAAACATTCTCCCAAAGTTCAAAATGTTACTTCTGGCCGAGGAATGTAAATAGAGGCAGCTTTTGATGGGCTGATCCAATTCACTTAGAAAGGGCAGCTGGAACCACTATGCAGGCAGCCTTCTTTGGAAATTTCTTAAAATCAACTCTTGAGAATCATCCATGATTATGCACAAAGGCTCTAAGGCCCACACTACTTCTGCTATTTCATCTCATGAGTTAGAGTCAGGGGAGGCATTATAATTGTCAGCAGCAAGAGCAGTAGCAGTGGCCCCACGAGGTAGGACCTCAAAGATCTGGGGCATCCAGTTTCCTTTTTCCACAATGCCAACAATGCATGCTTGGTGACTCTCTCCATGCTTGGGAGATCTGATTTCAGAACAAAAGTGAGCCACCTATTCTCTTGGCAAACAAAGCAGTAATCCCCCAGAGGTTTCACCTGAGGTTCCTTGAAGGAGCTCAAACCACCTACTGGCCTTGCTGATGACAGCCATCTTGGCAATGATTGGCAGATTATGAAGGACAAAGGACATCTGTTGTTTTGCATGGTTCTGAGAGTGTCCTAGAATGCCAAAGCCTGCAATATCTGTGGCCACATGGGCATTAAATGTGTGCATTAATCCAGCACCAGTTCTGTTTAGGGTAGCCGTATTGAGCATAACTTCCTGACAGGCCAGCTCCACCTCTTCTTTGGAAACTACCGTCTTTACTTTATTCCATCTTTCAGGATTATCCAGCCATTGGTAAGCATTGACAACAATTTGGGTTCCTAAGGGTTTGGTTTACACAAGCACATCACCAACAATACTCTTGTCAGGCATTATGAATTCATTTGACTGACACACCACAGTGGCAACTCCACCAGTGATGATGATCCAGGAGTTGACCACCATCTGTCCACCAGTCACTGCAGTCCCTCCTTCCTCCGCAGCATCCCGAAAGCCTTTCATCATGAGTAGTGTTACCTTTTTGCCTTCCTCCTCACTCATATTCTTGCTGACACTGAGTAACATTAACATGTTGTCACATTCAGTAATGCCCATGGTGCAGAGGTCACTTAGCACTTTGACACAAGCTAAGTGCCCCATTATGTACAGATCATCTACTAAGGCATAAAACAAGTTTGTGGTCTGCACCAGTGATAGGCCCTCGTGCCTCAGGGGGATGATGCAGGAGTCCATCCCAATGCCCAGGGCTGGAAAGGTTGGGCTAGGCTATCTTGGCTGGCAGGCCAGCTTCCTGGGCCACTTCTTCCTGGCTCCAACTAGGCCCTGGCCCAGCAGGGGGCCACACATCCAGCTGCATCAGTAGTGTTGGGAATTTGAGCAGCATCTCCTGCGGGACCTTGCCCCCTCACCCCTTCATGTCAGAGAAGCCTGTCAGCCACCAGCTCAGGCTGAGTCCCAATGCCTGGAGCTCAGAGGACTGGGAAATCCTTTTCTTTAGTCTAATTCTCTCTCCAAAGTGTTAGATTAAATTACCACATCTCTGGCTGAATGATCTCCAAAATTCCAAATTTAGCATGAACAAAGTTGATATAAAATTCTTCCTCCATCAACTAGATCTAATATATAAATTCCTTTACTAGTTTTGTAACCATAGGTGAGTTACTTAACCTTTCAATGCTTCTGTTTCCTCACCTGTAAAATGGGAATAAAATAGTACCTACCTCCAAAGTCTGATGTAAGGATTGAAGGAGTTTTTGTTTGTTTGTTTGCTTTTTGTCACTCGCTCAAATGTTCATTTTTTTCTAGCATTACTCTATTTTATTCTCTTTGCTAAAATCTGTTTATGGTCCTTTTATTCTTCACTTAATTACTATTTCTTTCAATGCTCTTAACCTGTCTGTTTGCTTTTAGCTTCTATTCTTTTCTAATAGACCTGTGTAACTTATCTGTTCCGTGTTTCTGATACATTCAATACACAGATTTTAAGTTGACAATAAAGTTGCTATCTTACTAAAATAGTGCTTATACATTTTTTGGTATAATTAAATAAATATTTCTAGGTTCCTATTTTCTCTGCCCAGTGTTAGTTTCACTGTTTAACTCAAATTACCTCCTATGCCCTACACTTGTTACTTTTGTTAAGCACAAATGTGTTACCATAATGTCAACATTTAACATAAAAATATAAGTACAAGAAGAAAAGTTGGCAATATTTATTATAGCCTATGTTAAGCATTAGTTGTCATGGATGTGTAATAGGAAAAAATAATCATGATTTATCCCCGTGTGCAATTTAACACTTCAGAGATGACAGATATGCTTTTGAGAGAGAGAGAGAGAGAGAGAGAGAGAAAGAGAACTGAACTATAATGACAGGAGAATGAAAATATGATTTTGGACACATTTTCTTGGGAAAAAGAAAGTTACCCAACTTGAACAATCCATTAAAAGAGCTGAATTATTATAGATTGAGTCTGTGAAAAGACATCCATAACATACGAACACACCTGAAGAGGCTAGGTTTTAAATGAGCAATCAATCATTGTGAAGTTCTTAAAAATTTATTTTACTTATTTATTTTTAAGTTTTAAGAAATTGCATTCTTTACTGCTATACCTTTAGGCAGAAACTAAAGTAAAATATACCATATGCCAAACATACACTTCCAGGACTATCAGAAAGTAATAACTTTGGGCTAAGAGTTTTATTAGGTTGCAGATCTTTTATTTCCTCTTGTGGATACAAAGAAAGTTTTAGAAAAAAAAATAACTACATTGTTTTCCCAACTTCTTAACATGTGTTAAATCCACTCAGTTAGAAAATGGAGACAATCAAGTGAGCATGAAACACTGAGAATAAAGAGCTTCAGTGGCCTCTTAGAAGTTATTGGAGAGAATCTATGCCCAAGGAGATACATAGAGTGTTTTTCTGCTAGTCTCTGAAGTGCTTGCTGAGTCAGTGACCCTTAGTCATCTGACTCAGTTTGCCTTAACCTGACTTTTTCAGACTTTGCCCTCTAAACTCTAATTAATCCTCACGCTAGCTATCTCCTTTGAAACTTGCCCTACTTTACTATAGCCTGACTTCAATTATAGTTCTTGCCCCAACTCCCCTCACAGACATGTCAGCAGTTTGGTTCTCCAAACCATGTTCTCAATAATATATTACTTACAATTCTGTATTCTATGACTTTTTTTGTGAGCTGGAGTAAGAAAGCAGACCAACGTGGGTGACCATGTTTTATAATTTAACTCAATTAACATATTTAATTGCCAAATACCTCTCCATCCTACCTTGCCCCATCTCATGAAGTTGATGACACTAGCTTCATTTTATTACACACTTGAAGGATCCTAAATCCAACATTGTTAATCAATTTGGCTAAGGCTATACAGTTAGTAAGTTACATAGGTGAGATTCAATCTGCACCTATATGAGATTTCCATTATACTTTCCTGTCTCTGTTGAAAGATATTTGAAACTCAGTGTTAGAGAGAATAAACATTTAGAGGGAAAATCTAGAAGGTAGACCAATATGGAAATTGTTCTTTGCTCTCCTCCATAATCGTCAGTATTCTGTAAGCCCGTTAGGCTCTTTCCATCATTGTATTAAGATAACACAAGTGAACATGTAGGTGCAGCAAATGTACTTATTACCATATGAACCATTATTATTGGGAGGGGGGAGAATAGCTAATGAGCTTCTGTGCTTCTCTTGGTGATTTAATTGATTGCTTGATTTGTTCTACCAGTCTTTCTCAAACCTGAAGGCAATTGCATTGGTCTGTAATCTCTAGAATCATCAATTTTCTTTCTCTTGTATAAAGGCAAGCACATTACACTGGCCGTGTTCCGGTTCCCAGGGACCCTGAGTTATTGAAAACAATTGATGAATGCACTCATAATCTAATTCTTAACTACCTTAATTGAATATATTACCATGTGCTAATAAATTGGACCACATAGGCAGATGTTCCCTTTAAACTGCTCTTCTTCCTGTTTCACCAGATCTTGTTTTTGGCCGTAACTTCCATCTATAAAAAGACACATTTTCTTAGACTTTCCTTTTTGTTATGTCTAACTGAAATTCTTTTCTCCATATTATAAGTTTGTGGAGGTGTTTTAGACTAAGACTTCTTTGTGTATTTTCTCCCCAATAATAAGAAGACAACACTAATAAGTATAAATTCTCTTAATGTGCTAAGTACTGTGTTAAGTCCTTTATATAGGTACGTCTATTAAATTCTCAGTTACCCTATATGTTATTCTATTCCTTATTTTACATTTGAGAAGTCTCAAGGACATCAAGGTCTTTTTTGTACTCTGTCACAGTTTGAAAGTGACAAAGTCAGATTCTAACAGAAGATCTGAGTCCAGAACTGTCATCTTCCACCATGAAGCTGTCCAGCTTCATTTTTTTGTTCAAAGTCCAACTTGATGCAAAGAATGTAGTTCAGTTCAATACCGAACCAAAATTGAACTAAATGCAGTACAGTTCAATAAATATTTATTAAGGGCCATTATATTAAAAGTATTAAGAAATCAGTTTGATACCATAATATGCTGTGTTTTATATACCCAGTTAACCTAGATCATGTCGTTTTTCTTTTCCCTTTTAGCTTCCTACAAGCTTCTGGTTTAAATATTTTGTTTCCATGTGACTTTTTATGAACATATTTTTCTAAAATTTAGCAGTATTTTTATGTGTAATCATTCATTTTAAAAATATGTAAAGTTTATATATGCCATTCTACACAAATTAAGTGATAAGGACCTTAATAGTTGGTAATGTATTATATTATTTTTTTCTCCTCCATAGAGCCTCCCTATTAAGCAAATTTACCAAGACAATTGGTTCTGAATAAACAGAGATTTGCTCTCCTAAGGAACATTTGCCAATGTCTGGGGACAGTTTTCATTGTAACCACTTGGGGGTTTGGGATACAGGTATCTAGTGTGTAGAAGCCAAGGATGCTGTTAAACATTCTACAATCCACAGGGCAGCATTCTACTGAAAAACATTACCCAACTCAAAAAACATCAGTATCGACACGACTGAGAAATCCTGAATCCTAGATTATCCATGAGGTATTTACATCAGTATGAAATTAGGAATGAACTGTGTATTCTTCCTTTTAGGCAAATGACTGTGGTTTGATTGTCTATATTTTTCCCCTACGTCAAAATACCATGCCTCCAAAAACCCCTCCCACCATGCTTGTCAGTATTTTAATTAGATGTCAATATTGTAGTTTCTTTAAAACAACATAAATTTGTTGATGATGACAGTGACATCTGTGAAATTTTTGACCAAAAATTTGTTCAATTCTCAATGGTTTTACTATGTTGTTGATGTTTTTTGTTAAAGTAAATTTCCAGACATCATGCATTTGTCAAAATTTGAGTATTTTATAACACAACCAAACATTTATCTAGCATCTTAATTTCTAGTCCCTTTAGATATAGTCTTCTGTCATCGAGAACAAGTTCCTGGCTGCTATGAAATTGAATTTGCTTTCTTCAAATAGTTTGAGTACAATTGTCATTTAGTAAAATAAACATGGCTCTATTATTTCTTAATGTCTTCCTTAACAAGAATAAGATTAGACTACATCTCACAAACTCCCATTGGGGAGCACTTAAGAAGTGAGTAATATTTCTGTCTGCCTAAGTCAAGTAATCCCAATTGTAAGTAATTTACAGGAAGGCATCAGGGACTGTTACAAGAGACATACTGCCATGTGTCACTGGAAATCAGCATCTCCCCACATGTTTGATCAACGGCCAGATGGAAGCTTTTATCACATTTATTTAATCTGAAATACACATGGTAATTACACTGGACCTTTGATTCAAGGCCTTATTAGTGTCTCCAGAGAAGTCAGGAAATGAGTTTCTCAGTTGCAAACTGATGTAGTCATGACCCTCTGGGTAGAATTTACATCTATCACTGGCTAGACTAGAGTATAGCTACAGATTACATTGTATCTCAAGAAAGTAAAATAAAAGCTTAGATAATTTGTATGAGAGGAGA
>CM052436.1:29307424-29322881 GCA_028533085.1 Varecia variegata
GACCAGGCTGAGGCCCGCAGATCTAAGACCAAGGAAGCACGCAAGCGCCGTGAAGAGCGCCTCCAGGCCAAGAAGGAGGAGATCATCAAGACTCTGTCCAAAGAGGAAGAGACCAAGAAGTAAAACTCCCCCCTCTTGTCTGTACATAGTGGCCTGGGTCATAACATGTGAATCATTTGAATAAAACGAGCTTTGTCTGTTAAAAAAAAAAAAAAAAAAAGAAGTATTCACTTTTAAAGATAAGAAGGATAAGAAACTTGACCAAAGTTATATAGCAGTAAATGGTTTAACATTTGGTGTAAAAATTTGTTCAGAATTGTATGAACAATGTCCTCCACTTGAAAATTTTTTACTGACTTTTCTGTTAATCAAGACTTGATTTTGGAAACATTTATTTAATACATAATAAAATAATTAAAAATTTATATGATAAATTTTAATTTATTTTTAAGTAAAATTTATATATAATGAAATAAATTTGTGTAAAACAATATATAATTTTCTTTTTATAAAAATGATCTTGGAATTTTTGAATTATTAAGTCAAAACATAAAAACCAGGGATTTTTTGGCCAGTTGAATGTTTATCCACAAAAAAATAATATTAATATTTATATATTCAAAGTTCAAGGATGTTGTTATCATAAAATTTCATTTTTTAAGAGATAGTATGTGTGCTCCAGATTATCAAGGACTAAATATATTTGCCATCAAATTTTAGACAATAAGAAGTGGTAAAGTAACTAGATATTGAGAGGGGTAAACAAACCAACCACTGGTAAAAGGAAAATTGTGACTAGTCCACTTAGATTTTAGATGCAATAGATAATATTGATTGTCATTATTGTTCAGAAAATATTAACAGATGCAGTAGAAAAATAAAATGCAATATTGATATCAATAGAAAAGAAAAGCATTAAGGAACAACTGAAACACTATTTAAAATAATAGGAAAATTTGGCAAGGTGTGGTGGCTCACGCTTGTAATCCTAGCACTCTGGGAGGCTGAGGCAGGAGGATTGTTTGAGCTCGAGACCAGCCTGAGCAAGAGCAAGACCTCTGTCTCTACTAAAAAAATAAAAAAATTAGCCTGGCGGGCTTGTGTATGCCTGTAGTTCTAGCTACTCAGGAGGCTTAAGCAGGAGGATCACTTGAGCCCAGGAGTTTGAGGTTGCAGTGAACTATGATGATGCCACTGTGCTCTACCTGGGGAGACAGATTGAGACTCTGTCTCAAAAAAATAATAATAAAAATAAAACAGTAGGAAAATTAAATAAGTTTGATGGTCAGGAAATAAAAATATCTTGACAAATTTAACCTTTACAAATATTAAACATACTGCTTTAGAAAACAAAGTACAAAAAATGAATGGAATCAAAGAAGATAAATAGAGAGAGAGGGCATACAATTTGATTAAAAAGTAATAAAATTTTTTGGTATTTAAAAAATTTTATATTTGTGTATTTAAAGGTATTAAAAATTTTTAGAGCAGCAAATATGTGGTTCAATATCAGAAAACCATACAGTGCACTAAAAGACACTGAACACTTGAATAATTGAAGACTCATGATTCTGAATAATGCACTTATAAAACAAAATCTATCTATAAATTAATACAGTCCTAATAAATAATCTGTTAAAATTTTTGATTTTTCCAAACTTTTTCTGACCTTGACTGGAGACTTCTGCAAAGAATTAAAATGCTTTTTGAATCAACAATACTAGTAGGGGATTGGACATACAGATCACTAATATAGACTAAAATATGCAGAGTCACATTGAATATATGCACTTATTTTATGGTAGGTTACATAAAATTACTGATGAAAGAGATATTATGAGAGACAACTGGCTGTTAAAAAAGAATTAGTTATACTTTAAACTTTAGCCTCAAATCATAGACCAAAATACATTTTAGATGGATTAAAATATAATAATTTAAAGGGTTAAATGACAATGTTAGCTCTATATGCATAAAATCTGATCATGGCAAAAGTGTTTCACATCATGACCCACAAGCCAGGTGTCATAACACAATAGTCTGATAGATTTGATTACATAAAATGGTAAGACTCATCTATGACTAAATATACCACAGATAAAGCATAAAGAAAGATTGATAAATATGGTAATCTTTTTGTAAAGAGAGCTGTTAAAACAGAAAATTTGAGTGGAAAAATGGACAAACTGCATAAATGGGAATTTCAAAATTAATGAATTAATATGGCCAAAAATACTTAGATATTATTATTGTAACCTGTAATTTAATGAAACCAAAATATTTAAATTGAGATGACTTTTTTTTTCACATGAAATTGGCAATTTTTTTAAAAATTATAATGTCTGATGTTAGTACGATATATGGGGAAAAATATCCCTCAGGTAGTAAATGAAGGGTGAATTTGTACAATCTGCAATATACTATGGCAATATTTATCAAAAGTCTTTACAAAATATTTATATCCTTTGATCCAACAATGCTACTTCTCAGAATTTATCTTCAGGAAATAAGACAGGTACAGAGATGTAGGAAAAGCAGTGATTTCTAAGTTCCCAAAGGAGTGCTCAGTTCTGAAAGATATTCACCAAATAAAATGGATATGATTTATGACAGTCTGTATATGGGGACTTGAGCAAGAGGCGGGATTTTAAATGGATTCCAAAGTATTTAGCAAAGAATTGGAACAGGGAATTCAAAGACATGACAGGTTTATTTTTTCTACATTTTTTGAGATTTATGGGCAATACCAGATATTTAGTAAAACATAAGAAATATATAGCAGAAATCTAAATTAAAACTAGCTGCTGTAACAAATTAATTTTTAATGCTTAGTGCTTTAAAAATAAAGCTTTTTTTTGTTTTATTTTTTCTCTCAAGCACTTCAAGGGATGTATTCTTAGTTGAACAATTTTCTTCCAGGTACATATTTGGTGACCAATAGCTTTACTTCTTCCTGTCACTGTCTTACCTTCAACTTATATCCACCACGATCACACAGGAGGGTTACATGTGGGAGGTTTTCATTACCTGGGCCTTCATTCAATTGTCTGGAACACAAATCACATTGTTACACCAGCCTACAAGTCAGGCTGGAAAATGCCCAGCTCTGAGCACTGAAAGCCCAGGAAATGTTTGGCATCAGCTAGAAATCTCTGCCCTAGTACACTCTTCTGATCACCAAATGGTTTTTTGCACCTGTTTTCCCTCACATGATTCACCCTGAATGAAGAGACAACCTAAAGTGCCATCAACCCAGTGTATCCAATTCAAAGTCCAATATCTTCAGATGTGTGCAATCCTCTTCATCATATTTAGATGAATTAGTCCAGGTAAAAAGAAAACAAAAGCGAAACACAAGTCATTAATGTTCCTCTCCACCCAAGCACAACACACGATGATAAAACAGAAAGAGGAGAAGCCTCCTTTTAATAATAAATGCTCCCATTTGGAAATATAGGAAAAATAGGAAACATAGATTAGTCATTGATCCATAGAAACTATGAAAACATGTGAGGCTGGCATGAAAAGCCTTGAGCAATAGTTGTGGTTCCCTGAAGAAACTGGATTCTCCTCTGTTTCTTTTTTTTTCCTTTCCCCGATTCTACTCTCTGGGGAGTTCCACCTTGTCAATCAAATTCCATTACCGTGTCTGAAGTAGCTCTTGGGGACTGTGTCCTCCATTGGAGCTACACAGCTTTTACATACAGTCCACGTGTTGCTTTCATCAAGTTTAGTGGTCTACAGGTTGTTTGAAGTTTAGTCAGACTTTTTTTTCTGTCCCAACATATGATTCTTCGACAAAACAGTTCAATTAAAAGCATAGTAGACTCCTAATCTGTTTGTCAGATTCATGTTCTTATCATCCCACTGTAGTTTTGGAAGGCATTATTACCAAGCCTCATTTATTTCTTGACTTTCTGCCCCTCCTAAATTCCCCTTCTAACTTATAAACAATTAATTATAAAACTATCTGCAATAATGAACTTGCAGAGTAGGTAGTACACTCAATCTAATTTTTTCCATAAGGCTGAGATTTAGTGGATTTTGTTGCTTGAAGCTTCGCTCATTTTTATCCCTTACTATGTGACTTCTATAAATGGCTAATTTTCTAAATTTTTGAGTACCCAAATGTCTGGGTTTTCTTACGGTCTTTTCACTTCTGCTTGAAAACTGCCAATCCTTTTCTGGGCTGATTTCTTTCCTATAATACCTTATTAAAGACAGAATGTTAAAGTAAATCACTGAATCTCTCTCTTTCCTACCACTTTGTCTAGAAATACAAGTTCCACTCGCACTTAATCCTCAACGCTGAGTATTAATCTTCCTCTTCCTATCAACATAGAGCAGAGTTGCAATCCTCCCTTCTCATTGAAATACATTCTTCCCTTTAATTAACTATACTATCCTCTCCAAGATCTCTTCCTACCATACTATTCTCCCCTTCTCAATCTGCTCTGCTGGAAGTGCTTCCTCTTTGTGGGTTTTAAATATGGGAGTTCCCCAGTGGTCAGTTCTCGGACCTCTTCTTCTATCTACACACTCCTGGGGGAGTTAATCAATTTCCATAGTTTTAAATAATACTGATATAATGATAAATCTCAAATTATCTTCTTCAGCCCCAGCCTTTCCCATGACATAATTTTATCTAAATAATAGTGTGATTGTGTTTGTCATACACACACACACACACACAAACACATACATACATTTTTAGATTTAGGTGAGGAGAAAAGAGTCATATAGCTATACAAAATCATATATTTGTATTTATTTATCCAATCTTTCCTTTAAAATGTAAGCTCAGTGGCAATAGTTATTAATGTATCAAATGTTATATTGCTATATACAATATACCTTGTATACTATAGGCACACAATAAATATTTGTTGACTCAGCGATTGATGTAATACATGTTAATGTGATTTTATTTTAATAAAAGTGTGCACATTTTCAAAATAACTCATTCTAATGTAGATATATTTCATACATAAGTAACACACAGATTAGAATAATATTTTTCTCTCTTTTTCAGATCCTAATGCTCTGGCTGGCCAGACTGGCCCTGACCATGCTCTTATAGGAGGAATAGTGGCTGTAGTTGTATTTGTCACGCTGTGTTCTATATTTCTGCTGGGTCGATATCTGGCAAGACATAAAGGTATGTTATATTTAATTAGAGTACTCTTAACATTGGTGGAATAAATTTTAAAGACTAGCTTCATTATGAAATATATGGGTGTATATATGTTTCTGTGTGTGTGCGTGTGTGAAGAGAGAGAAAGAGATAAATAATAAATTGTTTCAGGGAATTCTTGATTATTTTACTTGACTTTAGAGTTGGACTGGCTTAGCAAAATAATGTTTAGCCAATGGCCAAAGGTCACAGAGTGAGTCAGTAGCTCATAAAAAAACAGATGAAAGTTTATAACTTTCTAGAACTAGAATCCAACTATAACCATTCGGTCAATATTTTTGTTTGTAAGTATATGGAAACGTGTAGCCATATTAGTGAGGAAAATATGTGAGATTTTCCAGCAGGCAAGGTCGCAAACTATTGATGCAATCTACCTTTCCATAGATTTACCAAAGTGAATGGTGACACTTTTGACGTGATCATTATCAATATTGTAACAAAGTACCCTGATTTCCACTGCTATAGGGCTCACATGGTCTTTATCCATCATCATTAAATAAGTCAAAATTACTCATTGCCCGTTTTAATTTGGCTCTTGCCTCTATTTAACCAAACCACAGCTTTACCTACAACACATAACTGAAAACTGAAAGAACTGGTACAACTTTAGACGGGTGATTTGTGGTTTGTTATGTCTAACCGTATGTTTCAACATATAAGAAATCTGGCATAAATTCCTTCCTAATTGAATGTAGCTTAATGCTGGCTATTTTACTAGTCTCACAGAGCTAACATGTTTTTCTTCCAATATACACAGGAACATATTTAACAAATGAAGCTAAAGGAGCTGAAGATGCACCAGATGCTGACACAGCCATTATCAATGCTGAAGGCAGCCAAGTCAATGCTGAAGAGAAAAAGGAGTATTTCATTTAAAAAGCAGGCCAAGATTCTGAGTTTTCGTTACCAGGCTGGCTGCTGGAGAAAACTGGCTATCATCTTTCAGAATTCATTTCTATCATCTTCTGCTACCTTTATTAACTTCCATACTGTACTGCTATCAGTAGCCAGTGTACACCAACAATCAGCTGTTGAAAGCATCATTCTTTAATTACTGTACCATCCATAATGCAGGACATTTCTTACTGCGTAAATTCACACCATTGCTCTTTTAACATACAGTGCTTGAATATACAGCCTTAACAATGTTAATCATCTCCTTGGATCATGACATTAAGTTGTTTTTATACATTAAAAAAATATGCAGAGATTTTCCCCCCCCTTTTTTTTCTTTAAGTCATAGACCTTATCAGTTTGTCATTGGACAGCTTTCACAAGTAACAGGATTAAGTAAAGACCTAATGTACTTTAGTTCAATTGAAGATTAGAGGTTTACAAATAATGTTTTCTACATGTCTGTCTTCAAAGACAACATGTTTTGGAAACATATGCCCTAGAAAACATAAACTGAAAAAAAAAAAAAAAACATTGTAGTATAGTTTTTTTTTGAATGTTTGAGATTATACTGGTAAAGCTGTATCAATTTGCTATTAAAATATAGTACTTGATACAGGAGCCATGTGTATGGATGGCAATCATGACATGATATCTTACATAATTATATAGATCCTACTATTAGGATATTGTAGCTTCATTTACCAATAAATTATTCCAAACATTTTACTGCTTTTGGAATCACAAAGATTTCATTCATTTCTCTAATTTGATTCTATAATTTATTAGCTCCATAAGAACTCACCTGCCTAAACAAAGTTGAAGTATCCATAGGGCACAATTTTGAGACATTTTAGTATCTGTATATAGTGCATATAATAAATCCAATTAAACATTATTTGATACATATTTAACTTTTTTGGCTGTATGTAATTCAGTCATAAGTAAGCATTTTCTAACGTCCATTATATCCCTTTAGATATTACTTAAACCGATATTATAAGTAGATAACATGTATTAGTATTTTTGTCTGTATGTCCTAGCACTGTTCAACAACAAATTTTCTAGTTCTTGTTAATTTTTATTTGTTATACAATGGAAGCACAATGTTATAAGGAAAGGTAATTTTAAGCTAACAACCAGTGCACAGCCTCAGGTTTTAAATTACAACCATAGTTGAATAATAACCTAAAAATAAACTTTTAGTTTGCTAAAAATTTACAAATTTTAATTTGGCAGTTCCAGAGCTGCTTATCTATGTTGGTTTGCCAAAAAGAAGTGTTTAAGATATGTTTTCTGTATAAATGAACTAATTCTTTATATTAAATTCCTGTCTATGCATTTTGTGAGGTACAAACTTATGAAACAGTGAGTGATAGAGAATTTCTGCCATGCTTTTAACTCCAAAGTAAAAGTCTCTTTCTCTGGATTATTTTAAAAATTTGGTGTATTTAACCTTTGAGAAATGCTGTATTCTTAAATATGACACAGAGTCAATCTAAAGTCTTATTATTTCTTCTAGTAAAACACAATATTGTTAGATTAGTTCTCATTAAATTTATTGTATGCTAAAGAATAAAAATCCAGTTAGTTAAAAAAAATACTTTCCCATTTACAAGCATTGCACCTTTAAGAAAAAACAAACAAATATGACAATATGGTAGCTATACTTGTGATGTCTGACAGCATGATGGCCTAAGGTTTTAAAAATAGTATCTTGGAATTTATTTTTGGGGAATGAGAATGGTTGAGTACAACACCATGTATTAATATCAAATTAAAGACAAGGGTGCTGTGTCTTAGATTATTTATCAGAAAAGTATAAATCGTTTAAGAACAATGTTAGAATTTTTAAGTTTTTTTGATTGTTGAAGCATTTATCTTGTTGATTTCTTACAAAAGAAAAAGGACGATGTCAGTCAAGCAGCACTTTTTCAGAATATACAGAACATAAATAATATGATGTGGTTGAGTGTTAACATAATAAATCATATACAGTATGACATTTTAAGGAAATAAGTCTGCATTGATGTGATTGCATGCTTGTTTTTACAGTTCACTCCATACCATCTGTGGAAAAATGCAATAATATGTTAATATAGTATGGTAGTTTGAGAGAATCAGGTAGGTGCTACTAGACACATTGAAACTAGAATAGGTTTATAAACTGTTCATATCTTTCAATGCATAATCTTTAGAAAGATTCCACAAATCAAAATTCATCCTGTTAGTACAAAATGGAAAGGTTCTTGTTACAGAATAATATGTGTAAACTGCATCATCAATTACTATTTAAAGCCTAATTTCAGGATGCACTTACAAAATTGCTACTCTTCATCGATGCTGCATTTACATTCCTCTTCATTTTATCTATATTCTACTTGGCTCCAACAGCTAAATTGTTGCCTAAATAACTCAATCATTATTTATAGCACTGTAAAATTGGAAATCCAAATTGGTTGCATTCCAAAATTTTTGATTCTTTTAACCCTTTAGAGTAATATCAAATCTTATTAGAACTCTTAAAAATCCAGTTAGATAAAACATTGCATTATTATACCAGTTATAATAATTGATATATTATAATTTGTGGGCTCTAATCAAATGTTTGCCAGTTAAATATAATTTGATTTTAATTAGATGTCATTTTTCTGTGACTGGAAAAAATACATAGCAATAAAATTGTATTTTCCTATCTTTAAAAATTATTTAATTTTCAGGCAAACAAGGAACTAAATTATAAAAATTCTGGTTATTTCTATTCCAACAAATCAAAAAATAATGACATAACGTTTCTAAATGGGAACCATGTCAATTGCAATGTTTGACGTATACACCCTTGTGTGCACACGGAGCAAATTCCTCTCTCTTCTAAGTGAGCACAATAACTACAGAACTCAATGAAAGAAGTGTGCACACACACATACTCTTAGTAGAATATGGAGCATTATTCTTTATCAAAAGTAGCTATTCTCTGCTAGTGTACTGTTTACAGTGTAAAGTGATTGTTCTCCATCAAAAAAAAAAAAAAAGTCTAAACAGCATTATTCTTTTTTTTCCCCCATTTTTGAGTGTCCTAAATAGAATGATTATCAAAATTAGGAAGAACAAGAACAGTTTGTGAGTGCAAGAGTAAAGCCAGAGAGCATGACCAGACTATTGAGCGTGTGCATGTGTTTATGATGTGTGCGTATGTGTTTATGTGTAAGAGAGGAAGAGAGAGATGGAAGAGAGAGAGAGAGAGACTTCAACTTGTTTTCTTTTACCAGAAAATCCAAGAAGCAGTTTAAGGAACCTGATATTGGAGTTTAATCTAGAAACTGGATGATCTCACATTAACTCAAGATGATACCCCACAATTAAAATAACAAATAGAGCAAGAAAACTAACTTTCCTAAATATGACAAAGAAGCTAACACCTCATTTATTTTTATTTCTTTGTAAAAATATAAATATCTCAATTAAAAAAAACAGGCTCATTTGTAATTATGTACTCATGATTGTAACAGCATTGAGATTCCATGTAGGCACATGTACAGCAGCTGTTTGACAGTGATGGCTCTTCCATGTAACTTAGCAGTTATCGTGTAATTTAGTGCCACTTATTGCAAAGTGTTACCAAGGGGAACATTTAAAATGCTTTTTCTTTTTCTTCGCACATGGGTAATTTAATGGATGAAAAATATAAAATTTCACATTATGTTTTTTAATTGTGGAGAAAATGCAAAACCTCATATCTTACTGTAACTTCCCCATGATTTTTCTAATTACTTACAGTCCTCTAAAAATGCCCAATAGTATCTCCCTTTGCAAATGTAACCTGTGATGAATATACAAAACAAAACAAAACCCAGTAATCACAACTGAAATAAATGAAACACCTAGTGAGAATCACTGTTGAGTAATGCTTTTATTAAGTGGCACAAAGTACACACTAAAAACTATGCAAAATATAGGTAACTACAGTGTATGTACATGTAAGTATCTTGTACTTGCTGTGTATGGATGTTGGAAACCCATGTAATTATAATATGCATTTTGAATATTGGGAAAGAGGAAATCTTAGTGTAGATAATAGAATTTGTTTTGAAATATACACTGGCAATATTGAAATATACTCAGTGCAATATCTGCAATTCTATTGCTGGATACTTAATGCAAAGGGATTTTAAAGGATTCTTCAACAAGATCCAAGAGGTTGCTAATCTTCACCTCTCACATACTAAAGCATTAGTTAAAAATATGATTTATTCAAGTTAAGTTTTCCTTAAACATTAACATTAAAAATTAAAATTATTATTTAGGTTAGTTTTTAATGTTATTACAGAGAAAGAAGTAACCTGAGTTTTAAACTTTGATTCATATTCTAATTGAATTTAGAATTCTTAAATTTTCTTTGAAATATGTGCATGTTTTCATAGATTGCAGTACTTTTATTGTAGGTACGAATTTACTCAATGAAAGAATATAGGGTACCTTTAATAGTTAAGTCACTGTATCTTAATGGGGATTTTTTAATCTTTTTTTTTTTTCTATTCATTTTTTTCCCTTTCTCTCTCTATTCTACCCCAAACAAGCCCTTTGCACTTATACCCTTCCAAAGGCAATGGATTGAAAGTAGCAAGATAATAAAGAGAGTTAAGGCGGACAACATATGAGAATGGGTTCTAAAATCATCAGCATTTTTATGTATTGAGATTATTAATATTGAATGCAATAGTTATTGGATATAGCTGGTAAGTTCTCTGCCATGCATACTTACAATAATCCTTCTACCTCTCACTTTTAACATGGGCTATGATACTTCAATATAAATAGAGGAAATAATTATTTAGAAGATATCCCAGGAAATTTAGAAGATATTTAGAAGATATCCCAGGAAACATTCTTATGGGACTATTATAACAATATACTCCCCAACCTCTGGGAAATCTCAAAAGCCAAGTTCTTTAGTGTGTTCTATGGTGTATGAATCTGCATTTGTTTTTGTTTTTCTATCATTAACTTTCCCCATAGGTAAAATATAACTTTATAAAAATAGTTCTTCTCATGCCTATTTAATCTTACAATGTAATTGTGTTGATTTTAAAAAATGATTTACATGGCAACACTTTGCAATCCAATCTGATATTATATTTAATTTTTAAAATGTAACAATTTCTTATAATTTAAAGATGTGCTTTAAGTAAAAATCACATATATGACTTATTTTGCATATAAATATTATCTATACAAGACAAAAATTTAAGTAATTTAAAACTCCTTCCTTATTAACAAATAATCTTCAAATAATGCAAAGTATTGCCACAAATGTCCACCTTATTTTGGCTGCATAAACATAATATGAATTTTTCAATGATGTAATTTAATTATCCTAAAAGAAAATGACATTTTATGAACAAATTTTCCTCTAGGAAAAAAAAAAAGATACATGAATATCTCAAATTATAATTATGAGTCTATAAAATATGCTTAAAGGTAAAATAAGATGTTTCTATGTTATGTGTTTATGTTACAAGTAATATTTGTTCTAATCTTTACCATCTTTTCCATATATATATAAACAAGAAATGTATGATTATTTTGGAGAGAATGGGCCCAAATGTGAAAAAGATGTAAAGAAAAAAACACTATTTTCCCCTATGAAATATACTGTACATTCCAAAAGAAGAAAAGTTAAAAGATATTTGAAGATTGCAGGGGCAAAAGAAAAACCTACCAGGGCTCAGCACTTAAGCACTTTTCCCACATCCAGGGTCAAAGCAGCAGTGATTCCTACATGGACTTTTAAGTGCGGTATGAAATGCAACACTACACTTACACACTGTACTGTCAAACCTCAAATACTTTCTTTCTTCAGATGCTTTTCCTTGTACATGATGCTGGTAGACACTTTTCTCTTTATATTTACTGATAGTGAAAGTCATGCGCAATAAAATATTAATGGTTGAAAGCAGTGGTCACCAATTGGTTAAAAGAAAAACTATGAAATGTAAAGTGAATTGTTATATCTTTATCCTTTTTGCTTTTCTCTGTGTTTTTAATGTATTGAATGAATCTCATAAATAGAAAAAATAATCTAGAAAAATTTCAAAGCTAGTACTTTTTCTCCTTCTAAGTGTATAAAATTCTAATCTTTTTACAAATTTATTTAACTGTACCTGCTGTACTTCTTGTAGATTAAATGATACAGTTAAGTCATAACCCAAGGATTTATGAGTTTGGGATTACTGACCTGTTTTCTTCATATTCAGTTCACATCAGTATTTGTGAATTGGTTGTTTAGCTTTTCATTCAACCAAAAAATATTCCCTCAAGAAAGCTCCATTTTTATCATAAATGTTTCAACATAACCAACATTAGAACAACTCTGCCATGTTAAAAAGAATTTAAAGACTTATCTCTGAAATGGTACCCAGAAATGCAGATGTTCCCAGTAATGTAGCTTCAAATATAAAATGTTCTATTTATATGAAATGAAATTCATGACTTTTGGAAGGGTATATTTATGACAACATAAAAATTAAATTCTGTGCTTTAAAAAGATTTGCCCAAATTAACCACACTGCACAGAAAATAGAGAAACACAATTATTGACTCTACTCTTGTCATTAACATTTTCAGAAAACAAAATGCATATTGTAATATTAGGTACATGACACTTGCATGTTGATATGCCTATATACTTACAAAGTATTCAATGTGTACTTAGTGGCGCTTAAAATATGTCATGTACAACTCTTATAAACATTCTTACAGGGTTCCCATTTGCACTTCATCTTTCAGTAAAGTCTTGTCAGAAAAAAAAGTTGTCTGATAAATATGAAAAAATAAAATTTGAATTTTAGTTATCTGTTGGACATTACTGAATTGTCTATTCATTTAGTACATTTTCTTAGGCTTGAAAACAAACATTGAAAGATGGAACTTTCTTTTTTCCAGTGCCAGGTGACAGAAGATGGTACAAAACATATTTCTTTATGCCAAACACATTATTTTGAATATGTTTTCTCAGCTTCATACATTATCCATCCATTTTAGTTTTCCTCAATGATGCTCATTTTCCTTGTACATTTCTAAATGAAAGTTTTAAAAATTAAGCATCAGTAAAATAAGTGTCATCTTATTTGTACAACATTTAATCATTACTCCTTGGAATATGTGAACCTTGTAATATGCTAAGGATAAAAAAATGTTGCTGACTTAGGGAAATTTGCTTGACATTGCCAAAATTTCAAAACTCTGTAAAGGTAATTTTACATTCACTTATATGTGTTTATTAATGTTGATTAGGAACAGAAGCAAAAATACCTAAACTTATTTTTTTTTAATTTTCACACTCTAATCAGTATTATATATTAATATTTCAACCACCTAAGATAATACATTTAATAATATATCCATCCTAAGCTTATGCCAATAAGAATTTGAGATAAGCTTTTAAATTTATGGAGGATTTTCTTTGTGTCTTTGGAAGTTTACTTACCATAAGGTATTTTATAGTCTACTTTAACAGATTTTGTTATACAGGGTAAGCCAAAGGCTGTACAAGAATTAGTGTCATTGGGTCTGATATTTGTGTTAGACCATGAAATATTCCATTAAAATTTATCTGTAAATACAAGGCGAGATTTTGTATCTGGTTTATTTGATTAAATAACATTTTATTTTATTTTTAATTCACATTTTTCCCAGCAAAGAAGCCCTTCATTACAAGTTAGAAAATGTGACATGTGTCAAAGATCAGATTCAGCACACACGTAAGAAAGTTGTGGCATTTGAAGTAACACATTCATAGACATGTGTCCTTTTTTAAAAAATGTTACCCAAAATGCTGACACTCACGGAGCTATTCAACCATATATGCATATGGTGCCCATGCTTCCTAGGTAAATCAACTCTGTTTTCACACATCTTTTTTTATTTTTTTTATTTTATTTTTTTATTCCCACACCTTCAAAACCTATTACTGTAATATAATTAAATTATCTTCCCAAATATCTTTTTTCTGCATTTTAAGCATCCCTATGTCAGATGGAGGAGTGAGATAATCCAATAAGTAAACTAAAGCATAATTATGAAATAAGTTTTATGACTTAATCAAACTGAAAATAAAAAAGAATAAATGACTTATCTTTCAACCCGTGTTCATTGTTAGGTCTGGAGCCAAGGGGGAGACACAAAAAGCCTCAGGTGTAGCAAAATGCCATTTATTTGAGCATCTGGTTGCAGACGGGTGGAGGCCAAAAAAAAAAAAAAACCGCGAGGTTTTTCCAGGTTGCGTGAGCAACACCTGCAAAGATAGGGGTGGGGGTAGCTTCATCCTTATCAGGGGGTCGCCTCAGCTGTCTGTGGTCAGAGTTAGATTTACAACCTCTGGACTCCCCAGGCTCCTGTGGCTTTTGTTTCACCGGCTTTATGATCACTATGTAAGTTTTCCCTTAACTGCATAATGTTCTATACATACCTTTCGGGTTCCCATCCTAAGCCAACCTAACATTCATGATTTCAAATTGGTTGGTATTTTTCCATGTTGATTGAAAAAAATAGGTTTGATTAATAAGTAAATACTTCATTATGCTAGAAAATCTAAGAAATCAGTTCACATTCTAAAGAGTGGCCATAGCAATGACTAGTGTCAGTACATTATTGAAAACCCTGAAAACATATGCCATGCACATACTACCAAAATTATCATTCATTTTGCCTTTACAAAACTAAATCCTTACACAGATGGAGGACATATAATATGAACACATGGGAGATTTAAGAAATATATTTTTATGTAGATTGTAGTTGCTATACAATAATAATGTAGTCTTAGGCACTGTTAAACTAATGATCTACCACTGGAAAACAACCTCATACCCTTGGAATACTCCAAACATTATTCTAAGATTTAAAAATATATTTAACTAATAACATTGATATATTACAAATATGTCTTTTTACTCCCAAATTAAAGTAATATCAGGCAGTAGAAATTTTTTCAATGTGTTGAGGGATAAAGAATTGGAAAATTCCTCAGGTAAGGTTTGTCTATTCAGCAATTTTACCAAAGTATGGGAACATATCTCAATATTCTTTTTCCAGGGATCAGAGAAGCTTTAGGAAACAACTTCTCAAAGGGTCAGCAATCCCACAAACTCAGTTGGCTCCATGACTAGAGATTTAGGATCTAAGGACTCCAATTTTTACCATATAATCTACCGATTACATATTCTTTTTTTTTTTTCATTTCTTCTTTTATTTATTTATTTATTTTTTTTTTTATTTCAGCTTATTATGGGGGTACAAAAGTTCTGCATAGATATATTGCCCATGTCCCTCCCAATCCCTCGAGTCCGAGCCTCAAGCGTGTCCATTCCC
>CM052436.1:29323381-29367054 GCA_028533085.1 Varecia variegata
GATGATCAGGGAAACCAATTTTCTGGTGAGTACATGTGGTGCTTATTTTTCCATTCTTGGGATGTTTCACTTAATAGAATGGGTTCCAACTCTATCCAGGAGAACCAAAGAGGTGTCGTATCAGCATTATTTCTTATAGCTGATATATATTCATTTGCTTTAAAAAGTAACTTTTCAAAACTAGATTTGTTTCCATGAAAACGTAAACCTGTCAACTTTGCACCTCTTGCTTTGAATGATTCATTCCCCTGTTTCAGCCTATTTCCTGCTCCTAATCACCGAATAACACTCATATTGCCTCAGATGACCCTAAAGTTCCTTCTATGGTCTCTAGGAATCATAAACATGAATTGGCATTTTTAATTATATTTTGATTACAGATTTTCCTGCTAATCTGGGGGAGTCATAAAAAATTCAACATACACACAGTACTTTCTTTGCTTAGAAATTTGGGCATATTTTAAGTCTAACCACAAACTCCAGGCTAAAAATGTATCTCTGCTATAGACTTGAATCAAACATGTCTCAGTTCTGAAAACACTTCTCATTCATGGTTGTCCTTTTTGCATCCAGACCCTACCTATGATCTTGGTGCAAAGGTACTGGAGTATCTTCATCACGTGATTCTCTGCTTCTCCCAAATACCTCCTGCTTCTCCAGAGACATAAAAGGAATACCATTTTCCCAAAGGAAGATAATTTTGAAGAAATCTGTAAAACCATCACCACATATTATAAAAAAGGATACTCAGGCCAAAGGTCACATGGCTATTTAGTGGAAGAACCTGATTTAGAATATAAATCTAACTACTGAACCATATTGCCTCCCTATTATGTAATTTTGTAATTAATTATGTAATTTAACATCAATGGTCATGCATAGATTTGAAGAGCTTATCGGCAGTATTCATCTGTCAGAGGTATGGTTAATGTACATTGCAGAAATCTTAGAGTCACCATTGTTAAAATTTGCAAGATTCTAAGCTTCTCTTATTGTCTTCACAGATTAATGATTAAAATACAATCGAGATGTAAATTTCTACTTAATGAGGTTGCTGACAGTAAGAAGGAACTGAACTAGAGATTTATTTTATTTTAGTTTTTAAATGAGGGTGTATAGAGGAGAAAGAGACCGTTTGGGAACATGCTAATGTATTGAGGGGAGAACTGAACAACTTTCTAGTAAAGAAGGCTTTGGAGACTCCAGAGGATCATAAGCATGTTAGGAAGTGCATGGTAAAAATAATCACATTTTCTTAATTTACTGTACAAATTGATCTGGAACTATGATGGGAAGACTACTGAAATGCCACTGGAAATTATCTTGTACTATAGGTGGTCAAAGATCATTATAAACAAACTACAGCAATAATTACATTTTTTTCAAATGTATAAAATAAATGAGTTGTATTTTGTCAAATACGTAAATATGAATCAAATTAATTTAGTTATATTTTGAAAAAACAGTTACATTTTGTCAAGCATACACACACACACACACACATGCACACATGCGTGTGCACACATACATATATTAGAATAAATTTAAATCCAAACTGATACAGCCAGGGATCTTACATTTATGACCTTATGCAGTCCTAGTTCTTACACAGAATGACTTATTAGTTGAGGCTATAATCCAACACTTAGCATCAGGGCTGACTTCACGGGTGAGTGACCAGTGGAGCAACACAGGACCCAGAACTCTGAAAACTCTGAATGGGACCCCATGTTTGGGATTTGATGCTCTCCAATGGCCACCTCAAAGTGCTTGGTAATTTTGTCCTTGAATTTTGTTTTGTAAGAGAAGTTCGATGAGACAATGGAGCATGTCCTGGATCATGTGCTGTAGGCTTCGGCTCATGTGAGAATCTACCTCTTACCACTTCTTTACCTCCCAGGACAGGTTATTGGCTGCCACTCTCCCATTCATATCCAGCGGCCACTGTAGCCCAAAGGCCTCAGCAAAGGCATGAGGAGGTTTTGGTTAGGATGTGCTTGCCCCAAGTGAGGAGTTGCAGGGCCTGCCTTGGTGCCTGTGACGGTCTGCATGAACCCTGAGTATCCCAAGTCTAAGAGAATTCAATGTTAAAAAGTGGATATTTACCATGCTAGAAGGCAAATGAATACCGTGCAAGAAGGGAAAGATTTTTTTTTCTGATTTTTGAAAAAAAAAGTCACAGTTTCATTTTGTACTAGGCCCAGAAAATTATGTAGCTGGCCCTGCTTGCCATTCTAATAATGTAGCAACATCTATTGTTTTCAAAATTTTTAGAATAACACCTGAATATCTCTAGATGCCTTAATTTAATGAGTATAGAGTAGGATTTGGGATTGTAATTTCTTCTCTTTTTTTGTTTAAACATGCTATAAATCTTGCCTCTTTTCTATTTTAGCAGAGACACACAAGATCATATTATGGTTCAAGATCCTAAGGCAAAAATTTTTTAGGAAATTAACAAATTCATTTTCTCTTTCTGTGTTCTAACCTCTGTGTGAACAATAAAAAAACTAAAGAAATGAAACATGGCACATTGTTTTGAAAATAATGCAAACCATATATATATAATAAATGGCTCACTAATATTTTACATAATTCGGGGAAAGGACTCTACTGATTATTTCAGATTATTCCTTAAGAACATTATTTTAATGTATTATGATGAGGGAAGAGTCAACAAGACAGCATAGCATGAGTACAGTAATAAATTTAAAAACAAAAAGCAAATAAACACTGAAAAGTCATTTACTTCCCTTTTATGATTAAAGTTGTGAAGCAGGTGGAACTTTATTTTGACTCCAAATTGTAGTCCTTGTGTTCTTATGAGAGTCCAGCAATGAGTAATTGAAACAATTAACATTGATTTTTTTGAAATGCAAATAGGATTTCACTAATCCCCACCACTAAAACACTTCAATAATTCTTACTATTTTCAGATAGAATTATATAAATGAATAGTTCTCATTTAATACTACCTTTCAATCCAATTTAGACATGTCATTTCCTTTACTTTCACCCTATCATCCAGTCTTCTTAAAAATCTTACATCAGGAATACTTCACGTTTGTTCACTTTTTCCCCCTCATTTATTCATTAAAAATGTTGAATCACTAGATATCAGACCAGTTCTGTGAGCTGGAGATACAATTTTGGGTAAATAAGATACTGCCTACCCCTTCTTTTGTAGAATATATACTCTAGGGAGGGAAACAGATGTTAGCCAAATATTCATAAAAGTTAATATATAATTGCTGGGTCTAATAAATGTGATAGACATATAAAAATACTGTAAAGGATGGAAATAGAGAGCCTTGACTTATGGGGGGGCTCATGCCCCTAATCCTTTGAAACCAGTAGTTCAAGATCAACCTGGGCAACACAGTGAGACTCTGTCTCTATAAAAAATAAAAGAATTAGCTGAACATGATGGAACCTACTTGAGAGGCTGAGGTGGATAGCTTGAGCTCAGGAGTTCGAGGTTGCAATGAGCTATGATCATGCCACTGCACTCAAGCCTGGGAGACAAAGTGAAATCCTGTCTAAAAAAAAAAAAAGAAAAGAAAGAAAAGAAAAGAATGGACTGTGTGTGGGATGGGGAAAAACATAAGCAAGGACACTGGTTAAAAAATTATTACAATTACAATTGTTCTGATCAAATATGATGTTAATTTACCCAAGGAATAAAAATGGAGATGGTAAGAGGTAATTAGAGAATACTGGATACATTTTGAAGGAAGAACTGAATATTTATTGATGATGTAGGAGAGGAAAGGAAATTTAGGGATAATATGACTTTGAGTAAAAAGGATGTAAGCTGGTGCTTTCATATTTTAACATAAGGACTGCATAAAAATTAAAACCTTTTTCTCTTTGAAAGACACTGTCAAGGAAGTGAAAATGAATGCTACAATTTGGAAATAATATTTTCAAAAGTACTGATAAAGGTCTTTTTTTCCTTACACTCAGTGATAAAAAGACAAACTGCCTGATTAAAAATAGACAAAAGATGAACAGAGTCTTCACTAGAGAAGATATACACAGAGTAAACGAGCACATGAAAAGATGCTCAATGTTATCAGTCATGGCAAAAATAAAAAAAATAAAACCATAACGAGATACTGCTACATATTCACTAGCATGGCTATATTGTGAAAAAGGACAATACAAATGTTGCTAAGAATATGTAACAACTGGAACCCTCATCTATCCCTGGTGGGCCACTTCAGAAAACAATTTGATAATTTTTTATAAAGTTAAACATGAACTTATGATATGACTCAGGAAACCCATGACAAATGTTTCTACCTCCCCTCAAATGAAAACACATGTCTATATAAACATTTATGAATATTCCTAATAGCAGTTTTCTTCATAATAGTTAAAAATTGGAAGGAACCCAAATGTTCACCAACTGGTGAATGCTTTAAAAAAATACGGTACATCCATAAAATCAATACTACTAGCAATAAAAAGAAATGAATGACTAGTACAGAGCAACAACATGGGGGGTTATCAACAGCAATATATTGAGTATAAAAGTCAGACATATATGATACCTACTTTATGATTGTATTTATGTGAATTTCTAAAAGAGAGAAAACCATAGTAATAGAAAGTCAATCAACCTTTTCTCAGGGATGAGATTGAGGAAGAGAATGACTGAAAAGTGTCATAAGGGAACTTTATAGGGTGATATACATGATCTGTATCACAACTATTGCTATAGTTAAATGACTGAATGCATTTGTCCATACTTGCAAATTGCACACGTAAAAATGATGAACTGTATTATTATGTAAGTTATATCTCAATGAAGCTTATTAGTATTAGTGATAGGACAGATTATAGGATTAATTGTGCTGGGTTTATTTTTATCTACATAGAAAAACCCAACTTTTCATATCATACCATATTCAAAAATAAATTTTAGATAGAATACAGAGAAGAAGATAATAGTACTGGGGAGAAAAAAATGGAAAGCTGCTTCTTCATGCATAAGTTTGATTGAAAAGATTGGAGAGCAAGAGCAAAACTGAGAGTGAAAGGAAGGAAATAAAAGATCTGAAGAAAATATGAAGATTATATTATTGACAATTTGAGTGTCAATTAGATTGTTCTATATTATAGTATCTTTTGCTCTTTTGTACTTTAAAATAATAAAACTAAATAATAGCAGTTTTGAAAAAGAATGAAGAGAAGTATAAGCATATAGAAATGTGGAAAACAAAGTCAATAATTGTTAAGCAGAGGATATCAGTAACTAAAAATGATATTAGTAATTTACTCTCAAAAATAATCCTTCTTGAAGGGTAATAAATAATTATAGAATATTATCCTACCATCAGCAACTACAGTTATCAGCAAATTTCTGAGAATAAAGTAAGCTTACTGAGAGAGATTATATTTTCCAACAATGACCATAGCAATATTTCCAGTCAGATATTGTATTTCCTTTCACAGAGAAATGAGATCTATGTTTCCTCCTTTTGAATTTGGGAGGGGGCTTATGACTGCTTCAATCCACAGAATATGACGGAAATCATAGTATGTGAATTTCAAAGCTGCAGCTGAGTTATATCAAGGATATAACTTCCCTTTGGCTCTCAATCTTTCTCCTGGAACACATGCTTTGGAGCCTGAGTATGCAGTTAATATCCTTGAAGTTGCTATGCTGGAAAACCATATAGAAATAAAGAGAGATGCCCAAGGAGTTTTAGCCATTCCCGAGTTTAGCCAAGGCTTCTCAACCCAGGCACTAGCTTATGAGTAAATGAGATTTCAGATGATTCCAGTCACAGGCTTCAAGCTGCCCTGGGTGACAGAGTGGAGCAGAAATAGCTGGTCCTGCTCAGGTGCCAGCCCGTAACAACAGATTCATGAGCAAAATACATGTTTTACACCACTAAGTTTTCGGGTTTTGTACACAGCATTAGATATCCAGAACATTTGTCTAAAAATACAGAGTAGATAGAAAATACAAAAGGGAAAACAATCTATCAGATGAAAGCAAGTTTGCTTTTGAAATCAGTTTCACAGGGCAGTGGACATTTCATATCTGTACCTTTAGACAATACATACAATGCTGAACAAGCATTTAGAAAAGAGATCTGGAAGAACTGTAGATTTAAAACACATTATCTCAAAATTTATTTCTTTCATGGAGGCATATATGCTGCACCTTTGAGTTTTCAAGAGTCTGATCACTCTCTTGATTAAAAGTTCCAGGAGGAACTTTTAAGAAGCCTTGCAGGTTTTTCCTTCTTGTTTTATTCTATTTCTTGTCAACCTCAACCTACTTATTCAAGTGCATGCTGTTAACATCAATTCTTAGTTTTTCTATGTAAATTTTATTTAGGCTCTGTCACTTCAGGGTGATTACAAGTGATAAAAATTAAAGTGGAACTTAGAATTACAACATTGATTCTTTTTTTTTCTTCTACCAAAATGGAAGTTGTTTATAACAACTTATAAAAAATTAATTTTAAAAATGTAATTCAAGAAGTAATTGCTGAAGATCTGCTACATCAGAAGTCATCATGCAAATAATCATGAAAAATAGAAGGATGCTTGTCCTTATGGACATAAATATCTAGTATGGAAGATAAGATATTTCAACATTAAAAAAATTTAAAGACATAAAATATGGAAAATAGTATGATATATGTCACAATAACATAGAAATTCAAAGTGATAATATTTGGCTGTAGAGTTAATAGAGAAGGTTTTTCCATGGTATCATCCTATAAATATTGACACATTGTGAATTGACCGAAAGAGCATTTTAGATAAGGAGCCTGAACACATGCATAAACTTGAAGAAGCACAGAGTATAACTGAAGACACTGTGTAATTTAATTTATTTAGATAACTACATGCATTCCAAAGTGAGAATATTGGATTTTATCTTTTGGTAAAATTGCTTCTGATGGTTTCAGGATAGAGTTGGGATTATTTTAAAAACCTGTATTTTAGAGATTTATACTTTTATATTAAGTATAAATCAATTTGAAATTTGAAATATAAATGAAGTAGAAAGATGTGTGTTTTTTGTGAATATAAATAATATTTGGTATACTTTTTGTTTAAGACGGCAGGGTTAAGATTTCCAGTCATCTCTTAACTGGAACCAGTAACAACAAGGATATTAATAAACAGGAACAATAGCAAAACACAAGACACAAACAAATTTCATTTTATTCAGAATTGGAAGCACCAGTACCTGCAAACTTGATATATGAACAGATGTGTTGAAAGGCTATGCCAGACTTCAGCCAGGTGCAACAGAGAACTAGATTTTCTAAACTATAATATGGTACAAACCAAAAAGTGAAACCAACTTATTTTGAACAAACAGATCAGAGTGTAGAAGCTGGTTGTAGTAACCTCCTGGATTTTGATTGACAATAGCTATGTTAGAGTAGAAGTTATAAATTATGCAGACATTTCATCATGGCAAAAGCTAGCCTTTGGTTTGACAGGTTAGAGGAGAAACTATGGATTGCAAACAGCCTTACTGCTGCCAATATTTGTCAGCTGAAGTTAAGTACAAAATTCAATCATCACACACACACACACACACACACACACACACACCCCCTCACCAGGGATGTGGTTTTGCCTCTGTAAGCACATATTCACTTTTCTTCTTGTAATGATATGCTACTTTTCTTGATTTTTTTTCTTTATTTTCATTTGTAGTCTCTGTGGTCCAGGAAAATCTCATTACATCCCTGAGTTTATAGGTAAGAATGAAAGTCTGGCTTTCCCTGCCCCTATCTTGCAGGCATCGCTGCTTGTTTAGGAACAAACTCGTCACCTAACAGAATGAATAACACTGAATTTCAGAAATGTTGGAAGTGAAAGCTAGGATGTGAAATACTTTTTAAAAAAAATGTGTGAGTTTCCCATATCATTTGGGACTTTATGATTTCTATGTACCAGATACTTAACTTCTGATTCTTAATAAACTATGGTTTATTTTTCTCTTGCAACCACTAGAGCAAAGGAGAAAGCAAGGCCAGGGCAGGCACAGTCATGAAAAGACATCAGGAAGCCCAGCATGCATTCTCCCTTCTTTCTGTTGGGTAGCTCTTACACTCATGACCACAAACGAGATGCTGCATCTGCTGGCAAGAACAAGGGGCAAGAGGAAGGAGCTATGGCATGGGTCAGCTCAATCTATTCATTTGTTTCAGGAAAATACAATCATTTCTGGATCACAGCCGGTAGAAATCTTCTTCCATTTCATTTCAAGAACTGGCTGATACAGTTACCTCTCCCTGCCACACAGCCTGGGAGCACGAATATTGCTTAACCGGACATATTGCTTTCCTAAACCAAACTATGTTCTATTAGTAAAGAAGAAAGGGAAAATAGATATTGGCTAGTTAACTAGAGTTTACTATCAAATTTAGTGAAAGAAGTATAAAAGCCTCAAGGTACTGGGCATGGAAAGTTCACAGAGGAAAACAGACCAAGAATCCTCAAACTCCAAGCAAGTTCTGATGATATTGTTTGAAAGTCTGGCTTCTGCGTGTTGGTGAGCTCTACACTGTAATTTTTAGAATCTAGATAAAAGAAATTCAGATAGTTCCTTAATTCAGTTTGAGTGTACGCCTGTGTGTCTTTTTGCACATGAAAAGGTCCAAATGCACCCTGTGGACCCACTGTAAGACTTCTGGCTGTCTCAGAGTTGTATCATGACAAAATGGTGACAGATTAAAATTTAAACTGTCTGTTTCTTAATCTGTCCATTACCCTAACTCACTCTTCCACTTTCTTCTATACACTAAACACTAAAATATTGCAAAGAGCTTATCTAGAAAGAAATCTTCTGACTAAAAAAAAAGAAATATAATGGGTCCTAACTGAATACACTGAAAATAAAATGTGAAAATGGGCTTAACATATGAAAGATATTTTTTGAATATACAAGAAACATGCTAACAATATTATAACACAAAACAGGTGAAATTTGAATATATACTTTGCCATTACTTCAAATAAATTGAAATAAGTATTATCTCTGTGAAGAAAGATAGCATAATGAGACTCAAGGAAAAGTGAAACAGTGGAAAGAAATGAAAAGTTATGTGGCAGAATTCATAGATGTGTAAAGGAGAAAAATAACATCATCCTAAAAATAAGTGTTACAATGGAAGTAGATAAAGGAAAATATACATTCATAACAATGTGGACATAGAATAGAGAAATAAGAAAATTGAGCAAAGTGAAATGTAAAAGAAAATGAGTGAAAATATTTTGAAAGAAAATAATATGTATGATATAAAAAGATGATCCAATATATGCATTATTGCCAAGCCTCATAAAGAAAGCAAAACAAGTGGCATAGGATCCATGAAAACAGAAACAAGCAAAGAAAAAGTTTTTCAAAGAGACAATTCAAGAAAACTTATATAACATAAAGGAAAACTTGAATATGCACACTAAAGCCACAAGTACTGTTTAAGAAAAAAGTAATGCAGATCAATTAGAAGAAGTATACTTCAAAAAAATAAAATCCTATGTCATCTAGAGTAAAAATTCAATTTGCCTATGAGTAGGAATAAATAAGGCTGGGCTCAGAATCAGGCTATAATATGCAAATCAGAAAATGAAGAAGCATTGTTTCAAAGTCATCTGGGCAGTAAAGTATAATTCAAGAATTTTACATCAAGCTAAACTCTTCTTAAAACATGAAGGCAACAGAGAAATGCATAATTTCAGGAAACATGATCCTAATATGCCAATTTAGAGGACAAACTTTAGGGAAAATATGAATGGGGCAACTTGACAAAACTAGTGAGTTTAAAAATCTTTGTAAATGCCAATTAAACTACACAACTCTCACAATAAAGGTGAGAGAATGTGGAATGAAAAAATATTATACATCAGGGAGATATGTAAATAAGAAAAAATACAAAACAATAAAAATCAGAAGTTTTAGGTTGTACAGAGGGGGAGTGATGGGATGAAGCCATGGACACCACAGAGGAACGTGGAGAGAAGAAAAAAAATATGGAGCCATCTTAACTCTGAGGTTAAACCTTGTTCTGGTGTCCAGATTTTTTGAGTTGAAAGCCTGGCTCACCTCTTCCTAGCTTTGTGATCTTTGTCAATGGAAAAGAAGACAAACTCTGTAAAATAATTTAAGGAAGTTTATTCTGAGCCAAAGTTGAGGACGATGGCCCAGAGCCATGCCCAAGAAGCCTTGTGCAAGTGGACTCGCTGTGGCTGGGTTACAGTTTGGTTTTATACATTTCGAGGAGACAGGAATTACAAGTAAAGTCATAAATCAATACATGGAAGGCATACTTTGGTTTGCCCCAAAGAAGTGGGACATCTCAAAGCGGGTGTGTAGAAGTCACAGGTGGGTTTAGGGATTAAGGCGGCACCACTCAAACCTGGGGCTTACAAGTCATAGGTGGATTTAGGGATTCTTTAGTTGACAATTAATTCACCGAAAGAGTTAGGCTTTGTCTAAAAGATTAGGAATCAGCAGAAAGGAATGCTTGAGTTAAGATAGGGGTCTTCTATCTTTTATGAGATGCTATATCGAAATCAGGTTGGGAAGTAAACCACATCATAAAAACCTGTTTACTGAGATTTTATCATGTGTAGGCGTGACTCACCAGACCACCTGAGAAAGGAATTTTTTGAGGAAAGAAAAAGATCAGAGTTCAACCTCACCTTGGACATGTTATTTAACCTCCCTGTACCTGTACTTTACAACTACATAAAGGTATATCGTAGCATTCCTATTTCACATGTTTGTCAAGAACATCAGACTAAATGAGTTAGCATTTGTAGAGTACTTAGAACAGTACAGTGCTTCACACATGTTAAACAGTGGAAAAGTATTCTTTAACTAAAAATATAGGGTAGTGTTTAAAAGCTCAGTCTTTAAGACTATTTGGATCCAAATTTCAGATCCAAGTTCAGTGCTTTAGAAAAAAGAACCTAGAATTCCAATTTAACCTTCTCCTACTTTTTTGGATTCTCTGAAAGGGAAATTGACTTAAATTTCCCCACCAATATGAATTATACTCCTCCTCAATTAAAAATAAAGAAGTAGCTACAATAATTCTTTAACCACATGAATTCATAAGTGTGTTTGTTTTTTCTGTTTTTGTTTCTTAAAATTTTTATGATATAAAGATATTTGCCTTCCATTACCTTGAAACTGCACTCTTCCCCTCTCCCGTTTACAATGTTTCATCTATATTTTAATGTTATGTGATGTTCTCCTCGGTGTACTATAATTTATTTTACCAATACCTTAAGACCTTCAATTTGTGTTTATTTGCTATTGTAAAGAATGTTTTTATAAATAATCTTTTAATTATATCTTAAAATTTATCCATTCTTATTTTGAATAAATCTTTAAAAATAGAGTTGTTGACTCAAAGGGATTGTTTGACTATTGATAATTATTTTTAAAAACATTACTCATAAAAGTTATAGCAACTTATGTTCTCATTAGCACTGAGTGTTCATGTTAATACCTCTTCTGACAACCAATATCATCATTCATTTTAAGTACTATCAATTTTCAAGATGACAGCCATCTTATTGCTTGATTTTGCATAACATTTGTTACTAGTGATATAGTACATGTTAAACATTGAATTTGAGAATCAAAGTTTTTACATTCAAATCCCGAATGTATTAATTTCTGGAAACCTGTCCTCATGCAAATTAATCTCACTTAGAGTCAGTCTCTTCATCTATGAAATAAGGAAAGTTATAATGTTTTGCTTGAAGTTTTTTAGAAGGTTTAATTGATTAGATTGCATGTAGAGTTGCTTTCACATGATATTTGATTAATAATTGGCATCTGATGTAAATGCAACATTCACATGTTTGTTAGTGACATATTTTTAGGTAGAGCATCTTCATGTTCTTTGCACTTGTTTATTGAGGTATTGTCAAAACTCCCTTCTCTTTTTTCATTAGTGGGAGGACTGTTACATGTAAATTGGCCTCCAGGAGATTGGCATGCCACCTGCCAGCTTTCAGTTTGTTGTGGCTGTTCTTGCTCTGTGGCACCCAGAAAAGCTGCTTTGAAAAACTACTGATAATCACTGCCAAATAGTGGTTGTCATTTCCATATTTGTGCCTAGCCTATTCTTTTCTCCCTTTTTCACAAGGCCACAATCTCTGATTCCTCCCTATAATTCTGCTTTCTCTGGGAGGGAGAATGTAAGTCTAGCCTTGCTGTCTTCCTTCTATCTGGACCCATCTGTAGTGTGTCTAACAAAAATTAATTCATATTCCTGATAAGTATATATATATATTACTTCCTAGTTTATAGTTCTGATGCATGCTTCTCTTCCAGGATGGGTTCATAAAGAACTTGTATTCATGTTGCTACTTTATCCAGTTAATCCAGAAAACATATGCAGTCAATGTTTATAAATATTGGCTTTGCCAATTTATTTATGTGGATTTTTCCCATCAGGGAAACAATTAATTTAACATTAATTCTTCAAATGTTTTTGTTGATTTCCAGGTGTTTAAAAATACACAAAAGCATGTTTGATTTCATATTATCTTTGAAACCATTTATATATCCTCTGTTTAACTAAACATTATATTGATGTAAACCTTCTATTACTTTTATTTTTGATTGTCAGAACTAGAAAAGAATGTTATTCTCTTGTTACAGATTTAGTTCTCCACTCAAAAGTACCTCCAACTGTGGAAACAGTACACTATGAAACACAGCATGGTTTCTAACAAATTGTTAATTAAGATCTGTTACGTTATATTTGTGTGATTAGTGGGAAATAAAAGTACTGAAAACTTTTTTTCTTCTTTTTTTATTTTTTTGAGACAGAGTCTCACTCTGTTGCTCTGTCTTTTGTCAATGATTTTCAGTGAACCCACAGAGAGAGGACAATGGGAAGTTTTCCCTTTGCCCTACACCATCTGAGGGTACAGAAAGAATGGGGGCTTGGAGTGTGACAAAACAGGTTATAAGGACAAGACAGGTTATGGGAGGGAGAGCAGTGGAGGCCTGGCTAGCAAGCTGGTCTTGTTTTGTAGCAGCTTCACAGGTAGCAGCCCTCAGAGAAAATAGGTGGTAAATCTTTCAGCCTTTAAAGGTGTCAGACTCTCAGTTAATCTAAATCAGGACAAGAGAGGACCTCAGAAAAAACATGGCTGCATCAATGCAGATTTTCTCTGTAGATACAACCCCTCCACAAAAGACAGCTTTTCAGTTACTCTTATATTCCCAGCCCTTCTGAATAGTCATCTGAAAATATGTCAAAAAAGTATATTTTAGGGTGAAATATTTTGGTTTCCTTCAGGATCGTAATGTTCAAGTGAGATAAAGCATGTCAAAGTGCTGTGACAACTCTAAAATTATATATAATGTGAGTTATTAAATCAAATTGCAGATAATATTGGTCATCTGCTAATTCACTCGAAAAACATTTATTAAATGCATAACAAATTCAAGACTCCGTGCTGACTATTCAAGAATGATACGGGCTCTGCTTTAAGGCATTCACAAATTAATAGATAATACAATCATTCATATATATGAATATATATATGTATATCAGCTGCAAGAGAGTAAGGTATTCATAATAGTAGTAAACATAGGATGACTTAAGATGGTCCTCTGAAACAGCCCTTAACACAAATCAATAATGGGGTACAAGGAGAGAACTATGGTAAAGGTCTAGCTAAAAATAATGATGATAGTTAGCTGCTGTCCCCCTGTTTGCTTCTCTATAACTACCACTCCGGAGCCATGCAGCTGGAGATCATAAAGATTCTTAACTTTCTCCATAGATAACATCACCTTTTTGAAACCTAAAGGTAGTTTTTAAGATATCTTCCAGGCCCTGGGATTGATTGACCCACCCACACCAGCAGCCCATACCAAGAAATCAACTGCAATTGTCACCCCAAGGACTGAAACAACACAAGAAGATGATTCCTACACCCCTATAATTTTGCCCTGATTAGCAAAACTAATCGCCTAATCCCTTTGCTGACAAATTATCCTTAAAAATGCTTTCTCCCAAACTCTCAGGGAGACGGATTAGAGAAACTTTCTCCCATCTCCCTGAGTAGGGCAATGCGGAATAAAACTGTTAACCCATTGCAGCCCTGACTGTTTCAGTACATTGGCTCTTCTCTGTGCAGCAGGCAAATAAACCTGGTTGGGTGGCAATACCTCCATTGAGTAAAATCAGATTTTGTTTGCCTATTTTTCATAAAAATATTGTGATTAAAGATTTTAATTATCAACTCCTGTTTCCTCCAAGTGATGGTTAATTTTGTGTGTTAACTTGACGAGGCCATGGGATGCTTGGACATTTGGCCAGATGTTATTCTGTGTGTCGCCTATGAGAGTTTCTGGAGAAGATTAACATTTGAATTGGTAGACTGAGCAAAGCAGATAGTCCTTCCTAAAGTATAAGCCCCTCATCCAATCAATGAATGCCTGAAGAGAACATAAAGGCTGAGTAAGACAGACCTTGCTGGCCTGATTATAGGAGCTAGAACATTAGTCTTTTCCAGCCTTCAGACTTGAACCGAAACATTGGCTCTTTTTTTTTTTTTTATTTCAGCATATTACAGGGGTACAAATGTTTAGGTTACATATATTGCCTTTGCTCCACCTGGTTTCGAGCATTCCAGCCTTCAGACTGGAATTTGTGCCAACAGCTCTCATAATTCTCAGGCTTTCAGACTCAGACTGGAACTCAACATTAGCTCTCCTGGGTCTCTATTGGAACTTTTCATGTGAGCCAATTCTTATTATACACCTCTCTCCATATATATATATATATATATACACACACATATATATATATATATACACACATACACACATACACACACACACACATATATGCATACATATACGTGTGTGTATATATATGAGAAACAGAATCAATAGGAGGGATATATAACCTGTCTATCTCTCCTCCTCTCTCCCTCTCTATTCATAGATTATATATGAGAAAGAGAACCAATAGAGATACCTCTTGTTATGTCTCCTATCTAACTCCCCTACCCTTCTCCCCAAGGTCAGATTCCATTAAATGACTGAATCAAAATAAAATTGTTTCACAGCTGATTCAGATAAAACTGAAATATTTTCCTTAGCAGGTATGAACCTTTAGAAGAATGTGAAGAAAAAATGATGTCTATATTAGTTATTGAGTATGTTGTTCTACCTATTTTTTTTTTTTTTTGACAAAATGCCTTGAGGTCCTATGCCATTCTCAAGTCTACTGGTATCTTGTAATTTGTCCTCTTATCTATACCTATATAGGAAATGATAACTTTTATCTTTAACTTCAAAAGAATATTCCTAATTTAGCTACCCCAGGTAAAATTCACAGAGAATCTGCTGAACTACCACTGATATGGGAAACACTGATTCAAAAGCTGTTAACTTGTTAGTCATATTCTTTTATTATTATATTTTTATTCATGGTTCAAAAGATGACAAATGCAAAATTTATAGCAGTAGCTGACAGACAGATTCTTTGCCAGTAGCAAAATAGTTCAAGTGAGTTATAAAACCTGCATAGTCAAATTGAATTTGGACAAAGTTTGATTTACTCCTAGAGGCAATGATTAATTTTGTTGGGGTGGGGGGAAATGCCACGAAGTTAGTCAGTCACAACATCTAATTTCATTGAAATGCTTACAACCTTATAGGAAATAAAGCTTGGCTCAGTGTGAATTCTCAAATAATAGTTAATGGCAGTAGAACACAAACTGTGTACTAGCAGTTAACTGTATATGTGGGATAGGTTAAGGAATACTGTTGTATCTAAGAAAATACTGTCTAAACTTTAACCACTAAGTAAAATTTTCAAAGGAGTCTACCTGGAGACTAATATCTACAGAAATGTGTTCTGCACACATCTTTTCTTAAATAATGCATAATGTTTTTGACCATTAGCTGACTTAGCATTTAAAATCACTGTCAAGAAATGAGAAGAGCAAATCATATAAAAATGAAGTTGGGAGAAAGAGAGAGAGAGAGGCAGTGGGCTGGAAGAGAGAAAGATAGAGAGAGAAGGGAAACATTTGTGAAAATGTGTACTTCATTTATACTTTATTCCTGCAGAGTTAATTATTAATTGTGTGTGTGTATGTGTGTGTTCATTACACAAAGCAAAGAACATTGGGCTGAAATGTCTGCTGTGACCTTAGTCACTGAAAATGAGAGCTTTGGCTAGACAATGTCAATATCTCTGTTAGCTGTAGAATTCTAATTCTGTCAGTGTTCATTAATGTAAGACTTCCTTAATACAGAAATGTCAGTCTTTGAAGATTTTGCTTATAAATTTCAAATAATTTTATGGACAACAAAGCTTATTGAAACAAAACAATAAGGATACTATTTATAAAATACATAATTATTAGGTGTTGGCTTAATGTATGTTAACATATCATCATTTTATTATTGAACACATTTTTAAATTAACTGACAAAATGCTATTTGTAAACCCTATGTGGTTGTAAGTCATTATTATCTTTAAATATTCAGAGAGATATTTTAAAGAGTTATATAGCATTAAATTACATTTATCTATCTTCCAGGATCTCATATTAAATTTAGGTAGGAATATTTAGTAATTGTGGCTAGCCAACACTAAAGAAAAAGTGGAAGGTAAGTGGGCAGGTCCTTTTTCAATTCCAAATTTTATTATTTTTTATTTCTTTTTAAAATGTTTAGATTTAGGAGGCACAAGTGCAGTTTTGTAACATGGATACAGTACATAGTTGTGAAGTCTGGACTTACAGTGTAACCATCACCTGAATAGTGTAAATTGTACCCACTGAGTAATGTTTCATACCTTACCCATCTCCCATCATCCCACTCTCTGACCCTTCTGGGTCTCCAATGTCTATTATATCACTCTTTATGTCCACGTGTACACATTATTTAACTCCCTCTTATAGGGGCAAACGTGCAGATTTGACTTGCTATTTCTATTTCACTAAGTAAAATGGTCTATAGTACCATGCATGTTGCTTCAAAAGACAATTTCATTCTTTCTTATGGCAGAGAAGTATTCCATAATATATACACACACACACACACACACACACACATACACAAACACATTGTATATGTATATATACATAGATACATTATATACACACATATATATACACACACAGTCACTACATTTTTTAATCCAACCATCCACTGATGGAAACTTATGTTGATTGCATATCTTTGCTATTGTGAATTGTTTTGTGATAAATATAGAAGTACTGATATCTTTTTGATATAATGATTTATTTTCTTTTAGTTGTATACCTAAGAGTGGGGTTGCTAGATCAAATTATGATTCCAGTTTTAGTTTTTTGAGAAATTTCCATGCTGTTTTCCATAGAAGTTGTACTAATTTACATTCCGACCAACAGGAAATAAGTGTTGCCTTTTCACCACATCCTTGCCAACATCTATTGTTTTTTGACTTTTTAGTAATAGCTATTTTGACTGGTGTAAGATGGTGCCTCACTGGGATTTTCATTTTCATTTTCCTGATGATTAATAATGTTGAACAGTTTTTCATATGTGTATTGACTATTGGTATATCTTCTCTTGAAAAATGTCTGTTCATGTCATTTGCCCATATTTTAGCTAGCTTATTTGTTTTTTCTTGTTCAGTTGTTTGAGTTCCTTATTCATTCTTGATATTAGTCCTGTGTTGCATGCATAGTTTGTGAATACTTTCTCCTATGTGTAGGTTGTCTGTTTATTCTATTGATTATTTCATTTCCTGCACAGAAACTTTTTAGTTTAATTAATCCCATTTATACATTTTTGTTTTTATTGAATTTGCTTTTGAGGACTTCATTATAAATCCTTTGGTTAGGGCAATGTCCAGAAGATTTTCCCAAGATTTTCTTTTGGAATACTTATAGTTTCAGGTCTTACACTTAAGTGTTTAATCCATCTTGACTTAATTTTTGTATATGATGAGAGGTAGGAGTCCATTCTTCTGTATATAGCAATCCAAACTTCTCAGCACCATTTATTGAATAGGGTATCTTTACCGTGTGAATGTTTTTGTCAACTTTGTCAAAGATCAATTAGCTGTATGTATGTGGCTTTATTTCTGGGTTCTCTATTCTTTTCCATTGATCTGTATGTCTGATTTTATACCAGTATCTTCCTGTTTTGTTGCTATAGTCTTGAAGTATAATTTAAAGTCGGGTAATGTGATGCCTTCAGATTTGTTCTTTTTGCTTAAGATTGCTTTGGCTATTCAGGCTCTTTTATGGTTCCATGTGAATTTTAGGATTCTTTTTTTTCCTAAATCTATGGAAAATGATGTTGGTATTTTGATAGGCATTGCATTGAATGTATAGATTGCTTTTGGCAGTGTGGTCATTTTATAATAAATATTGACTTTTCCAATTCATGAGCATGGGATGTTTTTCCATTTGTTTGTATCATTTATGATTTCTTTCATCAGTGTTTCATAGTTTTCCTTGTAGATATTTTCCACCTCTTTGGTTATATATATTACTAAGTATTTTTTTGTAGCTATTGTAAATGGGATTGAGTTCTCAATTTGGTTCTCAGCTTGGTCATTATTGGTATATAGAAATGCTACTGAATTTTGTGCATTGATTTTGTATCATGAAACTTTACTGAATTAATTTATCAAATCTAGGAATCTTTAGAGTTTTCTAGGTATAAGATCACATCATCAAAAAAAGATAATTTCACTTACTTTTTTCCAATATAGATGAGCTTTATTTCTTTCTCTTGCCTTATTGCTCTTTCTAGGACTTCCAGTACTATGATAAAGACCAGTAGTGAAAGTGGGCATCTTTGTTTTGTTTTGGATCTCATTGTGTTTCTTTAAAATCAAGAATATTTTAAAGTCTTCAGTTGGGATTTCATCTTCAAAGGTTTCATATTGGTTAGGATCTATTGCTGTCTTTTTCATACTGCTAGACTTGCTTCTCTGGTTCCTTCTTATCTGTATAAACTATTTTGTCTTCTTATTTTTGAATTTAATTTTATTTGAATGGGATTTTTTCCACTTGAGGATGTGACAATAATGTATATTCTGTGTGGTCATTGGGCTTTGGTTCTTTCTGCTTTCAGTGGCAAAGAGTCTGTTTTGAGTTTTTTGGTTATAGATGTGCTTTTTGTGGTGACTTTCTCAATTCCTGGTTGTAGTAGTGATGTGTTGGGCATATGAGTAGGTTCATTACTTCCTGCAGGGCTGGGGTGGTAGAAGTCTCAGGAAGCTTAACTTGTTACCCAGTGCTGTGCACTTTTGTTAGCAGTGCTGTGCACTGTTTTGTGCACCTTAACCTCCAGGTCAGGAGGTAGCAGATAAGAGCTGGCTGTGGCAGAAGCAGATGTTTAAATGCTTGATCTTTGTTTACCAGAAGAAGCCCTCTGTTGATTCAATGGGCTGGTCCGTAGAATATACAGTGGCCACAACTCCCTGATCAGCCCCTGAGGGGGTGACAAAGCTGGGTGGAGCTAACTGTCAAGCCCACCTTGTCAATCCCTAATTTTAATGTAAACTAAATATTTCATGTAAGAATTTATATGTAATTCAAAAAATATATATTAATGTGTGTCTGGAAAAGCTCACACATTTACATTAATGTAAGAAGTGTGTTTTACATTTCAGAAATAAACATCTGTTTTGATTTTGCGGAGTTCCAATGCCATGTTGGCATTGTTGCTAAAAATGGAAAATATGAATTCTCCGATATTTGTTATTAATATTGTTTTCATTATTTAGGTTCTCTTAAATTTATGTATGATTTTTAGGATCAAGTTGTCAATTTAAGCAAACACTGGTTGTGGGATTTTTAAAGGGAATGCACTGAATTTCTGAATCAATCTGGGGAATATTGCAATCTTTACAAGATTAAGTCTTCTAACTCATGAACAGGGACTATCTTGCCTTTTATTTAGGTCTTTTTATATTTTTTCCATTCTGTCTTGTCATTTTCCAGTGTATCAGTCTTGAACTTCTTTTGTTAATTTATTCCTAAATATTTTAATCTTTTTGATGATACAGTTTTAAAATAAATTATTTTCTTAATTTCATTTTTGTATTTATCATTTCTAGTGTATAGAAATACAAATGACTTTTGATATTAATCTTATATCCTAAACATCTATTGAAATTGTTTCTTCGTTCTAATTGTATTTTCTTGATTCCTTGGGATTTCTACATACAAGGTCATGTCACCTGTGCATAGATACAGTTTGTCTTCTTTCTTTCCAACTGAATGATTTTTATTTATTTTTCTTGCCTAATATCTCTGGCTAAAACCTCCATTACAATGTTGTGTATGAATGGTATATATCTTTGTTGTTCATGATCTTAGGGAGGAAGAATTCTATTTTTCACTGTTAAATGTGTTGACACTTATGGGTTATCATTGATACTTTTTATCAGATTGAGGATGTTTCCTTACATTCCTAGTTTGTCATTTTTAATATAAAAGGTTGTTGGAGTTTGCCAAATGATTTTTTTATTCCTGTTAAGATGATCATGTAGTTTTTGCCTCTTATTGTATTAATGTGATATATTACAATGAGTAATTGTTATATAATACATCAAGCTCACAATCGTAAGATAAATCACATTCAGTTCTGGTTCATTAGCCTTTTAAAATGCTACTGGATTTAGTTTGCAAATATTTTGTTGAGGATTTTTTGTCTCTAATCATAAGAGATATGACCTGTAGTTTTGTTTTTGTGGGTTTTTTCCTAGGGAGTTTTTTTTCCTGGTTTTGATATCAAAGCAGTACTGGTCACATAGAATGAGTCGGGAAGTGTCCCCTCTTCTTACATGTTTTTAAAGAGTTTATGAAAGATTGTGGTTAACTCTTCTTTAAACATTTGGAAGAATTCCCCTATGAAGACATCTAGGTTAGACTTTTCTTTGCGGGAAGTTTATTTTTTTTAATTCTAGAAAATTTATAACAACTAAAGTGGTTGATTTCATAATAATTCTTCTCGGAAAAGTTTTGGTAATTTGTGTCTTTTTAGGAATTTGTTAATTTCATCTACTTAACTAGCTTTTTTTGGCATATAATTTGTTCATCGTTCTTTTATCCTTTTTATTTCTATAAGGTTGGTAGTGATTTCCCCCTTTATATTTTTATTTTAATAATTTGAGTCATTTTTTTTCTTGTCACTATAGCTAAAGATCTGCCAATTTTACTGCTGTTGTCAAAGAAACCACTTGATTTTATTTTCTCTATCATTTTCCTCTTCTTTCTTTCATTTTGTCCTCCTCGAGTCTCTATAATTGCCTTCCTTCTACTTGGTTTGTGTTTAGTTTGCTTTTTTATTTTTATATGCTTAAGATGAAAAGTTAGGTTTTTAATTTGGAATCATTTTCTTTTTTAGTACATGTGTTTACAGACATAAACTCTTGAAGCACTGTTTGGCTGCATTCCAGATATTTTGGCTATGTTTTGTTTTTATTTTCATTCATCTCAAAGTATTAATATTTATAATTTCTCTTGTTATTGTCTCTTATAGTCATTTGTTATTTAGGATTTATTTAATTTAAGTATATTGGTGAATTTCCCCAATTTTTTTTGTTATCGATTCCTAATTTCAGTCCACATGACCAGAGTAGATAGATATTTTATATGTTTTCAATTATTTTGAGCATATTCAAAGTTGCTTTCAGACTTAATAAATGTTCTTAATGAATATTGAAGACTATTTCATACCCACTGGAGAAGAATATGTTCCCTTCTAATGTTGGGTAGAGTGTTTTATAGATTTCAGTTGGGTCCAATCAGTTTAAAATGTTGTTCAAATATTATATTTCTTCATTAACTTTCTGTTTTAGTGTTTCATACACTATTGAAAGTTGGGTATTGAATTCTCCAGCTTTAATTATGGAATTTTCTCTCAACTTCAATTCTGTCACTTTTTTTTTCATGTATTTTAGGGCTCTATAATTACATATATATATATTTTTATAATTTTTATGTCATCATGGTAGATCGTCTGTTTTTACTTTCTATGTTGTGTGATTATACCATAGCCACTCCAGCTCTGTTTTGAATGCTATTTAAATAGTATCTGTTCTTACATCTTTTTACTTTCAATTGATTTGTGTCATTAAGATTTCAAGTGTACCTCTTGTATGATAGTATATTGTTGGGTCACTTTTTAAAATTTACTCAATCATCTCTGCCTTTGAATTGGAATGTTTAGTCCACTTAAACTTAATGTAATTACTGATAATGTAAGATTTATGTCTGCCATTTTGATATTTGCTTTATTTATCTTAATTATTTTTCTTTCTCTTTTTTTTTCATTGCTTATTTTGTGTTAAGTAGGTATTTTCTGGTATACAATTTTCATTCTCTTGTTTTGTTTACTATATATTTTTAAGCTATTTTCTTAATGTCTATTGTGAGGATAACAACTAATATCTTAGTTTAAAAAGAAACCTAACAAAACAATCTTGATTTTTAAATATTTAAATAATATAACTTGGCAACTCTGAAGATCAAATACCACCTCTCCCCAGAATATGTTGGTGTTTGATGCTGCTTGTTGCTTCTGTTCATTTGTTTGAACTACTTCTGTGAAGTCTGTATTCTATGTCATGTGAGGCCACTGAAGTCTCTGCTTGGTTAATTCAGTTATTAGCTAATGATTGGGCAGAGATATTCTTAAATGCCTTGAATCATTAAATCACCCAGTTTTGCCTAGGAGTTCCATGTATATGTTGGGGTATGTGTTCAATCCCACACACAGTTTATAACCCTGTTTAGTCTTTACTTACTGCTTGAGGAGAGCCTCAAGGTCAGTCAGAAGTGAAAGATTATGATCTTCTCATGTCTCATGTACACACACATATGCACACATACAGACACGGTCTTTTAGACTTCTAGGAATATATTGGAGTTCGAGGAAGATAACATCTTATTCTCCCATTTTTTCTTTTAAGATTTTGGTTAGCCTCTTGTTAGCCTCAACTGGTAATGTCATCTCAGGCAGCTTCTGTGTTAAACAATTGGCCCTGATTGTTTAACAATTGAGCTCCTAGAATCAGCTCAAATAAAGACAAAACTTAATGAAGCTCGATGGCAATCTACCAGTCAGGTTAAATAGTGACGATTCTTTCGGGATAAGGCTTTTGTTGAGCTTCAAATCTTTCCTTCCTCCTCCAGTTGGTGCTAGAATGTTGGCTTTCACAGCTACCACCATTGTAAGGGTGTTGGTTTTCATAGCCACTGAAAAGCTGGAGAGAGAGAAATGGGATTTCAGCAAGTTAAAATAACACAAAGCCCACTTGCTGAGATTCAGCTGTCTTTGTTTGTTTCTTTGAAAAAACGCCTTTCAGATGGTTTCAAGCATTTAGTAACTTTTGGAGTTCTGAAAAAGTTAAATTTGACAGTTTTTGTTAGTGTTCTTATGGCTTTTATAGAAAAGTAGATTTCAGAGGTCTTTACTCCACAATGCTAGACCATCCTTCTGCTTTTGCAGTTTCTGTATCAAAGTTTATTAAATCTATTGGCACAAAAATATAGATAAGTAGCTACTGAATACAAAGTAGAAAAAAATATCAGAATTAAAGGTTGACTCTGAGGGTGATGTAGAGGGGTTGTTGACTGGAAAGAAGGAATAAGAAAAGTTCTTGAGGATGATGCTAATATATATCTTGACAGAGATTTGCATTACACAGCTATAGGCCATGTCAAAAATCAGTAAATGTACACTTAAAATCAGCCCATTTCATTATATGTAAATTTTATATCAAAAGAAAAATTGTAAATGAATATTGAACTCTAGTAATTCTATGAATTCTGAAGTATTTAGGGGAACACATATTAATATCTGCAATTTACTTGAAATGTGTCCAAAATAAGATAGGTGGAGAAGTTGATAGGTGTGTAAAAACACATATGTACAGACAAAAGTTTAATAAAGTTAATGGTATGCAGGTATTCACCACAAAATCTTGCAAATTTGCCTTATTTTTTGAAAAAAATTCATAACAAATTGGGAATAAAAATCTAAATTGGAAAGACAGATACTAGTTTGAAACATACTTTAAAAAAAATAATGTCACAGTATAAATGACTACTATTTTTTCCAGAGTTAATAAACTTTGGAAACATTTATAAAAAGCTAAAGAGATAAAAGTCAATACTTGTCAAAGGGGCATAGCTAAAATCCTTTAGGAATTGAGGAAATATTTTATAAAAAACTATATCTCTCTTAAATTGTGGGAAGATAAATTAGTATCATTTACAGCTCCATACAGGTGATATTTTAGAGATTTTTCTGTAATAGAATAAAAACATGAAACACTATTTTCCATTTTTTAGTACCATTTCTGTACAAATATGAGCAGTAGTAGATGAATCAGATATCAAACTTTTATGAGACCAGCGAACACAATGGTTTAGTTCAGAGCTATGTAAAGATAAAATTGGTTCAAAGGAATTTTGTGAGGTGAAAATTGTACATAACAGTGTCAAAATGCAACTCAGTCAGTGTATACTGGAAGTATCTTCTTTCTCCCAGAAACTTAATTAGCTCATAGTTTAAAATTTAATATAAAATATAATAGTTTTTCACCTGATTATTTGTCTATCTTTCGCAGAACTGCTAGATTGTAATTTAATACAATTGCATGATATGAAGCCTGGCTGTATGTGGTAAAAAGTATATCAGCAGTTGTCACCACAGCAGAATCTATTACATAATTGGAAGTACAAAGTAGTGCCTTTGGAGTTGAGAAGAAGAAATTGAATAGCTGGCTTGTCACGCTGTTTAACAAAGTAGGCATCAGGACTGTAGGCAGTAACACACTGACATCACAGGTCATGCAAACTGTGTGGATCTCTCTACACCTGAGAGAGCGAATGGAGCCCAGATGCACAAGGCTGTTTGAGTGCTATTTAATCACTTTAGGAGATGTCTGTACCATGTTTATCTTCCTCTCTTTTATGGACAAATAGGAGCTCTTAGCACAATAAATGTACTGAATCTGTAGCCATAGAGGGGAAAAAAGGAACTCTGTGATAATCAGAAAAGACATTTTAATGCCTAGTATGTAGTACTGAACCAGGCATATAGTGACTCAGGAAATGTTTGTTGATTAAATAAAGACATAAATAATTAATGTATTTTTTCAGCACACTTTTATGGAATATATAGTATTTGCAAAGATCTATGTTGGATTTCATTCAGAATGCAAAGCTTCATGGTGTTAGTTCTTAAGAAGCCTACAATTTACCAGAAAAGATGAATTATTACAAATATTTATTTCACAGTCAGAAATGATAAGAGCTATGTGAGAGATATAATTTGAATGCAACTGGAACATAGAAACAGCTACGGTCATCTTGTAAAACTGTGGATTTAGTTGCATTTGAAAGGACATTAATATATTAATAGGAGTAGATGAGGATGGGAAATAGGGCATAAGGGGTAATTTAGGTGAAAGAATGGGACTGGAATGAACTTAAAATATTATTTTTAAAAATCAGCTTTATATAATTCATAAAAGTCAATAGTTCAATCATGGTTGATATGTTTACACGAATAACTACCAGCACTATCATGATATAGATGATTTCTATCACTTGTAAAATTTCTCTTATGCTTTATATTAGTATCCTATTGCCACTAAAACAAATTACAACGGAATTAGGAGCTTCATACAATACAAAGGTATTCTCTTACACTTCTCGCGGTTAGAAATCCAAACTGAGTCTTATGGGAATAAAATCAAAGTGTTAGCAGGGCTGGTTCCTTCTGAAGACTGAAGGGGGAAATCTGTGGCTTGCCCAGTGCAATTTCTAGAGGCTTTCCTTATTCCTGAGCCTGTGGTCACACCTCCGTAATCTGTGCCTCCCTGTAACACTGTGCTTTCCTCTTCTTTTCTCCTACGCTCCTCTGTCTGACTTTCCTTCTGAACTCACCCCATTGTGATCACACAAGTCCCATCCTGGCTAATCTGGGATAATATCCTTACCTTAAAATTCTTAATCACATCTGCAAAGTCACTTTTGTCATATCAGGTAACATTTACACATAGGGAGGATTGTGATATGAACATATTTTGGGTGGGGGACATTATTGAGACTATCACATACACTTTTGATCTCAGTCCACTGCCCAAAACCATTGGCCCTGTAATTCGCTAATCTGATTTTTACCATTATAGTTTTTCCTTTTCTGGAAAGTCATATAAATGGAACCATACAGCATGCAGCTGTCTATTATGTCTGGCCTCTTTCACTTAACATAATGCTTTTGAGATTCATCTATATTGTTGAGGGTAAAAGTAGTTTCTTTTTTTTTACGGTTGAATAGTATCACATTGTATAGATATATGACAATATCTTTCTTCACTCACCAGGTGATGGCCATTTGAGTTCTTTTCAAGTTTTGGCTGTTATGAATAAAGCTGCTAGTTAACAATACTTATTACTTGTTGCAAAGTGTCACTTAAAATAGGAGCTTTAGCACAGAGATTTTGCTGATGCAAGATGCAATGAAAAGAAATAAGAGCGTATGGATCCGTTAATACTCTTTTTTAAATATATGCAATAAACCATTCATGTTTTCCTGTCATGGAAGGTACAGCATCTGTATATACACTCACTAAATTTACCAAATTCAGTCCAACTTCACAACATTTATCTTGAAAGTTCTTGAAGGTATCTATTTCCCATGTTCTATTCACAAGAGTGCCCAAAGTGAGTAACTCTTTATAGCAAAGAAAATCTTCTTTGCTTTAAATCCTCTAATTTAAAATATTTGTGGTTCTTATGAATGTTATAATGCCGATGAGCACTGAATTTCTTTAATGTTGATATCGTAGTACCATAAAACAAGCAAATCATCTTATCCTTAGCAGAAACAAGATAATATTGCAATTCCCCATCCTCATTAAAAAAATCTGTTTTCTGCCTTCAGCATTCTCTTGGTCTTCGTTGACATAATGGGTTGTTAAGCAGACAGAATTAAAAACTTCTGTTGAGCTGTGCAAGTATTCACAAATTCCACTTCAAACAGAAACACAGTGCACCATTGTCAAAACTGATAACAGACTGGCATGCTTGACCCTGTAAACTCTCACCAGCCAACCTTGTGTGGTAGTGGCGTCAGTCAAGTGGGGGAAGTTAGAGCTAAATTATGAGCATAGCAGCCGTCTATTTAGCCCTTACGGCTTACTAATGTTCTAATTGTGCCAATCAATATGGGAGGATTATTTCTTTGAAACTTATTTTATTCTTTGTTATTTTAAATATGTTCATTTTAAAAATAAAATAAAAATATAAAAGATGAACAAAAATGTATTAATAAAAATAAAAGGATTTGTTCTGTAAAATTTGGATTCAGTCAAATGGCCGCACTTAAGGACCTAGAAGGCCACATGTGGCCTTAAGGCTGAAGGTTCCTCAACCCTGGGCCATACCATACAGCCTGGGCATGTAATAGGTTATAGGTAATAGTTTTAGGTAATAGCTTTGTGGAAGTACAAACTACCATGTTTGCAAAATGATGAAATTGCTTAAGAAGGCACTTCTCAGGATGTATCCCTGTCATTAAAGGACACATAACTGTATATATTTATGAGTGTGTATTTATATATATATATATATATATATATATATATAAATATATAATTCTAGTCTCTATTCGTTGTATTTCTCTGGAAAATGCTAATACAGTTGCAAAGGTGGAGTATTCCTAGACCCCTGATCCTGTTTACCATATTTAAATCTGTGAATCTTCAAATGGAAATGCTACTGTCTTTCTGTTTTCAAATATTATTTTCTCTAATTATCTACTTATGTAATTATCTACTCCCTTCTGTGTTTTCCTTTCTGGACTTTCTATTTGTCAGATGAAGAAGCTCCTGACTCCATTCTTTATATTTTTTTCCCTATGTGTCTCACTTTCTGAGCAATTTCATTGACATTCTCTTTCTTCTCTTTTACTACATTTTTAAATTAATTTCTTCCATCATAATTTCAATTTCCACTATTTTTTTTAGGAATGCTGATTGTTCTGTTCCATGCATATAATTATACATATATTTGTGTTTTAGAGAGGTAACGATTTGGCTTTTATTACCCCTCTTTTTCTTCCTACATCATCTGGCTCTCCATTTTTTTTTTTGGTCTTTCATGCTGATACTTCATTTAAAAGTTTATTGATACTTGATAATCTGTCCATTTGAGAAAAAAACAGAGAGGTTGATTGGCCACTTAGTGTAGGTGGGAGGGTTGTTCTAACTTGTGGGTTTGCAGAGAACTGAGTGCAGCTTATACCAAACCTGGAGATTTTGGCATTACCATTAAATTAGTCCGCTGTAGAACCTTCTGATCCCTTGTCTGGTAGGAAGATGTCATAATTCTGGCAGTGTGGAAAATCATTATTCTTATTATTAGACCTTTAAATAAGCCCTGTTCCAAACTCCTAGTCATGATTCTTCTGCCATCTGCCATTCCTAACACTGCTAAGTCTTAAGCCTTCTGGAGTTCCACTGGGCAAAATAGTTCCTTCTTGTTCATACTCACCTCTGGAAGCACATTAGACTGCAGCTTATTCTGTCTATATCATTATTTTCTACTTTTCCAGAGTCAGAATTTTATCCAAATGTCTCCTTTTCTAGTACTTTTTCAACACCTCCTTTCTTGTTCTCAACATTATTATAATTTTATCCGTTGTAACTTGTTTTGATTATTTTATTTTTGTCTTAGGAATAGAGTAGCGATTAAAGGATCTGTTATTGTTCTCTATAATTCTACCAATAGAGTTGATCAATGAAAACAATGTAAAATGATAAATTATGACTGGTGAGTTATACTCTTATCATATAGTTATGGAATTTATATCTTCATTTTACAGTTTCCAAAAATTCTAACCCACATATTTAAGTTTTGGGAAATGGTTAATTTTTAAAAATTCATATTGCCACTTTGAGTACCTTTTGACTTTCAGTCATTTAAAGTTAAAGCTTCCATTCAGAAGGTTGAATGAAAGGAGAGGAATTACTGTTACAAACTGAATCAAAAATAATAAATAACAGTTTCTAAATTTTTTTTCCAAAAATAGAAAAATCCAAAAGAGAATAAACCATATATTATATAATATATATAATGTATATATGTATAAGATAATATCATTATTATATGTATAAGATAATATCATTATTCTACAATTATGTATTCTACAATTATTCACAGTTCACTTGACTATTATACCATGATGGATATGTAATTTTTGAGCCCTACTTGACATGTCCACATTTAGTTGTATATGGGGCATGTGATCTATAGCAGTGTGCCTACTGGTACAATTTTATGAGTGAATATACAAGGGAAAAAGATACACTTTCAAAATTTCAAATCTAATTCCAGAGACAGTAAAAAAACATTTCATTCTGATGTATACCCTACAAAGAGTAAACCAGTGTGTGACAATGTATTAGTGATATAAAATCTGCTAAAATGTGGTATTATACTCATTTGAATGTTTTTACATTTTTTCAGCAACAAAATCATTCCCAAAAATATAAAATATTTGAAACAACTTTTCATAGTATTAGTTTCCTCAAAAATCATCTTGTAAATTACTGATCTAAGTGAACTTTCAAACCTCTCTAAATTTAATGCACATGCTTTCCAAAAAATATACTGGAAGATAATAAGTTGTCCATCTTATTTTGCATTTGAACTCACAATTTTCTACTATATTACTTGAAGTAGTGAGACATTTGAAAAAGTGTATGACAAATTTTATTCAGTATTTCATAATAATTTTTAAAGATGATCATAAGAGCACTGATAAAATTCTAAATTTGAGAAGAAAAGGACTACAAATACATCATAACAAATTTTGAAATGTTAATTTATTTTGTTTGGGTAAATAAAGTACTTGAGTACTTTATTAATATTCTGTAATTTCACATACTAGAAATCAAGCTCAAAAAATATAAACAAAACTGTAAACTTTATTTAGAAATGCTATGTCCACTGTCCCCCAACACTGAAAGTGAGAGTCCAGCTTTATAAGAATCTAATAGAATCAGAAACTGGATGGAATCAGGAAGTGATACAGCTTCTCTCTCAATTTCCTACTCTCTGGACTTACACGGTTTCCTGCTTCTGCAGTTCTCTGCATACCTGTTTCAATTTGTAGCCTACCTTTTCATGCTTCTCCAGGAATATGGGAGATGATGTGTCTGCCCCACTCCTTATCTCATTCTTTAGTCTTTATGTCTGGAATGCAGCCCATCATTTGCAGAGACTGATTGCCTCTCAGTTCAATTCCTTATCTCATAGTGTGCTATCTCAGAAGTTAATCTAAGTAGCCCCACTGCTGTTAGGTGTCCTTTCCTGGTCCTATCAACTGTGCATAGGCATAGAATGTAAAGAAGGATGCTGAGGTGCCCTAGTGTGGAGTGGCAGGCTGTGGCTGATAAGTGAGCAGTGAATAGTTGTAGATCTCAGAGAAAGGGAAACACATCATTTGTCAGAGAATGTGTTTCTCTAGCAGCAATAAACAGGACTGGGAAAATAGATTATATATTTAATTATAAATAAGGGGATTAATAACATCTTACTCTCTTATACGAATCTAGTCAATGTTGCTTGGTTTGCACTTTCTCCAACATGCTTTCCTAAGTACAAATTATTTTGGGTTTACCTGCTGTGAAGAAATCTCTCTAAGATTGCATCACTCTGTTATTTTGAAGAGATCACCAGAATTTGATTCTTTGGTTATTTTGAATTTTTGAGTTTTCATATTAAATGAGGTTGAACTCATGTTAAAACAATGATGAATCAAGAGTGAACCACATGCCTTTGTGCTAGCTGATGGAAGTAATTACCAAAGTTGTCTTAGGAGTAGCTTTTGATAATGTTAGTAACCCCTTTGTAATATAGTTAATACCCTATCTAGGAAAAGAAGAGCACAGAAATAAGATTAACATAATAAATTCTCATCAGTGTGTGACTTGAAGGTTTTAGGTGGGGCTTAAAATCAGATTGTAGACTGATTTATGAGATTGGAAAATGCAGTACCTCATGTTCAGGAGATATTACAGAAGCAACAAGGATGATGGACTTTAGAAATACTGTATAAATAAATAAAAGCTGTAAATATGGATTTTTTGAAGTAGATATTTGACTGGGAGTCTATAGTGTTCACTTAATATCTGAGGTTTCAATAAATTATACATACAGAGAATAAAAAATATCACTCCAATATAATCTTTAAAAAATATTTTAAATAAATTAATCACACATGGATTAACTTTAAGTCAAGGCTTACTAGTGAGGGACAAATTCATATAGTGTAGGTATAAAGCTGGCATTTCAACAGTTGATTGATGCATACTAATTTAATAATCTTTGTGTTACTTACAGGGACCAGGATTATGAATTTCAATGTTAAAGCATCTACTATAGAGTTCATATTAGAATTTTCACTAGGAGACTATCAATTATTTTCAGTGTGAAATATTAGGACATCTCATTTTTTAAAAGTGGGTATATTTGAATGCCCAAAGTGTCAGTATGAGAGACAGGGTTTATCTACGGGACATTTCTTCTATGCTCTTTTGGTTGAAACTCTTGGTTCTTTTGGAGGGACATTTTCCTCTCATTTGAGCCTCTATCACTCTTATGTGAGATTTTCACTTATTGCAACAAAAAATGCTTTTACATACTATACAATGCTGATTTAATTATATATTTTCTCCCCTAAGTGCTGACTTATGTCCCTTTGACACAATATACTTAGTACAGAGTGCCAGAAAGTGAAATGAATCAGGCTATGTACGCACACAAAGAGTTTCATGGTTGAATAAATGAATTAATGAATGACTATGTGCTGTACTATATCAAATCCTACCCCTTAAAGTGATGGCATTAAGAGGTGGGACCTTTGGAAGGTGATTAGACCACAAGGGTGGAGCCCTCGTGAATAACATTCAGGATCTTATAGAAGAAGCCCCAGAGAGCTCGTTGGTCTTTCTAAGAGGTTGAGGACACAGCAAGAAAATGCCATCTACAAATCAGAATATGAGCCCAAACCAGACACTGAATCTGCTGATGCCTTAATTGTGAACTTTCCAACCTTCAGAACTATAAGAAATAATTTTCTGTTGTTTAGAAGCTATGTAGTCATAGGTGTTTTGTTATAGCATTCCTGATAGACTAAGACAGTATACACTTCACTACCAGAAAAAGCAGTTACAATATGAAAATATTACATATGATAATTAAAATATACTTATATATAATAGAAAAAACTAGAAATATGCATTGTGAAATGGGTTTTGACATTTATCCTTTTATTCATGACTGCACGGAGCAAAATTCAACAACATAGAACTTCCTCATGAGCCTCAACTGTAGGAGTTTGTCCTTTGCCATAGTGGCACCAGCTAGCCACACAGAGCAACATTTGGAGTTGTCTGTAGTTCCTGTAGCAGCAGGCTTGGGAGCATCCAATAGCTTTCTCCTTTCTCTCTTTTTTTTTTTTCTTTCCATGTTTTATGATATTAGACATTCAAAGTAGTATAAAAGATAATGCACTTTTTAAAGCAAAAGCACCAAGAAGTGATCTTAGATCTTAGAATTGAGACAGGCATTGCTCAATAAAGAGTCATAAGCTCCAAACCAAGGTCTCTAATAAAACAAGAGAAGGTAGAGAAACCAGCCAAAACTAGTTGGAGCCCAGGTGGTCACAGAAAATGACCTCAGTTTATACTCACTGCTCATTATATGCCAGTTATAATGCATTTGTATGCTAAAATAAACTCCTATCAGTGCTATGACAGTTTACAAATGCCATGACAACTCCAAGAAATTGCCCTATATGGTTTAAATGGGAGGGGACCCTAACCCTGGGGACTTTCTACCCTTCTCCCAAGAAACTCATGGACAATATTCCCTTTTCTTAACATGCAGCAAAGAGATAACCATAAATACAGGCAGCCAACAATACACAAACTCTGCTCTGTCTATGGGGCAGCCACTTTTCTATTTTCTTTCTATCTCAATAAAGCTGTCTTTGCCTTGGCCTTCAAGCTGGACCCCAGTTTTGAGGTCCACTTTCCTGTATCAGAATGATTGAGCAGAGAGTACAAGATTATGTAGCTCATCAGAAAGTGGAGCTGGGATCAGACTTCATGCCTGATTTAGAGCCTGTGATCTCAATTGCTTTGCAATACAGATACCAACTACAGCACCTACCACAGATGAAAGTGACTTTAAAGGGGGAGAGAGGCCACAGGCAGGGAAGACGGAAAGGTTTCACTGAAACCTATTAAAGTCTTCTTCACATTTCCTAATCAATTAGCAGGAGTTTGTTATCTAAGGCCTATGGATTGAAAGAAATCAGATAAGCAACTCATGATAGCAGCATGGTCCATGGATTTTGGAAGTTGGTAACAGTGCTCATAGGGCAAGTCCTAGGACAGTGGCTACTTCAAATGGAAGTTGGTAGTAGTTTCATAGGTAATTAACAAGGGAACATTTAGTGGAGTTGAGGGACTGCAGTGAAACCAGTCACTAGAATCTTGAAATCGTGAGTTTCTTCATGATTTACTTATGAGTCAGGTGAGTAAGAGTAATGAGGAATTCCCACATGCTTAATGTTAGAATTTTTCTTCGTTTTAATTAACCTTCTTAATAAAACAGAACATAGCTCATCTATTTCATTGATGTCTAAGGTTACTTGGAGAGATTCCACCCAACTAATTAGTGGAAAAATCCATGAAAATTTTCAGGAATTACCGAGCTATATATTCAAAACAACTATTTTATATTCAGTGGCATCTTGGTGGAAGATTCTGTACTGGGGGGGGAGGGGCTATAAAAAGATGACACACAAAACTGACCTCAAAAGGGATTTAAATTTACTAGGGAGGCTAAGATATATGTAAAAATAACTGTGATGCAAAGCCTTTAAATTGATAAATTAGATTACCATTATAGCCAGAATAAATATTTTTAGTAATTAGGGAGAAAAAGTTAGTAAAGTGAGAATTCAGTTGTTCAAGGTTAGAGCAGCAAAACTGATTATTAAGGCATTTTAGTAACATTGTGATTAGTAGGATGATTCAGTTTTGCACCAAAACCAACTTGACCTCACAGAAATTAAAATCTCAGTCTCCTAATAAGGCAGAAACTATCAGACAAGAAACGACCAATTATCAGTCAATGCCCAGTCTCTGGCAACTCTAATGCTTACATAAAAAGCACATCCTCTAATACAGTGTAGGAGCATTTTGTCAGACAATAATGCTTGGAGGCATTAAAAAGTACCTGCTACTTTAAAAAGGTGTGCCTTGGCAGACAGGCATCAGGCTGCAAAATACGGATATAAGTTCAAATTGTTTTGAAAACCTGCTTATTAGTGTAGGGTAAAAACAAAGGTTACTTGTGACATACTGCCTTTGTTATATAATCAGTAATTCTCACTCTCTCTCTTTGAAATATTTATTTCCTTTACTAAGTTTAATATCACATAGTTGGTACTCATAAACAAATACGTGTGGGTGTTTGTTTGTATATATAGCATTTAGTATATGCTCTTAAAGAAAATCTAAAGAAAATCAATTTCTTCCAGCACCAAAAATCATTTCATCTTTTTCTACTTCTAAGAATATATAATTGAAACATAGTTGTAACCTACAGAATGACTGAATGTACAGTTTTGATTTCTGCCATTTTAGTAGTATTCTACTGCTGCAAAATAGATTGCTATAAATGTAGTGGCTTAAAACAACACAAATTCCTTATCTCATTTTATAGCCCACAAGTCCAGTGGGCTCCGCTGGTTTCTCTACTCTAGATTTCACAAGGCCAAAATCAAGGTTTCTGCAGGGCTGTGTTTCTTTCTGGAGGTTCTGGAGATGACTTTACTTCCATGCCCATTTGGGTTGTTGGCAGAATTCAATTGCATGCTGTTGTAAGACTGAGGCTCCCATTTTCTTTTTGGCTGTCAGTCAAGGATCACTGTATCTTCTAGAAGCTGCCCACATTCCTTAGCTCATGTTCCCTTTCTTCCATCTGCAAGTCACTTACAGCCAGTTGAATCCTCTTCTCCTGACTTTTTTCTCCTCTACTTCTCTCTTTTGCCACATTTCTCTGACTCCATCTGAGAATTTTCTCTGCTTTTAAGGCTCCAGAGATGATATTAGGTCCACCTGGATAATACAGGGTGCTCTTTCCTATTTTTGTCAGTTGACTAGTAACCTCATGTCATGTGCAAAGTCCCTTTCCAGCAATGTCTGGATTAGTGTTTGATTGAATAGCCAGGAAATGGGAATCTTGAAGGAACATTTTTATAATTCTGCCGGCCACATCTGTTATCATTTATCTGGTTACTTTAAAAACTATATTTAAAATATAATTTAAGTACAGTCATCCCTCGTTATCCACAGGTCCCAGCACCCCCACAGATACCAAAATCCATGAATGCTCAAGTCTCTTATATGAAATGGCTTAGTATTTGCATGTAGTCCGCACACATACTCCTATACACTTTAAATAATCCCTAGATCACTTATAATGCCTAATATAATGTAAATTCTATGTAAATAGTTGTTATACTATATTGTTTTTTATTTGTATTATTTTTATTGTTTTTTCCTCCAAATATTTTTGATCCGTGGCTGGTTGAAACCACAGATGCAGAACCCACAGACATGGAGGACCAATTGGACCACCACTTAATTAATTGCGCTAGTGCACTTAAAAACTAAACTACTTCAACATAAGCTAATTATTTAGTATCTTTATTCCATGAAAAACAAATCTTCCTAAAATTTATCTTGTTGGTATTTGAATGTCATGACCTTAGTTAACATGACATAAAAAGTCCCATTTATGCCTATGTACTTGTAAGAAAATAATATATTTTCCTAACCCTATCTAATAAAAACAGTATGTAAAAAAGTGTAATGTCTCTCTTTTTTATTCCCTCTACTGTCTTCATTAATAACATAAATCAGTTTTAAAATTTGTCAAATTTTAAGGAAGTCAGATAACATTAATACATAACTTATTGTATTTACTAATTATTTCACCAAAATTCTTTATGCTAAATCTTAAAAGGCTAAATGATTTGTCCAAGATCAAATGACTGCTATTTAGAAGCAAGATCATATCTTCACCTATATTCCAAAATATTTCTTGGTATAGATTTTTTGTTACTAAACACAGAAAATATATTTTTTTAAATATTCAACTGCTCACAATATTATTGGATTAGTCTTTTTATCACTTTTTTAAAAGTGCTTCAGGATATCTAATATTATAATCCTATGTGCTTGTAGTCACTTCTTTCCCTGGCTCAGATAATGTTTAAATTTATTGAATATATTTTTTATTCAATCATCAATTGTCACTAAACCATACTATTATTAAATATGACAATCATCAATTGATAACTCTGAGGGTGACCTTGTGACTAATTATGTAACTTGATTAAAATGATAGATTTACTGTGTTTTACTTCAGTTACTTGTGAGTTTAACAAGAAGATCAAAAGGATTAGTCTTATTAGTACAAAGCTTTCTCAAGTGCTTCTTTTCCTTGAAATTCCAAGCTTGTTTTTTGTAAAAAAAATTCTAGAAAATGTTGTATGAGTTTTTCGATATAGCTATGCTTACTGGTTTATGTGCAACTTTTAAAAAACTAATTATGTAATCATAACCTTTTCAGTAATTTTAGACACATTTAGTTCTTATATAACACTAACTTATTTTAGCTATTACAAATCTATATATTCAAATCCTTTGTTATCTTTTATTTTTTTCTTTAAAAAAAATCAGATCACATTACTCCACACCCATGTAATTCATTCATTTATTTATCTGGTATTTATTGAGCAACTCTATTGTACTCTATTTTATTGTGCGGCCACACAATAAAAAAGACACAATTCAGGCCTTCAGGGTATTTACATTTTAGCAGGCAGATAGAAAATAAAAAAAAGCAGATTGGAAAAAAAAAATCAAGGTTTTAGAGCATTTTAAGTGCTATGACCAATATAAAGCAGAGTAAACAGGAAGATATCAAAGAGGGACAGGGGTGCTATTTTGCATAGGATGACTGGGAAGGGACTCTCCAAGAAGGTAGCAATTGAGCAGAGACCTGAATGATTGTGGAGACCTGAGCCAGAAGAGCCAGGAGAAGAGCTTTACAGGCAGGTCAGCAAGAGAGAGTAGGAATGAGCTTGGATGCAAGAGGGAACAGGCAGGTTAGAGTTTCTGGGCCAGGGAAAGTAAGAGGTTGCTAAGAGATGAGCTGACCCACCCCTAACATTTCAGGACTGAACCAAGAGTCCAAAAGAGGTTAAGAATCATGTGAAAACATATAAAATTTATAAATCAAGCTGTACTAATGACCTGGCCAACATTCCCACTTCATGACCTGTTGTCTCTCCCTCATTGGCCAGGGCTGTCACCTATTGGTCTGAGAGCACTGATTGCTCTGTTGAGTTGGGCAGGGGAGAAACTAGGTCTGTGCCTGGGACTCCTGGATGATAATTGGGCCCACCTAAACTCATGGTACAGCCTGACCTGGTCCAATTCCCCAGAGAGCTGAAATGGGGCAGGTTTTCCTCCCCATGTCTAATTTTCTGATTTGAGATTTTCAGACTACTTAAAACTCTTTCCAAAACTACACCACCCCACGAGAGGAAGCAGCATAATTACCTGCAGCATCTGGCCTCTTGGATGCTCTAACCATTCTCTGCTTCAGTCCTACATCCTCCCCTGGCATGTCCTCTCCTCTAATTCCTGTTTTATCCATTACCAGACTTTCAGAAAACCTTCAAAAGAGACCAAAAAAAAAATGTATTTGGTGTTCGTGATGTTTGTGAAATATATCATTTGCTAATGTGCAGGAGGGCTCAAGGGCAGTACTGAAGACGAGGATTGAGAAGTCATTGGGTTCATGCCTTGTAGCAGTTTTAAGGCTGCATAGGAAATTCAAACATTAATATTTATGTGGTGGGAAGTATTTGGAAGGTTGAATCCAGACTTAGATTGAAAGTGTGTCATAGGGTCCCTCCAATGAATATGTTTCCTCATCATTACCTGGCAAATTACACATTTCTTCTTTTAGCAGTCTTGACTGGATTCATAGTGAGTGTTACGTTGTGTCTTTGGTGATTTTAGATTGTAAACTCCTCTCACTTGGGACATCATCTGGGAGAATACTGTGGCACTATTATGACATTTTATATATTTTAAAATTTTAATTTATTTTGAATCCATCTCAAACCTATGAAAGTTTTAAGAATGTATAAAAATAAAATCCTTCATTTTTTTCCTCCAACCATTTGTTAGCAAGTTCTCAAAATCAAGCTCCATAAATTTAAAATACTTTATTATTTCTACAAATAAGAATATTCTCCTATACAATCATAAAAATAACCATCAAATTCATGAAATTTACATTTATACAATACTATTATTAATACTCAGAGAGAGTGAGATTATGGAGAGGTTGTGGTTATTTGTAAAGATAAAGATCATTAATTCCCTTTGGAGTTAGTGGTTGAAGTATAATAGAGGACAAGACTATTAAAGGAGAACAATAAATGGAACTGATAGGCCAGTGTATGAAAGGATTGTTTATATTTGTATTGAAATCAGCAATACTTATGACAGATAATTGTAATAAAGCTAAAATCATGAAGATATCAGAAGAAATAATCTAGAATTTAGGTAAACTCAAGGGAAATTGTAGGGTAGTTATAACAATATGAGATTCAAAGTTGGATTTATTATCATTAGAGATAAGATAAAAATGTTCTAAAAGTCTATAAAGGGGCACCATGGACAGTCTCCTTATATCCATATCCAGAGGAGAAAGGCTATGGAGAGAAGATACAGCCACTGCTTGGCAGGGCTACAGGGAAGGAAGGCCTTCAGGAGAGAATCAGATTTCTCTTGGAAAAAAGGCAAATAGAACGATCGTTTCTTTTTTTTTTTTTTTATTTTTTTTTGACTCCTTAAATTTGTCTTGTTATTGTAATCCCAGTTATGCATTTAATATTATATACATTATATTTTATTCAAGAATTTTTGTATTTTGCCTTGAGAAGTTTTTAGTATATCTAGATTGCTTTGTTTTTAGAAGTTTTCTGAACTTCCTATACAGAGAGGGTGAGGGAGAGAGAGAGAGAGAGAGAGTGAGTTTATGGAGAGAGTACCAAAGAGTAGAACTAACTGCAATCTAGACAAAGCTTTTGAAATCTCTACATATCTGAGATATGAAGTCACCGTTGATTTGTTTCGTACTACCTTTAAGTCCAAATTGCAAGACCATCAAGTCTTGTATTTTCTATTTCAAAAGTATCCTGAGTCTGCTTTTCTCCCTCTCTCACCCTAGCCACTATCCTAGTCTAACAGCATCATAGCTTGCACCCTACTGCTCTTCCTTATTCCAATTTTGACTTCTGCACACATTAGCCCGCTTAATAAAAACATATCAAATTATATCATTTCTTAAATTTTGTCCTTCGCCGTTATCCATTGTCCTCAGAAAAAATTAAAAACTTTACTACGGACAGTAAATTATTATGTAAAATTTCTGCCCGTTTCTCCAATGTCATTTCCTGCCTTTTTATCCTAGTCCCCAACAACTCAGTCACATGGACTTTCTCTCAATGCTAGACATATGCCAAACTCTCTTCAGCATAGCGATTATCACATGTTCTATTTCTTTTTCTGCCCCTTCCTCTCTCCAGCACACATACACTTACCTGCCCCTGTTCTATTCATGGCTAATTCCTTCACATACTTCTGGGTCTTTTCCTATGTATCACATTCTTCTTTGAGAGATCTTTCCTCACTGTTCTCTCCCTCCATTAGTTAGTTATTTTTCATCTCTGTATTCAGTGTGTTTTCTTCACAACATATGTCTCTCATACACACACACACGAATACACATTATTTGATTTACTTATTGTCTACTTCCCATACAGGAGTTAGCTGGCAAAAGGCAGAATCCGTGTGTGTTTTATTAATTAACAAGTATCTGGTGTCACATAATTGGAACTTAATAAATAATTACTGAATGACTGAGTGGATTAAGTCATATGGATAGGAGGGGGTTAGAAAGTGAGAGTGTTTTGAAAGTGAAACAGTACTAGGTGCAATGGAGACAAAAAAAAAAAAGCCTATGAAGGACTATTTGATAAGACTAAGTAGGAAAGAAAGAATAATATATTTATGTATTCATTTTCTTATATACTAAATTTATAGTAATTATTTATTAAATGCTTTCTGAAAACATATAAGCAATGTTGAGTAAATTTTGAGCTTCTGTCTTCTAGAGAATAAAAAGTTTTAGGTTCTGAGCCTAAGAAACATTAAAACACAGGAAATAGAGAATTTCAGATGTCCAGCTCTAGATTTATATTTTTAGAGATTTGAAATCTGCATTCAGATTTTTAAAAAATCACTGATATTAATCTGCATAAAGAGAAATAAGGATATAATCTTATGGAGAACCAATATTCATTAACCAAGAGACTCCACCAGATAAAATGAGTTACTATATTACATATATACATATTTTCAAGTACAACTAGTACCAATGTACATCAATCATGATATTGATCAAAGCAACAAAAATGGGCTCTGGTTAAAATTAGAAGAAAATAAATTATTGGATGGCCAGCCTAAATGATTAGAGATTGAGAGAACCTAGCTTAGAAAACTGGTAACAATCAAATGAGGCTAGGACCTTGAATAGAAGCCAAGGTCAAGGAGCTGGGTATCAGAATATTACCACTAGTGAGTCTGCACCTGGACATCCACCCTGTTGTATCACTCTGAGCTTAGCCTCTGCCTCCAATCTCCCATGGACATTTCTGCTTGGTTTTATTTACTTTTGTAAGATTTAGTCTCTCAAGCTGTTTCCTTTTTGATTGGTCTGCTTGCTCCTCTTCTAAAAGTTTATTTAAATAAAGAAGGGGGTGCATTACTCTTAACAAGGCAACATCACAATAAGGGATCCTTACTTCCCCCAAGTTGAAGGATGTGTATATTCTGGGAATTCTCAAATGACAATTGTTCACTGGTCACATTAGGGTGTGTTTCTGCATCTTTGGTCAGTAGAATTGTAACGAATACAAAACCAGTAACATTTTACTTGCATGTTGGCACTGATTAGTTTCATGTGGGTATGGAAATTTGTAGCCAGTGTTTACCAGGCACGGGCCCTCACCCTTACGTTTGATATTCTGTCAGTATATAAAATCCGCAGGCTCTTATTGACTTCTCCCTGTGGCATGCAGTGTGAAATATCTGCTAATCTTTCACTTTACTTTCCTCGACAAAGACTTAGAGCAGCTACCACATACCTAATTCTAAAAATTCTCTAATTTGTCAAAATCACTGACTGATCGATGATCCAGTCTTCTTAAGTGCTAATTGTTCAAAGTCTTGTAGAAATAATAGCCTAAGCTGGACACATGGGTCTAGCTTTTATGATGGCCAGATGGATAAGAAAGATTATAATGGCACCTAAGCATCTGTTAAAACTAACTATATCAATGATCTGTGAACCAAGCCATGCTTTTGTGATGGACTATTATCACTTCAGAGGCATAATTATGGACTATAAGGTCAAACATTTACTTTTATAAAAGAGCACCCAGGAATAAAATTATGCATTGCCCTATAGCATTTTAGGATGCTATCAAGTAGAACTGTATTTGTTCGATAGACAGTGAGGGACTTCCTGCCCTCCTGGGGAAAAAGGCAGGTGCCCCAAGCAATTACCACACCTGGGGGAGGAGGGAACACCCTACCAATCTGCCAATCAGAACTTAGTGAGTCAGCTGCAAAAAATGTAGAGGATTCCCCAGCCTGTGGGCCAAATAGCACAGGCACAGCAGGGTCTGGAAGGTGACCTAGAACAACCTAAGGCTAATTGTCATGTCATTAGCTTAAATCTACATTGTGGTCCACCACCCACTCCATGGGCTTTTAGAGAGGCTCATGGGAGATCTCTATGCACAGTAAGACTCAGGTTGTATAACTCCCAACTGTCCATCAAAGTGGTTCTATGGTGATGTTTGAACCAAGAGAAGGGCCCAGCCGAAGCAATGTAAAATAGGACCCCAGATCATAATCCGGGCCTTCCTGTTATGACAAGGGGCTTGTTTGTTGTCTGTGGCGAATGTATCTTACTTTACTCAATAAACTTCACCTCACGCTAGCCTTACTTTGGTGTGTGTGGTCATTCTTCAGCCAAGAGCACACCAGGAACGAAGAACAGATAAAAACAACCTGACATATTCTCTCCAATTATAAAAAGAAATGGAACAAATATCACTCAAAGACATTTAGCAGGTGGTACTTTTCTGTAGTATGAAAGAGGTTGCAATTTTCATTGTATTTGCAGTTTGCAAATATTGCTTCTCAGTAAAGCATAGCAATTATTTGCTTCAAGTCTGAATGAATCACATAATAGGCATAAATCAGATAAATGCACTTTTACCCTGGGGCCTTCTTCAGGGGGTACCTATCTATGGAGATCTGTGACAATGGACACACTCCAGTAGCTCATGAGTCTTATCTGCTAAATATAGTAGGCAACGGAGTCAAAGATCAATAAAAAGATTAATGGTTTTAATTACCCCTATGTAACCAGTTGTGGGTAAAATTTTACTTTCTACTTTCACTGAGGGTAAAACACCACAGTCAACCTTCCAGTAAAGCTAATTTGACTTTCTGCTTGGTAAATTGCTCATTGGCAGTCCTGTAATGAGTCTGCTCTGTGTGTGACTGAACACTGAGCATGCTTCCACTTTCTAAAATCACGGGAAAAAGGCCATAAAACTGATGAATGACACATAAACAATTTTCTTGTGAAAAACACGAGGAAATAAGACAATTTTCAGGCAAAAATTTCTCTGCTTGAACCATATGGAGCAAGAAAAAGAGTACCCGATGAGTGTTGCGTTTATGGCACTGCATAAGCAATGCTAATAAATACTGACAAACATCTTCTGAAGATATACAGAATAACTGACAAATGGAATTATTTTCTTTATGAAAAAAGAAGGACAAAGACAAGAACCTCAGTCTGTATGATTTGCTTATGATTATTAATGTTTGGAGCGAAAACTAGTTAATAGGCCATGTTGTCTATTTGTAAATCCACATTCAAGAATAAGTGGGGCTCTGAAATGTTTCTAGCAATTCTTTTTAAATTATGCCCTGGTGTGCCATCAGCTTTATTATGATAATTCCTAGGGTAGTGCTTCTATAAAAGGAATCAAGGTACTGCATCATAATTTCAAAGCTCTATTGGGGAGAATGATTAGAACCACAGGCATAACTTTTGTTAGTAAGGTTTTTATTTTCATTTTGGGGTTGCAGAGGGTGAATGCTGCTATGGTAAAAAAAATAAAGTAGTCATCTTAAAATTATTCACTTTAGCACATTTGTCTATTTTATTTATATTAGCATTCCTCTTCCCAATTAATATAATACTAAATTAGGCTGTCAATGTCAAATATTAATGAGTTGCTGAATACAAATGCTCAAGAATGTCTGTGTTGAGGGTATAAGTGCATAAGGGCCATTCAGGCCAAAAGTAATGAAAGTCCAAGAAATTATTTTAGGCAAATGCATAAGCATGATAAAAGA
>CM052436.1:29367554-29438116 GCA_028533085.1 Varecia variegata
AAAAAAAAACAAGTATCTGCAGTGTTACATCTGAATGGTCACATGCAATTTGGGTCGCAAGATATTCTCTGGGATACAATTCTCATAAAAGGAAGGGAGAAGAAATATAATTAGCCAAAGAACAAACTCAAATTGTAATACAGGCTCAATCATACTCAGTCAAACTGGTGGGGAGATTTGGAACAAACTTTTCCTGTTACACTTACCTAGCTTTTATACTGTGGTTTTACTCAGTCACCAAACGTGTGCCACCTGAGGAAATATATGTTCTTGGGTGAGATCTGCAACTGAAGCAGAACCTTGAATGAGCTAAGCATGACAATGGTCTCTTGACTACACTTCTTACAGCTGGGCAGTAAGGCCTCCTTGAAGGAGAATCTAGTTGACGTGTCTCTATCAGAGCCTACCCCTTAGGCTGCCCAGATGCCATTTTCCCTATCTGCTCAGGAAATGATTCTGCCAGAATTCTAGTGGGCTTCTGATATTGAAAGGAAGGTCAGAAAAAGGAGATCAGTGGGAGAGATTATAGCCCTCACTGCTGCAGTTGGTTTTGGTGCTGCAATTGATTTTCTTTTTTTTTTTTTTCCCTTCACTATTGTGCATTCTAGATTCTCCCTTAACCTCTGGTAAAACGTCTGCCTACTTCTCCTGCTTCAGTGGCTTATTTGGGGAAGTTCTTTTGGTAACAAATTCCTTTAGGGTTCGCCTGGCTGGGAAAGCTTTTATTTCTCCTTCATTTATGAAACTTAGTTTGGCAGGTTACAGAACTCTTGGCCGGCAGTTGTTCCTTTTAAGAAGACTAAAAAATGGGGCCTTGGTTCTTTCTGGTTTTTAAGATTTTTGCTGAGAAATCTGAGATGGGTTTTACTTTGTAAGTTTCTTGATGCTTTTGTCTTACATATTGTAGGATTTTCTACTTCAGTTTGACTTTGTCTAGAATGAAGACTCTGTGCCTTGGTGATGTCCTATTTCCCATGAATCTTCCACATGTGTGATGACCTTCTTGGGTCTGAATGTGTAAATCTCTAGTGATACCTGGCAAGTTTTCCTCCATTATTCCCTCAAACAGATTTTTCATGCTTTTTGCATATTCTTCTTCTCCCACAGGGATACTTATGATTCTTAAATTTGTTCACTATACATAATCCTGTATTTCTGAGAGAGAATGTCCATTTTTATCAATTATTTTTCTTCAGTTTTGGCTGACTGGGTTAATTTGAAAGACCTGTCTTCAATCTCTGAAATTCTTTCCCCTGCTTGATCTAGTCCATTGTTAAAACTTTCCACAGTATTTTGAAATTCGCTAAATGACTCTTTTATTTACAGAAATTCTATTATATTTTATCTTAGATTATCTATCTCTTTAATACATTTTCGTTCATCTCCTGAGTTATTATTTTGGTTTCTTTGTATTCTTTGTATTTGGTTTCTTTCCCAGCAATCCCATTGATCTTACGTTTGATCCATACTCTGAATTCCATATATGACATTTCAACACTTTAATTTTGGTTGAAGTCCATTACTGGAGAGCTAGTGTGATCCTTGGGAGACGTCACAACAGCCCGTTTTTTCATGTTGCCACAGTTTTTCTGCTGGTTCTGTCTCATCTGGAACCTCTTCTCTCAGCTTAAAACAGATAGCTTTGCAGTACACCTGCTCTACTCTGCTGGGAACTCTGTTGCTCAGTGAAGAGGGGTAGAGTTCACTGGAAAATATGCATGGAGTCTACTCTGTAAGATTGACCAGGCAGGAGAAGGGCAAATGTGCTGTAAGCCTGTAACACTGCTGCTCTCCTGCGTCATACTATTCTCCTGTGGTTGTCATGGTATAAGCAGGTGTTGGAGGATATTCATATGGACCGTTCCCCAGGCTGCTGCTGAAAGTTCAAGGGAGGGCAGGGAAGGTCCTTCTCCATGGAGGCAGGTGGACATAGGGGTTTGATCCTCCCAGCTCCCCTGGTGGCAGTGGCAGTGGTGGCTGGGTGGGGCTACTGGCCAGTGGCAGTGGGTGTCAGGGCTGTGGCCATTCACTCTGCTGAGGTGCAGCAACAGTGGTGGTGGCAGTGGTGTTGGTGATATGGGTGTTTGCCCCACCCAGAACTGTTGGTGGCAGTGCTACTCAGGTGGTGGTGGCATCAGCTGCACTACCCAGACTGTGGTGGTAGGTGCTGTGTTCCGTGGGCATGTGCTTCTCCCGAGAGTCCCATGGCAGTGGTGGCTAGGCAGGGCTACCAAGGTAGTAACAGTGGGTGCAGGTCCATTGGTGCTTGTTTGCCTGGGTACCCTGGTGTCAGTGAGGGGCACATGATACCCACCCATGGGGCACACAAGTATGCCTCCCTGCTCCCTCTTTGTCCCAGCAGGGGTGACTAGGAGGCAGCAGCAATGGATCTGACCCCTGAGTATATGCAGCACTCTAGCACTGGGACCTCATAATGATGTCTGCTGCAGTGCCCGGGGTTTGTAAGCCAGTGGGACCCCACTATGCCTTTTGTCCAGAGTAGTGTCCTTGCATAGTCTCCAGTCAGCTCTCTGTATAAGACCAGAGGCTCAATGCAGTGGCAGGGCCCTTCTATAGCCCCAATTGCAATGTCCACAGAGGAAGCGTGGAGCCCTGAGGTTCTTTCCTCTGGCCCTTCCCCACATGTGGGCACCTTCCCTGGTACCTCCAATCCTGCCAAGTGGGTCACCCCACTTCCCTTTCCTTCAATTTGGGTGCCTCTCATTGCCTGTTGATTCCCAGTGCTCTATCTTAGACAATCTAGCCAAAGGTGAATATCTACTCACCACTCTCAGTCTTCTCCATGACAGCAACATGTGTAGGCTGCTTCTACTCTGCCAACTTGGCCCTTCCATCCTGAAACCTTCTTTTTTAAAAATAGAAAATCTGGGTGGAAATATATCCATTATGACTATTGAATTGTAAGTAAAATAAATTTCTCCCCCCCAAAAATATTTGAAAATAATACTGGGCCCAGAAAATTTTATACATGATTTCTACCTGATACATAGTTTCAAACTTAATCAAACCAAAGAATGGAAAAATTTTTTCATGTGGTGACCATAACCTTAATACCAACACTGAAAAACATCATATAAAGCAGGAAGATGATAGGCTGCTCTCATTATTGAATACAGATGCAAACACATTTTAAAGAAGACAAAATAAAATAGAATATGTATTAAAATAATAATATAGCCTGCCCAAATTGGGTTTATTCCTGCTAGTAACAGATTATTTTAACTTCAAGAAAAATCTACGTTGTAATTAACTACATTAAAACATTAAATGAGCTAAATAGGATGGTCATTTCCATTGATGTGGTAAAAGCATTAAATAAAGTCAGCCTCTATCTGTAATTGAATGAGCTCTCGTAGCTGATATCTACTATCACTATCTCTATATGAGAGAGGAAAACATAAGAGAGAGAGAGAGAAACTGAGATTCGAAAGTATGAAACAGAACTTACTAGTTGTTAATTACCTGAGTAAACTTATGACAAAACCATACAAAAATGCAGATTCATTTTCAGAAACAATAAAAAGAGTTTAGCCAAACTCCTTATGAAAGTTTGATATATATACAAGTCAATTGCAGAAAAACATCATAAATGTGAATTTTAAGAAAGCCATTTGAAATAATAACCACTATAAAATAAAATAACTGAAGTATCTAAGACTCAATCCAACAAAAGCTTTATAAAAAATAGTATAATTATTAAATATTTACTGAAAAACACTGAGAGACCTAAACCATGTTGTCTGGTCGCCAGCTTCCAAAAAGGACTCCAGTGATTCCCTCCTTCTGATAAACATGTTAAGTATAGTCCCACATGTACTGGGGAGGGTCTGTGTGTCCAATGCATGTGATAGACATTTTAGCATATCTCTACCAAGTTTGGGTTATAAAAGCTGGTGGCTTCTGTTTTGGGTGATCTCTCCCTCTCCCTCTTGGATCACTTATTCTGGAAGAAGCAAGCTGTCACATTTGAGCAGCCCCACGGACACAAGAAGAAATAAAGCCTCCAGTCAACATCTAGCTAGACACTGAGACCATGTACGTAATCCTGGAAGCACAATCTCTTGCCCTAGTAAAGCTGTGAGATAACTACTGCACTGGCGAATAGCTTGACTGCAACCTCGTAAAAAACCCTGAGTCAGAACCACCAGCTAAGCCACTCCTGGATGTCTGATTTTCAGAAACTGTGTGAGATAATAAATATTTATTGCTTTAAGATGCTAAATTTTGAAGTAATTTGTTACACCAGTAGATAACTGATATGCACATCATATGCATGGATAAAAAACATTATCATAATGTCAATTTTGTCTAATTTGATTTATCGATTTAGTGATATTCTAATAAAAACCCTTAACAGGCTTTACATAGAATATAAAGTTCTGGTTGTAATATTCATATGGAAAAGGAAAGGACCAAGTGTATCTGGGACACTCATAAAGACAAAGAACAAGTAGGGGAAACTTGTCCTACCAGAAATGAAGATATATTACAAAAGAGCAAAAACAAATTTAATAAAGAGAAGAGTGAAAGAGAACATGAAGCCCAGATACAGAATTGTGCATAAATGGAGCCTAATATATAAGAGGCTTGGTTTTACATTTCAGTAAAAAGTATCAGTAAATGATGCTAGAACATTTGGTTAGACTTATTGAAAAGAAAAAGGATAAAAGTGGATCGCTACTTTATACCACAAGGACAAATAAATACCACTTGGATTAAAGACCTAATTAAAGGGAACAAAACTTTAACACTGTTAAATAAATGGGGAAGCCCATTCTTAATAGCTTAGGAACAGACACCAAAAATACCAAAAGCAAAAATAAAAAAGGAAAAGGTGAAGAAACTCAATTTAATTAAAATTTGGAACATGGTTAATTGCAATATAAAAAGGATGGAAAGCAAGCCATGAACTGTAGAAAATATTTGCAACTCACGAACAGTACTAACTTGAAAATACACATACAAATTTTTAAAATAATAGATAAGAAAAATAATACAAAAATGGAGAAAAAAAAAAGTGCAATACATTCATGAGAAATTCCTAGACCTTGATGTATATATATCCTAACAAACTTATGTGGAAATGATGAACCTTATATTAATAATCAGGCAAGGCCAGGCACATTGGCTTATGCCTGTGATCTCAATGCTTTGAGAAGCCAAGGCAGATGGATTGCCTGAGGCTGAAAGTTCTAGACCAGACTAGGCAACATGGCAAGACCCCATCTCCAAGGTAAGGGAAGGGAAGGGAAGAGGGAAAGGGGAAGGGAAGAGGGAAGGGAAGAGGCAAGGGGGAAGGAAGAGGGAAGGGAAGAGGGAAGGGAAGAGGGAAGGGAAGAGAAGAGGGAAGGGAAGAGGCAAGGGAAGAGGCAAGGGGGAAGGAAGAGGGAAGGGAAGAGAGAAGGGTGTGCCTGCATTCCTAACTATTTGGGATGCTGAGGTGGGAGGATTGCTTAAGCCTAGGAGTTCAAGGCTGCAGTGAGCCATGATCATGCCATTGCACCCAGCCTAGAAGACAGAGCAAGACCCTACTGTGTCTAAATAATAATAATAATGATGATCAGGCAAAGCCAAAGAAAATAGCTACATAAATTTCATAATATACCAGATTGGTAGAAAATATGAAGGCTGAACATAACAAGCGTTGCCTCATGAGAGAAACATAAACTGATCAAAACAACTTGAAAAACAATTTATAATTATTTGGTAAATTTGAAGATATACATACTATATTAGTTTGCTGTGATAACAAAGTATCACAGATTGAGTAGCTTGGATAACAGAAATTTATTTTCATACAATTCTGGAGGCCAGATGTCCAAGATCAAGGCGTTTGTGGGATTGGTTTATTTTGAGGCTTCTCTCTTTGGCTTTCAGATAGCCATCTTCTCCCAGTGTCTTCACATGATATTCTCTTTATGTATGTCTGTGTCTTAATTTCTTCTTATAAAGACACTTGTCATATCAGATTAGGGGCCAACCATATAACCTCATTTTACCTTAATTACCTCTATAAAGGCCCTATCTCCAAATACAGTCACAATCTGAGGTATTAAGGGTTAGGACTTATGAACATACAAATTTTGTGGGGATATAATTCCATGACACATATGCTTTGAACCAGCAATTTCATGTACATCCTAGAGTAATGTTTGAACTCATGAAACCTGTATATAAGTGTTTATAGCAACATTGTTATAAAATAAAGAAACGGAGACAACACACAACTAAATAATAAACAATGGAAACATAAAAATGCACATTAAATGAAAAATGTACAAATAGTTATACAGTGCAGAAATATGCAAGAAAAAAATAATAAAATAATAAATAATTCCAGTTATATACATGAACCTAAATAGCATAAATTTTTGAGTAAAAATAAAATCATGTCATAGAAAAATAGATATGAAGTCCAAAAATTTGCAGAGCTAAATGACATACTCTTAAGGACAAACACACACATGTATGTTTTAAGAACATAAAGAAAAGTAAGTAAATGTGTATTAGTTAGCCTTCATCCCATAACAAATAATTTCAAAATATGTGGGTTGCAATTTGGATTGGGCTTGTCTGGGATGGCTCATCTCAGGCAATACCATGTGGAGCTGGAATACTTGATCACACGTTCATGGGCATCTGGCAGTTGAGTTTCTCATGTCTGTATCTGGCAGGGGGCTGGCTATTGACATGGATGATGAAGTTAAGTGTGCTTTTCATTATCCAACTGGCTGTCCCAGGTTTGCTCATGTGGTAATGATCACAAGGTCCCAAAGAGAAGCACTTACACAAAGAGAGGTCAGGCCTTACCATGCAAGGTCTTTGCAAGCCTCTGTTTGCTTTGTATTTTTAAATTGTCAATATATTAGTCAGCATTCTTCAGAGAAGCAGAACTAAGAGGATGTGTGTGTGTTTGTGTGTGTGTGTGTATGTGTGTTTATGTATAATGGAAAAAGGTTTGTTATAAGGAATTGCTTCACAGAATTATGGAGGTAGGCAAATCCAAACTCTACAGGGTGGCCTGTCAGTCTGAAGATCCAGGAATCAGCTAATTCTGTATTTCAAATCCAAAGGTTATTGACTGCAGAATTCCCTACTGCTAAGGGATCAGTCTTTTGTTCCATTCAGGCCTTCAAGGGATTGGATGAGAGTTACCCATATTATGGGGAGCAATCTTTACTCAAAGTCCACTGTGTTAAATGTTGATCTCATCCAAAAACACCCTCATGGAAACATCAAAACTAATGTGTGATCACATATCTGGGGACCATGGCCCAGCCAAGTTGACACATTAAATTATATAACCATAATAGTCAAATTGGCCAGAAAAGTCATATAATCCCAAACTCTACCTCGTCAGGAGAAGAATTAAAACTCACATTGCATGGCTGGGCACAGTGGCTCACGCCTGGAATCCTAGCACTCTGGGAGGCCAAGGCAGGAGGATTGCTTGAGGTCAGGAGTTCGAGACCAGCCTGAGCAAGAGTGAGACCCCATCTCTACTAAAAATAGAAAGAAATTATCTGGACAACTAAAAATATATATAGAAAAAATTAGCCGGGCATGGTGGCACATGCCTGTAGTCCCAGCTACTTGGGAGGCTGAGGCAGGAGGATTGCTTGAGCCCAGGAGTTTGAGGTTGCTGTGAACTAGGCTGATGCCACAGCACTCTAGCTCGGGCAACAGAGCGAGACTCTGTCTCGAAAAAAAAACAAAAAAAAAAAAACAAAAAAAAAAAACCTCACATTGCAAAAGAATGCAGTATATAAAAATGGGCAAATGTGTGACCATTTTCATGGTAATATACCACAGAATGGTAAATAATTCAGTATTACAGTTACATTTGTGAGGTAGGAGAGGAAAATAAGATTTAGGGATGAGGAAAGAGGATGCTTATGGGTACTGATAATGTGTTACCTTATAGAGGTGGGTAGTAGATATATAAGTGTTTGTTGTATTGTATGTACTTTATGCTGTAGATGTTCATATACAAATATCCATATATAAAAACTCATATGCATACATATATATATACATATGCAATTTAAAATCAAAATAGCATTATCTGTATTATCCACATCTCATATCACAGAAAAATTTAGATCTTAGGTAAAGAAAATCATGGCTATTTTGGATATTAAAGCTTGATCCAAATTTACCACTGTGAAAGTACATCCTGCGTGTGCAGCACATACATATTTTTATATCCTTTTGAAATAATATTTATATCATATTCAGAGAGCCTTGCTTTCAAATCACATGATGAAGACTCAGTACTAAGAGATAGCTCATTTTAACAAAGACAACATACACAAAAATGCACATGCTACTATGTTATCATTTCTATTTTTTATTTTTTTGTTCATGAAATATTGAAGATAATATCTTCACAAAGACATTATCTTTCCTAATTAGATGGCTAGTGTAAACAAAACATGCACATTTTGTAGTAAGAAATAAAAACTTATTACTAAGACATTCTTGTTTGAACCAGGTACAAATGGATAAAACCTAAATTCAGTGTAGGTAGATTGTATGAATAGGCTATTAGATTGCTTAAGACATAAAACATAGGATTATTTTTCTTTTGAGGTAATTGATATGAACCAAAATGTGATTGAGTTAACAGAAGCCACTCTTATTTAGTGCTTTTTTTCATAACTAGAGACTATATGCCATTAAGATTGAGACTAACAGGTAGTGAGTGCTTTTTGTCTACCACCGACTTGCAGATAGATCTAAGCAAATCACTTAGCTTTCAGGGCCCTGATTCCCCATATTTGCAAAATCAAATTTCTGATCTGAAATTTCTCTCAAATGCGTGTGAATTATGGTTTTACTCATGTGAAAAGACTGATTTTTGTACTTTGTAATAGGATGTCATATCATTTCACTTTTAATGAGGAAAAGATTTTCACTGTAAATAGCAAAATATTTTACCTCAAATTTTCCAGCATTTAAAATCCAAATGGTACATGAAACATTCTATAGCTGTAGATAATTTACCACTTGTTGGGATCTGTCATTGATTTATTTTTCACACGCACTATCTCTTAAAAAGTAGTGAGAATTGTTCAAATTCCACGCTTCTTTTCAATTTATTTAAAGGCAGCTGTGAATGAAACCAAAGGTGTGTACATATTTGTATTTTTCATACATATTCATAGTTTCATGGTATACATTTTTATTGGGTAGATGAATAATTGCAGGCTCATTCCTCCATCCAGTTTATTTACTGGGAAACCCATTAAAATTCTGTTTTATACTATGATATAATATTTACAATCTATATATTCTATTATAGGTAAGTTGTTATTTGGGGAAGGAAATGAATTATTGGAAAAAAACTTAAATAAAATTATTCTTTTCAAAAATAGTAAAGCAAAGCCATTTTAATTGAAATGTTATTATCTGAGAGCCACTGTAAAATGTCTTGAGATAAAGACAAAAACATTAAAACATTAAAATAAATAAAACTCAACAGAGGTTTCTGAGCATATAACCTTCCAAATTGTTTGGAATGAGGAATAGTATTGTACAGTGGGTAAGAACTTGTACATGATAGTCAGATTGCCATTATAGGGTTTAGAATAGTGAATTAAATGTAGCAACCACCATGCTTGTGTTTGCCAAATTGATGTCCAAATGGACTCAATCTTCAGCAGAATGGAACATTATGACAACTCTTGGATATAAAATAAACTTTCCTCTGACACAACACAAAACAAAATTATTGAAAGATAGAAAAGTAAATTTTTATCATACTGTATGAAACATTTATTTTTATATATTTAGTTTTATTGTGTATAATCAAAATATTTGAGGAAACACCTGCAGACTGAACAGAACCATACCTACTTAGAGGTGTCACTTATGACTATCTTTTGTTATGAGAGCTGGCATAGCCTGAAACGAGACTTCCCTTACCTGATAATGTCTGAATTGTCCACAAAGAAGTTTTATGTTCCCATTTCATTATTTTATATCACTTAGAGAAAATATGACTTAAGAGACTTGTCTGTCAAATAAGACATTTTTTGTTCACAAACCCAGTGACAAAGATTTGCATCTGCTTGAGACACATTTCAAGAGTAATCTCAGGGGTCAGTGACTAAGGCCAAACAGAGAAAGAGATAGTAGGTGACCTCTGCACATTGCCACTTGCATAGTATTAAACATTGTAAGTGACAAAGAACTAAGCTTTTTAATATGTATTGAATATGTGCTAAATATTTTCTAGCTATATAACACTTCAGCATTCTTGAGGGAGATGTTGTCTGCCAGTATGTGTTTAAAGTAAAGCTGCAGGAGTGAAGAAAAGACCATTGCAGTTACGGGTACAATCTTCAGCCCCGAGAAAAATTGTTAATTTCAGGTCATGTGGTATCTTGATTATATAACATGAAAATTTTTGGAGGCTGCTGTGATTATTATTATAAATACTGATAATTATGTCCAGTTAGTGATAGCAATAGAATTATAAAATAGAAAATATTAGAATGAAAAATTGCTTCAATAACAGGATTTAAGGTGAGGGTGAGCTATCGGTGGAGAATGGCAGTATGCATGTGTTCTACGGAATCTGTGTTGGAAAGTTTATGAGAATATGACAAAATAAAGGAAGTATAAACTTAACCTTACTGGTTATCCAAAGGCACTCCTAATGGAAAGACTATAATTGTCCCACTGTGATAATAGTCCTTTTGAGAAGAGCGAGAACTAATAAGATGCCTTGTACTAAAAAGGGGAATAACTGGTAAAACAGCAAGAATTTCTATCAATAGTTAACATTCTAGACTAGCAAAATGTCAGTTTGTACTAAGATTTCTAAAAGTCTTCTAAAATTACATTTAAATATTAATTTTTGGATGTAAAATTCAGGATGCATTTATATTTTTCTTCAAATATTTTTTCTGTATTTTTAAAATTTTCCACAACTATATTTCTCTATAAATAAACTAGTTTAAAAATATTTACTTATTCCTTTTATCTAACTGCATTTTTGTATCCATTAGCTGACTACTCTTCACTCCCCCTCTCCTCAACCCCTCTGGTAGCCACCATTCTACTCTCTACCTCCATGAGATCAACTTTTTTGTCCCCCACAGATGAGTGAGAACATGCAATATTTGTCTTTCTGTATCTGGCTTATTTCACTTTACACAATGGCCCCTAGTTGCATTCATGTTGCTGCAGTTGACAGAATTTCATTCTTTTTTTATGGCTGAGTAATATTCCATTCTATTTGATAACACAGTAAGGAGATTATAGTAAATAATAATTTATTGTATATTTCAAAATAGCTAAAAGAGAAAATTAGAATGTTCCCAACACAAAGAAAAGATAAATGTTTGAGGTGATGGATATCCTAATTACTCTGATTTTATCCTTACACATTGTATACATGTATCAAAATATCACATGTACCCCAAAATATGTACAGCTATTATATATCAATAAAATAATAAAAAGTAATTATATGCAAAAGAACTGTTAATACAAGTAACACATGTGTAGTATGCACAGATTTTGCATAATAGACCCATGAAAGAAAACATCTGAGGGATTTGTCAGCAAAACTACATCAAAATCTTTGGCCCTACTGCTCTTGTATCTCAGCTGGTTCTTTTGTTAAGCTCAATAACCTGTGTTACTATAACCTGGAGGTTTGAATAAGTATATTGCTGTGGAAGTACACATAGGATTTGGGGATGAAAATGTGTGAAGGAGAAGGTAGAAAATAAGGCAGCCAGAGGATCGTCTTAGGTTGAGTTCTCTCTAGGCAGAGGCTGAGACAAAGATGTGAGTGAAAGAGATTTATTGAGGGAGGAAATGCTCTCTGGAGAAGTGGAGTAATGGAAGAAGGAAAGAGAATAGAAATAAAATCAGGCAAAGACAAGATGTTTTCTTATTTAGAGAGTAGCTTCTGCCTCATCCCATAGGAGACTTTGGAGCTTGAACTGCACCACAGAATTGGTCTCAGGTGAAACACCCTCTGTCAGTCAGTCATGCTGCCGCCTCTGTTTAGGGGATTAGTGAAGGATTAGCACCCCCTCCCCAGTTAATGAAATATTAGTGGGGCACCAACAGAATTCACTATAAGATATTTAATTTTTGGAAAACTTAGCTTTTTATTTTGTGAAAACAACAACAACAGGAAAAAACAGGCACGATTTTATAGAGGAAATAACGTGGACATTTGAATCATACCTAAATAATGAATTATGAAACCATACCATTCTAGTCTTTGTGTATGTCACTGGCATTTGATGATCCTCAGTTTTCTCAATTATAAGATGAGCATAATAATGATGCCTATTTTATGGATGGGTAGTGTCAATTAGATGTATTTCTAAAATGTCTTGGAAGTGCCTGGAACATCCTAGGTGCTCAGTGAGTGGCAATTATTTGTCTTGTGACCTATCGCTTGTGTTAAAGTAGTTTATTCCTTAAAATTAGCTTATATTTGTAATATTTGATAGTTTGATAAGTTTTTCTGTACACATTATTGTATTTAAACTTTAAAAAGGTTCTCTGATGTCAATAGGGCATGAATTATTTGTTATCTTTTACAGGTCAGCAAATGTTGGTTAAGAGAAGGAATATGGGAGATAAACTGTGTTAGTTACCAACTGCTGGATAACAAATTACTTCTTAGAATAACAGATTAAAATTCCATACATTTATTAGCTCACAATTTCTGTGAGTCAGGAATTAGAACACGGCTTTACTGCATTCTCTGCTTCCGGGTTTCTTAGAAGACTGAAATCAAGGTGTCAGCTAAGGTCTCTCACAAGACTACAGTTACGATGTTGGTAGAGGTGTAGTTATCTCAAGTCTCAACTGGAGCAAGAGCCACCTTCTAGTTCACTCAGTGGTTATTGGCAGGACTGTGGACCGAGGATCTCAGTTCCTTAATGTAGGGGTCTCTCCAACATCATCAAAATGAGCAAGCTAAGAAAGCAAAGAAGAGGGGGAGACTGTCAGTAAGAAGGAAAGTTCTGGCAAGAGGGAAATCATGTCTTTTGTAACCTAATCATTGAAGTAGCAACATATTATTTTTATTATATTTTATTCTTCAAACACATGTCACTGGGGCCAGCCCACACTCAATAGGAGCATATTGTACAAGGGTGTGAATATCAGGGGATATTGTGAGTGATAATCAGAAGCTGCCCACAAGAGAAACCAAAGGTTTTTTTTTTTTTTTTTACAATGTCAGAAATTGTGCTAATATGTTAGGTAATATAATCCTCACAACAATCTTGGTAGACAGAAATTTCTATGTTCTTTTTACTTTTGGCAACATGGAAGCTTTGACTAATCAATTTTACAGGGTCACACTGCTAGTATGTAGCAAATCTATACCCAAATCCTATGATGCAAATAGAAGGTATATGGAATGACTTCTCTTAGGTATCAGGAACAACATCTGAACCATATTTATGCTTTATGGAGTATCTTGTTTTATAAAGTTAGCATTCAAAACATATACAAATAGCACAAAATGCTAACCAGAGGTATATTTTCCTTTATTTTCTTCATTAATCTTGTTGAAATTCCAAAATAAACTTTTCCAGATATGTGCTGAAAGTGGATAAAATAAAGAAAATTCTGTTAAATGATGAATAATGTCTTCAATGATTTTCTAACTCTTCAACATGTGGTGGGAAATCTTTCCCTTGTAACAGCAGAGTGAATTGAATTCTGCCCAACATGTCAATGCTTATGATTGCTTTATTATGCAGTCTTATGCCACTCATGGCTTATCAGATTTTAAATTATCATATAAATTTTCATAGTTAGACCATATAGGAAACATTAGTTTAAAAGCATCTAATTTTATTTTCTAAGTTAGATAAGAAACAATCAACACTTTAGAATGAAAGTGATACCCCTAAGCTGGAAAGTGAGAGCCTAACAATATTATCTAGATTAATCACCATTAGTTATCAAAATCATAATACTTGCAAAATAGAAACACTGGTTTAATTAGCTGTAACACCTGCAGGGTGAAAAGATCCAGAATCTGCTGCTTTATGGAGAAATGGGGACTGGCAGAACACAGCCCAATTTTCATTCAACAAATCTATAAATTAACTTAAAAATACATAATACAGTGAATTCAAATGCCATTCTAATTGTGAATTCTATTCTTATGTCTATTCTTATGGTAACAAATGAGATTTTTTTCCCTGTGTTTTCACCTATCTTTTTTGATATAACTTTGACATCATTTCAAATTCATTCTTTTCATCAACCTATTCATTTCACCACAGGTGGCTCGATAGGATTCATTAACATCAAAGAAAGCAACAAAGAAAAATAAATTAAACTACAAAGTAAATTCTATGTCCCATTTGGAATTTTTTGTTTGGCTAATTTCATATTCTGTTGACAGCCTTGATTATGCTTGGCTGCACACATATTTTTCTACCCTACTAGATAGATGGTCAACTACTTGAAAGTAGGGAATGAATCACAGTCTCTTGTTTTTCTCACTGCGTCTGACATAAAATCTTGTATCTAAGTTAGGACTCAATAATTGTTAAATGAAATATATTCTGCTACAAATTAAAAAATTGACAGTATCTGTAAGACTTTTAATATTCCAATAATAAAATATGTGAATCAAATTAGTAAAAACGGCATAATAAAAGGACTTTGAAAATTCAGATATTATATGAAACATAGGCATAGGAAAAGGATATTATACAGAATAAAAAAGCTTAAATAAAATGGTTGATCTACATAAATGCTTTTGCATAAAATGCATTGGATCAGATTCAGCCAATATTTCTAGAAGAGTTTGTCTGTAGCTTGCAGAATCATTAATTATTCAGTTGCATTGGCTAATGAACATTTAAAAATATTCAACCTCACTAATAATTAAACAAATGAAAATTAAGATAATAAAATTTAATTTTCACCTATAAAATTAACATTTTTTAACTGTAACAATGCAGTGCAAAAGTATGTAGAGAAATCACACACACACACACACACACACACACACACACACACACACTAACCCCACACTCTGCACATATACACATTTAGGTTAAAATAACCCTTAAGCTCAATACCAAATGAACAAAAAAGAAAATTATTACATATTTTCTAGTATAGTAAAATTATTGAAATGAAGGCTTTTAATTATATGAGGAAATGCTTATCATCCGTTTGTTGAGAAAAGCAAGATAAAAAGTTTACCAATGTAGTTTTAACTGTTTACATTGCATATACATAGGGAGAAAAATGTCATGAAAATATTATCAGAGATCATCTCTAAATGACAATATTGAAAATTTTTGTCTTTGTATGCCTTTATGAGTTTTCCAAATGACATATGTAACTGTTAATAATCGGAAATAACCTTAATATTAGAAAAGGAAGTACAACGTAAAAAACACTTTTTAGACAGTATATAATTACATTAAGCAAGTTAAACTTCAATATAATCCTTTTCAATTTTTTCCCTATAAAATCTTAGAAAATGTGAAAAATTGGAAGGAAGCAAATTTTCAAATAATTTAGGGTTGAATGCTATATATACAACTCAATACTTATGACTTGAATGAAAGGTGTCTAGGAAGTTTGATGGAAAGCAAATTTGAAAATGTAGGCGTCAGAGACCAGATGCTTCTATTTTCAGTTTGAATATCATTCTCTTCAGTGAGAAAATGTATAGATACCAGTGGCAAAATTCAGCTTCTATACTCTCCTTCAAGTCATGCAACATTCTTTGTTAGGGAAGCAAAGCTATTGAAATTTTACAGAAAATTACTTTAGATAATATTTCTTTTGAATTTTTTAAATGATTTTTGGGGGGAATTTTTATAATGCTATAATTTATTAAGGAAGTCATCTCAAAGAAAAATATTAAAAATTTTTTTAAATGTAATGTTTATTTAATTTTTTCTAGTGCTTATAATTGAAGATGTTCAAGATATTATTCATTTAATCAATTATTTTAATTCATATATCTAAATGCACTAAACTTGGAAATAATTAGTAAGCATGGGAACATTGGAAATAAAATAAGAAAGAGCATAATTGCAGAAAAAGAAAACAAAATCATGAATTTTTAAATACTTATGTGAGTCCAGGGTTTCTTTAAGGAAAAACAATGTTTTCTATACTAGGTTGGCCTAGTACTAGATATGGACATGTAACCGAAGCTGGTAAACACTTTCTTCTAATAAAGTAATTGGTCCAGGTCCAAAGATAAAACAGTTACACAAGCAGAGCTATTTATGGTTGTGCGTGTTTGTTTGTTTTTCACAAATTTATTTATTTATGAATAAATAGCCCAAGGGAAGACATTTTCTTTTTACAAAATCTAGAGCTCCTGCTGTTGATATGTGCACCATGTGAGGAGTTTTCTTAAGAATGAACTAACACAGAAGAAAGTATAAGAGAGAGAGAGAAAATTGTCATGACATAAGTAGAAACCTGTTCTAGACATTTCTGAATCTTCAGTTGCACATACCACTATACTGATATGAAAGTAGCTTAAACTAGCTTTATCACATGAAATCACAAAGAGTCTCATATCCAGGACTATCCCTAATCTATAACAACAATAACAATAGCAAAAAAAATCTACATTTTTGTTTTCCCACTAATCCCTTGGGGTGGACTCAACTCTCTATAACTATAGTAAAGGTCATATAAAAAATAAATAAATAACATGTTCTATAATAGCCATGTTTCTCAGGCAAGTGTCACCAGGTCACAAGAAGAAATAGTTTTGCCATTTTATAGTCTACACTAGAGGTTTCTCCAGGTAGTGATATCATCAGATAAAATAGGGGGGAAAATGTAGATTTCCAGAAACTCCTTGTTTATTTATGCAGGCTATCAAAGTCAACAGGCAAAATGTATGGAGCATGAACAGGCAGTGCCATTGCAATGCCTTATATTTAGGTTATTAAGTATGTAACATCCAATTTCCTTAAGTACTAAATTAGATGGTTGATATCTCTGACATTTCACTTTGACACTTCTTTCTTTTTTTTGGTGAAGGTACATCCTCATTCTTTCAAATGCATATTCTGGCTTGTAATTATCTTTCAAACATTTTTAGGACAGTTTTTGTGAAGCCATAGATAAGTCAAAAAGTTGCATTATTTTTTAATATGAGTTCTGTCATGGAGCCAATGCAGCACAGACAGCTCAAAATATCAACGAAGTGTTTGGGAAGGATGTGGCTAATGAACACGCCATACATCAATGGTTTGAGAAATTCCATTCTGGTGATTTTAATCTTGAAAATGAGTCATGTGGGTGACCTGAGACCAAGGTAGATAATGATGAGCTGAAAGCTGCAGTGGAAGCAAATCCATCTCAACCTACACTTGAATTAGCAGCAAAGTTTGGCATTAAAATTCCAACAATATTGGACCATTTGAAACAAATCAGCAAGGTAAAGAATCTGGATAGATGGGTACCATATGAATCAAATGAGTATCAAAAGAGAAATCATTTCAAAACTTGCCTTTTTTTCTGTCACTACACAAAGGCGAACCATTTCTACGCCATATTGTTATGTGTGATGAAAAATGGATTCTTTTTGACAATCACAAGCATTCAGCACAATGGTTGGACAAAGAAGAAATGCCAAAACACCGTCCAAAACCGAATATTCATCAGAAAAAGCTAATGGTGTCTGTTTGGTAGTCCAACACTGGTATTATCCACTACAGCTTCATGAAACCTGGTCAGTCGATTACAGTGAATATCTACTGCAACCAATTGGACTAAATGATGAAGATGCTTGCAATTAAGCAGCCAAGATTGATCAATGGAGACAGGTCAATCTCTTGCAAGACCACATGTTGCAAAAAACAACACTGCTCAAACTACAGAGGCTGGACTTGGAAACTCTCTGTCATCCACTGTATTCACCAGACCATGAACCAGCTGACTATCACTTCTAGGCGTTGGACCACTTCTTGTGAGAAAATATTCAATTCGTAACAAGCTGTAGAAAACACCTTTGCAATTTCATTGCCACTCACTCTCCAGGCTTCTTTGCTGCTGGCATAAGCAAGTTACTGTTAAGATGGCAAAACTGTGTGGATAGTTTAGGAACATACTTTGATTAATTGTACTGCTTCTTGTTTGAGATATAATAAATTAAACTTGATTTGAAATTGTACATTTCTTATTTAATGACCTAATAGCCCAAATCTGAACATTTATCTGTTGCCCACTGCCAAGGTTCCTCTCAGACCTCCCTGTAGAGTGGAGTTAGGTAATATAGATATTATTCTACTTCTTATTACCATTTGCTACATTTACTCGTGGCTTTTTGTATTATGATCTTGGTAATCTTAGGTAATTTACTCCCAACCAGGACAACTAGGAGTGGAGCTTGTACAGTGTTCTCAACTGTTCTCACTTCTGTGTGAAATTCTTTCTCCTTATCCTGTTTGTTAGTTGGTTGTGAAAGTACTTCCTTCTTTACCACGCTGATCATGACAATTCAGTACAGCAACAAAGGAGTCATGCCAGTATGTTTTCTTAGCTGTAGGTCTTTACTTACATGCAACATGGCAATTAAGAGCAGGGATGCTGGAGTCAAACGGTGAGGTTGGAATTCTGGCCAAACCAATTACTATCTGTATGATCTTGGGCAAATTACTAAACCAGTTTGTACCTCAATTTTCTTATATCTAAAAAGTGGAGAATAAGAATACCTAAAACATAGTGATTTTTTCAAGATTAATTAAATTGTACCTGTATTATTTATTGAAACTATGCTTTTATTATTGACATAATAACAATATTGTAATTATTATTATCACCTTCATTATTATTATTATATCTTTGGCAATGTACATACATTTTACATCGGAGATCTACAGTTCTTAATCTAATACAATAGAGTATATTCTTCATTTTCAGGCTGCATGAAGAACAATAGAGAAAAATGTACTTTAAAAACTTTAATTTATGTTAGAGAAATGGAAGGATTGGAAAGTGATTGAGGCACAGAGAAGTTAGTAAGTTGGACTAAGATCGCTCAGGTGGTAAGTGGTGAAACCGGATTTACGTACAGGAATTTGACTCTAAAACCCACATTTTTAACCATTTTGCTATATTATATCCCATCTACATATTGGAAGTAAAATACATTCCTTACACTTTCCAGATTATTAATCTAAAATAAACTCAATTTTATATCTATATGCACATTTCATTTTCTACTTTAAGGGAGACAATTTCCAAATTGGTGAAAGGAATTTTTTACCACAATTAACGTGCTACAATTATCAATTAAAACTCTAGGTCTTTTGCAGCACAAGCATTGGTAAGATCTTTAAATGAAGTTACATTTGATTACTTCTAAGGAGTATTCCTCACATATTTTTGCTATTAAAGAACATTGCAGTGTATCATAAATCAAACTTTACAAAGTGTTTTGATCAATTATATGATAATATAATGATGAATAAGTCTTTATATACAAACAGTAACTCCATAAAAACCAAGGTTAATTTTTTTATATAGTAACTTGAAAATATTCTATTTGATACATCACAGATTTAGGAATAGGATTGAATGAAAGGTAACTGTTTAAGTCTATCAGTTACTGAGTCTATCTATTTCAACTTTGCATTCTGATTGTGGCAAAGTAGAGATAGACCCAGAACAAAATTCCATTTATCACCTGACATCAAGACCACAATGTGTTCTGAGTGCACAGAAATTATCGTCATTTCAGACTCAGTATCTGGTAACCTCATTTTTTTTCTCCAGTGCAGTTACATGGTAAATGATTTCAGGTCCCTTAGGGGAAGGAAGTATTTAGAAATATATAATTGTAGCATTGCTGTGGGATCCATTTTCTAGTTGTAGCATTGCTACAGCCTCCTTTAAAAAAGGAATCCTGGTATATATACCGGCTGAGGTCTGCGCATTAGGTTAAAGGCCATGGCTATTTATTGAGGTGATTCAAGTTAGACTTTTGTTCATCAGACCTATGATTTTTGTTTGTTTGCTTTGATTTATTTGTTTTTGTTTTAGTTATACATATTAAGTTGGATTTTTGGTCAATTGCCAATCCATTCCAGTCCTAGGACTACCAGGATCAATAAGCTACTACAAAAAGATGTCTAATGCTCATATCATTCTGATAACTGCCGAGGCCCTGTGGTCACGATATCCACCATCCCAAGACTGCTACTAAAATCAAGGAACCCTTTTAGAGGATTCTTACTGCAGGATACAGCATTTAAAGGATGAAAAGGTCAGCTGTGGGTAATATGCAGTGTATTTCCTACAGTGAAGTGATTAAAATTTTAAAACTATTTATTTAATAACCATTCAAACATTTACTTCCCTTGAAATTATATTTGAACACTATTTGTAAATCTCTTTTTGCTAATTTCCTGAATTTAATCATTATCTTTTTGGTACATATGAAGTTCTGCACAATGTCAGTGGCTACAGAGTCCTTTGCATGGGAATAAAACATAGGCACTGCCCTGCTATGTCTCACTGACTTGTCAGTTAGGGAATTGCCCCATAGGACACAAAATGTTTATTGTCATTGAAGTTCTTTGATTTGTGTGTAAATGTATAGTAAAGGAACATAATACCTCCCCACCTTTTTTGCAATTCTACAATGCAGCAAACCATGGAAACAATACATTTTTCTCCTTAAGTTTTCCACCAAATTACATTTCATAGCTAAACCAAACCTACATTAATATTACCATTGGTAGTGTTATTTATCACTCATTTATTTAAATGTTAAGAAATATTAATGTGTTAAATTACAGAGTGTTAATGGAGATGTTACGTAATATATGATTTATGCAATACTCATTGACTCAAAATGATTCAGATAAGAGATGGTAGATCTGCATTTTGTTTCTTTCTTAATTTAAATTTGATCATTATTTCCCTATTTTTACCTATCCTAAAAGTTATACGTGCATTTCTTATAATCTTCTATGAATTTTTGTGAAACAAAAACTAACTTTGATCTTATTCGTTATTTTTATTTGCTTACTGATTTATCATTTTTATGAGAATTATGATTTTTTAGAATTATAAAACAATATTTTAAAAACAATAAATATAATAAATTTGCTGATGTTGAATCTTATTTTGTCCTGTCAGAATTTTAGCTACCAAATTAAATTAAAAATGTAATTTCAATACTTTATATTTTATCTTATGCTTTTTAAAAATTTTTATATAATTTGCTTTAAAGCATTTTTAAGAATATAGATGATCTTTTTCTGTTTTACGTTATTTTCTCTAGAAATCGATGTTTTTTGAGCTCTAAGGCCTATAGTCATTTTCAGTAATTTATTTTTCAATAATTTTGGGTTTTACAGATATTTATTTTACTACTGAAATGGACAAAGACAGAGTAGTTAAAAGAAAAGCCAATAATAGGTGATATAATGTGGGAAATTTTAAGTATTTTTATAAACCTCAATAATTATTTTCTCTTGATTAAATGTCTTGTTGCCACTTTTTTCAGATACAAACCAAGCCAACTGTGTTAGCATCTTTATAAAAAACACTCAATAATTCATTCCAATATTTTGTCTCCAAAACATTTGATTCTCCCCACTAAGCCACAGTTAATAGATTTAAAATGGAAAAAGAACAGAAATAAATGTACCCCCTCTTATTTGAAAACATTGTCCTCTCTGATTCTTCTCTGATCTTTCCCAAGGAACAATTGCAGCCAGCAGCATCCCTGCCGTGGTCACCTCTGAGCTTTGGGATTGTCACTCCCTCCTGTGGACAATGCCAGTAATGAGTGTGAGTGTCACCTGGTGCTCTCTGTATCACCTCCACCTCATGCTGTCTCAGGCACTGAACTCTGCTCTGAGACAGTGAAATCTTGGTCTGTCACCTTACTCCAGCTTCCTGCTTCCCGCCTGTGAAAGCTCTCATAGGCGTCCTGATGTTTTCTCTTACATCTGACAGAAACGAAAATTGTAGAATTGATGCCATAGTGTGACAAACTTTGAGGTGAAACCTGAGGGAAGTCAATACTTTCTCATCTCTATCCCAAGGCTTCTCCTCCCATGAGGAGTGTAGACTCTGTGTCTATAGAGGTGAAGGGAACTGTCCTTCCACTCTCTGAAGGTTTAATCTCTGGAATAAACTTGACAGTAGACATATTAACAGGAGAAAAGGCGTACATATTTAGGGCTCCCACGATGTATAAGAGTGCAAGAAAGGCCAGATGATTGAAGCTGCAATAGCATTTTGAGCTACAAGAAAAAAAAAATAGGGGTTTAAAGGCTTCTGGAGGGTGGTGACAATAAACTATGGGAGGTTGAGGGAAGGAACTGCCTTGGAGAAAAGATTGTCTTATTATGTAGAGAAAGTCTCCTAAGTAGTAGCTCTGAGAAAGAATAGGTAAAAAGTCTTGATGGGTGTGTGAGGTCCTGGGCATGGTGAACTTTTAGTCTCCTCTCCCGTGGTATAAGTTAATCTTTTCCGGTTAATGTAGATTACAGAAAGGGGGTTCACTACCATTGTGTTCCTTCTAGAGGAACTTCCCTTAGTCAGATAGGGAAACCAGAGAAAGGCTCCCCCGTGTTTTGGGAGAGGCAGAAGGGTAAGAGACATGGTGGGGTGGGGAAGGGAAAGGTCAGAAAGACCTTGGCATTGAGGCTGCTGCTTTAGTTCAAAGTACTCAGCATGCCAAAATGTCATACTTTGGGATATTGCTTTCTAAGCCCCAACAAATCTCAGAATATCTCTCTTCCTTCTTTCTTGGGAAAGCTAGGAGTTAGCGGAGAGTAACAGAAGATTGAGTTCTTCTCTATATTATTTCATTTTGGCAACTGTTGCCAGAACCCACCATGTGGGTGATGGCCTGCCATGTGGGTAGTCGGCAATGACGTGATGGGCTTTCAGTCTGTATTCATGCTGTCTTTCCCACAAGCAATCCTTTAATTAGTGAACATATTAATGTCCAAACCCTGCAAGTGACTCATTTTTTGTGGGGAGGGAGAATTTCATCTACCTCAGCAGCTTAAAGTGAATATTAAGGAGCACTTTTTGCAGCACCTCCTGATTGCCCCATTGTAGGGTACCCCAGTGCCCCTGCTTTCTTTCTGCATCCTCACTGAAAATCATAGAGTACCTTGACTGCTCTGTGATCCACCAGCTGCAGGTTTTTCCCAGTAGGCTTGAACGCAAACCAGGACCTTGAACATTCCCAGGCACTGATATGCAGCCCACCTTGTGCATAATAAGGTTCCCTAATAAATGCTTCAGACTAATCACTCTGGCATTTAGTGTTTCTTTCTTTGGAATTCCAACCAGTTCCACCTTAGGAGGATTTGTGGGACTCTAGTGTGGGAATTCCCCTGCTGCTCCTTTTGGAGTGACTTCAGCTTTGGGATTGGCAGAATGAAACACCCATCACTCTGTGCTTTGTTGCAATGCAGCCATTTTATCCTAGAGAGAGCACTACTTTAAAGTTTTATAAGATCTCTAACTTTTGTTTGCTTTTAATCTCTGACTTATAATTATACATACACACGTGTGTGTGTGTGTGTGTCCTATGAAAAGTCTACATCAAATAAAAACTTTTCTGTCTCAAAAGCTTTACCCTACTTCTTGACTATTATTGTTCTTCATCTTTAAGCATCTGTTACCAAGCAAGTAATGCAAGCAGAGAAGCATTGAACACACAGCAGGTTAAGTGTTTATTTGGCTACTCATTTAAAAGCTAGACTGCATGGGGTAGAGTGTAGAATGGCCACAGCTCTTGCTGTCCGACATTCAGTAAGTGTGAGCTGATGTGCTCCCGTTGAACTCAATTGCATAACTCTGCAACATTTCACAGTATTTAGAGACCTGTTAAATATCCTTAATTCAAAGTAGAGAGGGGCTGTCTCTAGAAACAGAGTGGATGCTGTGCAAGGAGCCATCAGTTTGTGACCTAGATTTCAGAGTCGGGGGCATCCTGCCACATAGAGTCTGTTAACAGTGCCCACAGGGGAAATACAAACAAGAAACACCTGAGGTTTAAACACAGGCACTGAGTTGAGACATTTACATCCCAGATATCTTAATTTTAAAAGACCTTTTATTGAAATGAGTTAGAGGTAAATGTACTAGAGCCTGAACGGGAGAGGGTCCATTAGCACTTCCACAGGGGCATAGGCCTTGATGGAAAGAAAAGAAAGAAAAAAACACAGAATTAAATATTCTCACCAGGATTTCTTAATAGGTCACCGGTCTTTAAGGATACAACCACATAGGGAAAATTTACACGTATGTTTTTGCACTAATTTAAGAAGCACAGAAGAGGGAGGGGAAAAAGGAAAAGAGTTGGTTAATTTTCTAGTCGGAATTGACTTTGCTGCTTCTCTGAGGACAGGATGAGGAAGGCAGTAAGATGTAAAATAAATCTAGTCCTGCTCGGCCGGCTGGGGGACGATATTGCTATGCTAAGAGTTCTGGGGGTATAATCCCATAATTCAGTGGTTTCACTCCAGTGCATGTTCCACTTCTTTTCCCGCTGAGCTCATTTACAGTCCCAAACCCTCTCTTCCTGTCACTTCCCATTTGTGTCGCCAATTTCTGTGTTTTTTCTTTCCTTTAGAGATAGGCTCTGTCACAGCCCATCTTACTTCTGACTTCTTGTCATCTTTCCTCGAAGCTGTTCCAGCCCCTTTTCTCTGCTGTCTCTCTCAGTTGCCGTCACATAAAGGTTAATGAGGCAGACCTTCTCCTGGGTGAAAATGCTCCGTATGGACTTTCTATAGTTTGGGAATCGTGAGCATCCTCCTTTCCCTGTGTTTAAGGTGCACTTCAATTTCAGGAGTTGTGAACCAATTAGGGCTTTCTTTAGTTATATTGATCAACGTGATGAAGTTAGCCTTAGAAAAATCTACAATATTCAGAGACTTTCTGTGAATCACTTCTTTTGTTTCCCTTTGCTGCTTTACAGTAATGATACTGCTGTCCGTCTGTGTGTGCTTCTGTATGCACAAGGGCCAAAGTTTGGAAGGATGACCAGAGGCTGTGGTCGCTCCTGTCATAATCATTTAACATGTGTTAAGAAATATTTTAAGAAAGAGCCAACATCATAGATTTAGCTAACTATGCAATTGAGTGTGAAATCCAAAATTTCAAAATCCCAATTTTTTTCTCTATCAAGCTTTTAAGGAAAGCCATTAAAATTGTTCTCTCATGATTATGGACACAGGATTGTGGTTAGTGTTATATGCTCAGTCTCTAGAAGCTTGTAAGATTTATAATTTCATTTAGAATAGTTTTCCCCAAATCCAAACTGATCAATTTCATTTTATGATTAAAAAATACTAAATGCATACTCATTCAAAAACAGACATTATAGATGTGTGTAAAGAATAAATTAGGCCGGGCACAGTGGCTCACGCCTGTAATCCTAGCACTCTGGGAGGCCGAGGCAGGTGGATTGTTTGAGCTCAGGAGTTCGAGACCAGCCTGAGCAAGAGCGAGACCCTGTCTCTATTAAAAAATAGAAACAAATTATCTGGCCAACTAAAAAAAAAAAAAATATATATATATATATATATAAAAATTAGCCGGGCATGGTGGCACAGGCCTGTAGTCCCAGCTACTCGGTAGGCTGAGGCAGGAGGATTGCTTAAGCCCAGGAGTCTGAGGTTGCTGTGAGCTAGGCTGACGCCATGGCACTCACTCTAGCCCGGGCAACAGAGTGAGACTCTGTCTCAAAAAAAAAAAAAAAAAAAAAAGAATAAATTAAAACTTTTTTTAGGGCGCGGTGCCTCACGCCTATAATCCTAGCACTCTGGGATGCCAAGGCAGGAGGATGGCTTGAGGTCAGGAGTTTGAGACTAGACTGAGCAAGAGCAAGACTCCTTCTCTACCAAAAATAGAAAAAATTAGTCAGGCATGGTGGCATTTGCCTGTGGTCCCAGCTACTTGAGAAGCTGAGGCAGGAGGATCACTTGAGCCCAAGAGTTTGAGGTTGCTGTGAGCTATGATTATGCCATTGCACTCTAGCCTGGGTAACAGAGCAAGACCCTGTCTCAAAAAAAAAAAAAAAAAGAAAAGAAAAAACTCTTTTTAAAAAATTTCTGTAACAGTTGTTGTTTCTGGACATGTAATCACCATTAAGTAATTTGCAAACATATTTGTGCAATACAGACACATATATAAGATAGGTATATAGTATCAAAGATGTATTTTTTTAAAAATATATACTAACATTGTTTTAGAATGCTATATAAATGTTATATACTGTTTACTACAATTATTTTCTTCTACTATTCCTCTTAGATTACTTGAGTGGTTACCTTGCTTATCCAACATTATATTTATTGAAAAATCAGCTATATATAATAATATTTCATTTATACACACATTCAGATTTTTTATTTTAAGGGCTACTGTAAGTAATGGTTGATAATGTGGATCTTGGAGCTAGACTTTCTGGGCTCAAATCCTGGTTCCTCCACTTATTAGCTGTGTTACCTTTATCAAGTTGCTCAGCTTCTCTTTGTCTTAGTTTTATTATCTTGAATAATAAAGATAAAACTCATATTTTCTTCTTAGGGTTTTCATGAAATTTAATTATGTTGATGCATATTAAAACACTAAGCAAAGAGTATGTTCAGTAAATGTTAAGTGTGATTATTGTTACCCTTATAGCTTCTATAAGTAAGCCTAATTAGTATTTTCAAGTTCTTATTTCTTTTAGCTCTTGCACAAGGCTACATATTTCTTTTTGTTTAAAGACAAAGAGATATTGTTGTCATTTGTTGTAAAATCAATGTTATGAATTTGAAAGTGATATTTAATTTATCTCTTAGGTTTTTTTTTCTTTTAATAAAGGACATTCAAACCTCATATAATTCTCCTATACAGCTCTGTACAAGCCCATTATCATCTCTGATAGCAAAATTTTCCAGAGGTGATGCTATAATAATTGTACCTTTTGTACAATTGCTTAAACCAGAGTTTAAGCAATCAACAAATAATAATCATCTATGTACCTGCAACAAATTAGAGAGTTGCGGCAGGAAGATGGGGGAGATCCTGACTTTATTGAAAAGGATGGCATGATCCCTAATGTGGTTATGAACAAATTATATGCTATTATTATTTTTTCTAAGGAGAAGAAACTAATTTTGGAAGTTTGGGTTATGAAATGTTATTGGGACTTAGAAAAGATCTGTAATGGAAAGAGGCTAAGAGGAAAGGAATTTCATTTTCCTATAATAGCCTTTGTTTATTCACGTCTCTAGCCCTGCCTTTTCAAATCTCTTTAATATAAGCCTTAGAAAAAAAGTTAGAGGCACATGGAAATAGGCTTTTTAATTCTACCTTTTTATAATTCTGAGGCTACAACTGACCCTCCTCAATATGGTCTTCCTTTTTAACATTAATTACCTTGTTATCTGAGAGATGCAGCAGCTCTCCCCTGTCTGCTTAGGAAGAGTGCCAGCAGGGCAACAGTTGGAAAAGAATTACCATGATTGTTTGGGGCTTTAGAAAGCCCTCTCTGCTGTCTATTCTTCTTAGACTCCCGGTGCAGTCACTTGGGTATGTTTTCTAATTCAGTATTCCTGTGTCCGCTGTCCAGTAAACGTATGTTTATACTGTATGTATATAACCAATTATACTGTGGCTAGAGGCAATGTCTCTTCTGGATTCTTCACATGCCAATGATTAGAAAACCTGGTGTAGGACTCCTGGGCATGCCCTCAGTCAAGAGGTGAGGGGAAAGGTTTATTCCATTTGCCTACATGTTTTGCTCATTCAGATGATGGTTTATGACCACTGGGGTGAGTAGGCATCCTGCTTTGTGCTCCCCAATATTAACGTTTTTCCACTCAGCAGAGACTAGTGCTTATGTGCAAGAATGTTAAGATTCAGAACCATTATAAGGGTACTGAAGTGAACACACCCAGTCTATTTACTTAGTTTGATTATTTTGACTGCATCCATTTGTCACTTCAGCTTAAGGCCAGTTTGGCCAATTTGATTAAATTGAGTGGTTCTTTCACTGAAGTGACCAGTCAATGCTAACAAATTGGTTGTGTTTGTAGAAACTCATTAGGTTTTATCTCTTGTATTGTGTCTGCAATAGATACAGAATCAAGAATTTGACACAGACTTTGCTTTTAGCTCTTATGGCAAGGGGTGTGGAGAAAGGATCATGTCTGGAATTTTATAGATTTGAGACGGGAAAAATAACCATTATTGATTTAGGCTATGAGCTAGCCCCCAGGTATTAATTAATATCAAGGCAATCATGTTTGTGATTACATTGTGCTTTCTTGAAAGGTTTTTTAATAAGCACTTGGTGTTAGTCTCTAGTTACTCTGAGCACCTAGGTAGTCAATTAATGTGTGACCGGGAGGAAAGTAATGTCTCCAGCAAGTGTCATGCAAATTGTTTTTTGGAAGAAAAGAAACTGCTTCCTTGCCAAGAGGAGCAGTGCTGACCATCAACATGATTCTCATATTTGAGTTTCATTTATTTCAAACTTCTTGTTTGCTCTCCCAAGGGCCACGTAACTTCAAGGCTTCTGCATGTCATCTGTGTAATTGCCGTAATAATAATCTGGTATAAAAGTCAGTAGCTTTTTACTATCCAGGAAAATAATTTTCTGGCATTTTTGCATTGTGACCAAGCAACAGTTTTAGCTGCGAGCTATATTAATCACAAGGAATAATTTATATGAATAAATTAGAGAATGAGTCTACCACCATCTTTTTGTGTTATTTTTATTTGAAATGAAATGTACTCATCCTAGTGCTGCTAGTTGCCTGCCACTATAAGGCATGCTCTGAGACCAAGGAATGCAATGCGAAAATCCATGGTGTGTCTATTAGGAATCTCTGACTGCAAACAAGAGACACTGAAGCTGACTAACTGAAACAAAAGGTAATTTCATGGGTTAATTTATGGAGCTCACAAAAATAATTGTATGCTGAGAAAGCAGGGCAGGAACCAGGACAGGTTCCAGGTAGCAAGAAATGATGGACCTTTTGGTCATCACTGCTGGAACAAAGCTATCACCAGGTTTTCCAGTCATGTTTTCAATCTTGATTGACTGTGCCAACAGAATGCATCAGAGGGAAAGGTTATTCACTAGCACAATGTTGGAATGGTTACAAGAATAGGAAATGGTTGTTGGATAGTAAACATAAGAAATGTCCTTTCTATATTGAGATGGGGTAAACTTTTGAAATAAGAGTGGAGGCTGGGTGTGGTAGTGCTGGCTCGCACCTGTAATTCCAGCACTCTGGAAAGCAGAGGTGGAAGGATCCCTTGAGCCCAGGAGTTCAAGGCCAGCCTGAGCAAGAGCGAGACCCAGTGTCTACAAAAAATAGACAAATTAGCCAAGTGTGGTAATGCATGCCTGTAGTCCCAGCTACTTGGGCGGCTGAGACAGGAGGATCACTTGAGCCCAGGAGTCTGAGTTTGTGATGAGCTAAGGTGACATCACTGCACTCTAGCCAGGGCAACATAACCAGATGCTGTCTCCAAAAAAAAAAAAAAAAAAAAAAAAAAGGGGAAAGTTTCAATGTTATCAATCACCAACTGGAGCTTGAGCTTTCTGACATTCTGTCACATAAAAATTTTTACTTCTCGCAGAAACAAAATAAAACAAGATGAGTTGAATACCGTATATTATTGTTCTTAGGTGGGCCATGGTAGCTTTGCTATTTTCCTTAGTAAGTTGAATGTTTAAAGTAAAGGAAAAACGTTTTTAATGTAGACTTGCTTTAGGGATGAATTGTTGTTTGTTTTGTTTATTTCCATATTCACTAATACTTAGTACAGTATCTGGCACATGTTCTTTTTAATACCACGTTCAATAAGCGACCTCTTTAAAAATATTGCTTGCTCATTCTTTGATATGCCTGTCTCCTTGAAAAATTAAGAAGAAACTACCCTGTATAAAATGTAACCAGAAGATATTTACACTTCAGTGTTTATTGCAGCATTATTCATAATGGCTAAAATGTGGAATCAACTTAAGTGTTTATCAAGGGATGAATGGATAAAAAAGATGTGGTATATGTACACAATGGAGTATTATTTAGCCATGAAAAAGAAGGAAATTTTGTCATTTGCAGAAACATGGATGGATCTGGAGGACATTATTTTAAGTGCAATAAACCAGGCACAGGAAGACAAATATTGCATTTTCATACTCATATATGGGACCTAAAAAAAAATTGATCTTGAAGAGGTAGCGAATAGAATGGTGGCTACTAGAGATTGGTAAGAGTGGTGTGAAGAGGTAATGAAGAGGTGTTGGTGAAGGGGTAATTCTGTTAAATAGAAGGAAAAAGTTCTAGTGTTCAATAGTGCAATAAAGCAACTGTAGTTAACAATAATTTATTATATTTCAGAATAGCTAGAAGTTTTCAAATGTTCTCAACATAAAGCAATGATAAATGTTTCAGGTGAATCATGTCCTAGGTACCCTGATTTGATCATTATATGTTATATGCTTGTATCAAAATATAACATGTACTCCATGAATATATACAATTATTATGTATCAATAAATAATCAAAAAAAATTGCTTGCTCATTCTTTGATATGCCTGCCTCCTTGAAAAATTAAGAAGAAACTACCCTTGTATAAAAAAAAGGAAAGTTTTAATTAGATTTTATCACAATCCATAATGTTAGTCTCAGGAGAGTAATCCTGATGCTCTGAACATGCTTTCTTAGAATTTTAACCACCACTAAATTTGGGCTACAAGGTGAGAGCAAGACCATTTTTCCATTTATTTTCGGGATCCTAGGATTGTTCATATGATTATGTCCACCTTTAGAGAAGCATGTATGCAATATATGATATTACCTAGACATCACATTTGATTGTGTCTGTGCCTTGGGGTCATGAAAATTCCACTTCATTGAAAAGACAAAAAGAATCAAAGTATAGTTTAACTCACAAAAGGAATAAATTGTTAACTGGCAACCCTCAAACATAACTGATAGGATTGTGAACAAAATGGTCACCTTCCATTGTAGCATTAGTGTGTATTAGTGGAAGGATGGCATAAACGTGGAGCTTTTGATCTTGGATAAGGCTGTAGGGATATGAGTAAGGAGACAGCAAAATAGATAAAGATGACTCCAAAGTTTGGCTTGGGCAACCAGGTGGATGGTGGAGCTTGCACTAAGATGGCAACTGTATGAGGAAGAGCAGAATTGGGAAAGAAGAAGCTGACTACCACTCAGGGTCACTCGGAGTGACCATTCCTCACTTTTAATAAGCTCTCTTACTAACTAATCATCGTCAATTATTCTGGCTTCTCTGACAATTCTCATTTTATTGTAAATGTTTTGTTTATGTGTATCGCTGCTTTAAGTCTTAAATATTCTGAATTTCTGCTGGGGTTTGTCCTATTTTCAGGGGGAGGTGTCAGTAGTGAAGCAGATTTTGTCAAAGCCCCTGTGTTTCCACAGAACTGTGGTTGCTGCTTCCATCACACCAGGATATCAGAGTGTCCTACTTTAGAATTCACATGTTTAATAATACATTTTGGCAGTTCTGCATCATTATTTTTTTTTATTCAGGTATAAAATTGTTCACAAATAAATTCTTGGCAAGGGCTGGAAAATCCAGCTTAGTATTAAAGCCAAAGTAATTAAAGAAATATAAAATTTACTTAAAAAATAATCTTAACTAAAATCTGAAGCTTCATTTTCAGAATGTGTCTATAGTCAACATGGTTGTAAAGCAAAACTTTTTTCAATATAAATAAATTATTTTACTAGTTTTCTTTTTTTCTTTTCTTCTTCTTCTTTTTCTTATTCTACATCAATCACCAATGCCTATAAGGCATTCCCTCAAAGAATATCAGAGACAAGTTCATTCATCCTTTACTGTATTCACTAAAAATAAAATCTCATTCAAAATGAGGTCTCAGTAAGCTATTTATGTATGGGTATGTTTGTTTCAGGGAAACCTTCTTCAAAATCACCAGAGATATAGTTTTTAATATTAATTGATCATTCTTACATCTGTCTGCTGTATTAAGAATTTATCAATCTATCCACTAGTGTTTATTGAGTTTCTACATACTCTACACTGTACTAGATACTGCAGAAGAAGACTCAGTAGAGAAATCAGACTTAACTCTGGCCTTGAATGATTCATAAGTTTCTGCTTGCTGAATCTTCCAACCCAATATTCTCTATTAATAGAAAGTTTTTCCAGTAGTGGCATGGGTTGTAGGGCTGGGTTTTCTTCATCTCCATCCTAAGTCATTTTTATCAGAGCCAAAATTAATTATTTAAAATTAAGAGATAAAAGATGAGCCCCTTTAGATTTTTGTAAATAAAGTGACCGCGTAATCTAGCCTCAAAACCAGAACACTGAGAGTAAAAGCAAACAATAATAAAAATTATACCATAAAAAATAGCCAAACTCTAGGATTACCCTAGGCAAAGTAGGACACAGAGTGGCTTGACTTATAGATGGTTTATATTTTGGATAGACTGGCTATATATTTTTCATGACCTAATATAGATTATTTAACTATTGTGCTGCTATTATTCAATCTGAAATAAGCAGGTAAAGAATTAAGTCATATAACGAATATCCAAAAATTAAGACAACCAAAAATTGCCCAGTAGACCAAAGTAAGGCAATTCTTTTCCAAAAATATGATGTTTTGTTAAATTATTATTAATTCACCTACTCAAGTTTCCCCATCTAGTTGAATATCATTATCTTATCACTCTGTAAACTTATGCATGGCAAGGAATACTCTTTATTTTGGAATTTTAGTGACTGTTAAGTCTTTAACCAAAGACTTGAGAAATTGTTGCTATAGAAAGAAATATCATAATGTACACAGAAGCTTCCTCATTTGCAATTATATTAATCATGATCTATCAAAAGCAAGAACAGTGACTGCTATTAGATATTTTTTGTAAACTCTGGTGCATGCTCTGGAATATTTACATAATACGAATCTTCTGCTGCCTACATGGTCTCTGATTCGGACATAACCACTCCAGCGTAGGCTTCCAAACCCCTATCACTAAATTCTAGTTATCTTTAGCTAAAGTGATGTCATGGCTTTGTTTTCTCAGGCAGAGCTTATGTTTATTTCCCCAAGTCTGTCTTCCTTGGAAAATAGAAATTTCTCTCCTAATACTGTGGAGCCCACCACAATCCTGCAGGCAAATGCTGAATCTTTGGTCAGGCACTCCAAATTTTAGCTTTGCAGAGTATATAACACCTAGAAAAATTTAATTAAAAGCAATATTTGTCTATGACTTTAATCTGAAATTATAAAAGAAAGCTAGAAAATTGAATGATAATAAAGCTTACACCATTTGAAAATTTATTCTAACTATATTTTAAAACCATAAAATTTTAGAAAGATGTATTAACAAAACTATTTCAGTAAACCTATTTAATTAGAAAAGCCTAAGGAAGCAAATTTTACAAACTAAGAATTCAATAATTAAAACTCTAGCATTAATTTCAGGTCTCAGACATCTAATGTGAGCTTATGGAAGCAGATTTGGATGACACACTGCTTGATAAGCATGTCTATGACTGCCCTTAAGAGTATCCATAGAGAATATATTCAACTTCTACTGATATGAATTATTTAAATTTATTCCTGGAAATATCATCAGTGTCCTTCAAACTAAAACCTTTGGGGTTTCTTTTTAAGTTATACTATCTATTTGTAAGGATTGATATATTTCATATTATTATTTTAAAAGAGTTCCCAATTTACAAAGAGAAAAATTATATTTCTAATAAAACAAAATTCATTTTATTTTTCTGCTCTTCTATTGGTCCTTTGGGACCTTTTATAAATAATAAAAGGTACATTATGGAAACTTAATAATCTATTTTTCCTAAATCTTGAAATATTTTGCTATTTCTCTATCCTAGGAATTTTATCATAACTTGCTGATTTTTATGAGTTATTCTAATAAAGATTAAAATAATAAAGAAATAAAAGAATGATAGAATCAAATAGTAGGTCAATAGATGAGTAAAATAAATTATCAACTTTTAATTATAATTCAATTTTTCTTGTTATAATCCCCAAAATATTGTATCATGATTCCAAAAATTCTAAAAGAAGTCTGGTGCCACACTTTCTTTTTAGTATTTTTTTTTTTTTTTTTTTTTTTTTTGAGACAGAGTGTCACTCTGCTGCCTGGGCTAGAGTGCCCTGGCATCAGCCTAGCTCACAGCAACCTCAAACTCCTGGGTTCAAGCAATCCTTCTGCCTCAGCCTCCCGAGTGGCTGGAACTACAGGCATGCACCACCATGCCCAGCTAATTTTTTTCTATATGTATTTTTAGCTGTCCAGATCATTTCTTTCTATTTTTAGTAGAGACAGAGTCTCGCTCTTGCTCAGGCTGGTCTCGACCCCCTGACCTCGAGAGATCCGCCCGCCTCGGCCTCCCAGAGTGCTAGGATTACAGGCGTGAGCCACCGCGCCCGGCCAGCTTTTTAGTATTTTTGTTCGTTGATTTGTGTGTTGTAAGTTTTCATTGAAGAGAGTTAAGAACTTAGAGTTTTAAAAATTTTTCATCTATACTGGCAGAAAGTAGAACATTGACAAAATAAGAGATTTCAAGACTATTAGATTAAAAAGAAAATGATTGGAAAGTCTCTAATTATCTCAGTGTTGCAAAATTTCTCAACATGCTTAAAGGCAGATTATGTTTATTTTGTATTTACTTTAAAATACTGACATATATGTCCTACAATATTTTTAGAGGAAATAAAAAGAGTATTTTGCAATAAAAAAAAAAAAGAAAATGATTGCTGAGTAAGATAGTTGCACTCAAGAGTCTAATGATGATGGTGAAGTTGAATTTGAAATCTCAGACTATGTATCTTTAGATGACCATAAATTATATGAATTTTCTTAAACTCAAGAATGAATCAATAAACAATTTTTAAGGACAAGAAAGGACATATAATATTTTTATGCAGTTTTTCAGTCAATAGAAAGTATTTCATCATGCATGTTTTATAATAAAGACTTGAGGAATGCCTTTTAGCTTAAAGCAGTGGTCCTGAACCTTTTTGGTACCAGGGACTGGTTTCATGGCAGATAATTTTTCCACAGACCAGGGGCGTGGGGTGGTGGTGGTGGCGGTTTCGGGATTATTCAAGCGAATTACACTTATTGAGTAGTCAAACCTCTCTGCTAATGATAATCTTTAAGTATTTGCAGCTGCTCCTCAGCACTAGCATCACCACCTCAGTTCCATCACAGATCATCAGGCATTAGATTCTCGTAAGGAGCAGGCAACCTAGATCCCTCTCATGTGCAGTTTACAGTAGGGTTCGTGCTCCTATGAGAATCTAATGCCGCTGCTGATCGGACAAGAAGAGGAGCTTATGTGGTGATGTGAGTGATGGGGAGTGGCTAAATACAGATGAAGCTTCCCTGACTCCCCTGCTGCTCACCTCCTGCTGTGCGGCCCAGTTTCTAACAGGCCATTGATTGGTACTGGTCCACATCCTGGAGGGGTTGGGGAGTACAGGCTTAAAGAACATGTGACAATATGTTCTATCTTTTGTGATGTCTGTTTATCTGTATGCTTCATAAGTGAATAAAGGCTGAGGCTACTGTACATACAAAGGTGATAGAAAATTGATAAAATTGAAATGAAAATAATTTATTGGCTTCTTTAATTGGTGGTCGTAAATCTAAAAATTTAAATGTTTTGCAATCATGAGCATGGATGATCACCATTCTCTTTTTTAAAGAGAATAAAACTCTTAAAATATTCAAAAGCATTGTGTTTTGATACATGCAAGAAAAAGAACAAGAGCAATTTCAAACTAGAACCCATTTGAGATATATTTAAAAACTGGAGTCTGTATTTATAAGATTAAGATATTAAAATCTATACATAAAAGTTGGTGAATGGTTAGATGCATTCAAAGAATGTGTATTTTGAATGTATATCTTCAAAATCAAGAAAACATGGAATAAAAAACTATAATTTGCTATTTTTAAAATCTTATTAAAGTTTCTAAAAAGTTGTTAGCTGATTTTTATTATACATATATTCTTATATCTATAGAGTATTCAGAACTGAATTAAAATATATTTATTTTTAAAAATGGTTAATTGGACTCAGAGGGTAAGTGATGACTAATTTTTCTGGCACACTGGAGTTAACTTGTTTTAACCAGGCCCATAATGCTTTAGTATGTATGTTTTTGAAGAAAATAAATCTCTTCAATTTTTATCATCCTGCCTTTTTCCCCTTCTTCAAATAACATTAAACAGAGGAATGTGATTATCATGTTAAGGAACTGTGGATCATGTGTACTAGTACACTTTGAGAGTTTAGATGATATGATACGGTGTTCATAATACAGGGTTACTAATTTGAAATGAGTAATTCCTACATATTGAGTTAATCAATCATTGGAATATTTACATTGTTGAATGTGATTGTGGTTATGACAGTGAATAGGCCTAAAATGTTTGGCATTAATACACATATATATGCAATAAATACTTGAGATATGTGTAAATAGCAATATTTGAATTAACAGTCTCCTATCTGAACTAAGGTATAACTTGCACTGTGCAATCTATGGCTCTCATTGTCATTCCAACATGAACCGTTTTTGAAAGAAGCTCCTTATATAAGAGGTCATTAAAACATTTTGAAAGGATTTGCTATAAAATGAAGAGAGCATAGGAAACTGAATTTTTATTTTTTCACATTAGCAGTAATGATATGTGTGAACAAATCAATCCCTCTGAGATTCTTTATTTGGTCATTTGTAAAATGAAGGACTATAATATGACCTCTAAATAAATTCCCTTCCACCCCAGATATCTCTATATTGGTATCTTAGATGGCCCTGGGACCACCTAAGTATCCACCTCCTTTCTAGCTCAGATTTGACCTACATGATACTCAATAATTCCAGAAATCGCTAGAGTTGGCTGGTCTACAACTTAAGCAGCTTCTTCTCTCATTCTTGTTCTATTTCAATCCCTTTCACTTTTCTTTATATGAAATGACTGATTAATGAGAATCTTTTTCCTTAGACTGTGTTCCATGAAAATGGAACTAAGTTAGGTTAGTTCACTATTATAACTCTAGTGGCTAGTACAGTTTCAAGTATACAATAGAAACATAATAAATAATATTGATTAATAAAGTACATTAATTAATGAACAAATAAATGTAATAACAGAATATTATACCTTTTATTTTATCTTGTTTTCTTCTCTGCTAACAGAAAAAAAAAGGTTATAGAAATTCAGGTAGCACAGTAAAATATCAACTTCTAGGGACTTCTGACAACTTATAAATATTATTCCTTTTTTCCTGCAAACTAAATCTATTTCTCATGCTTGCTTGCTTGCTTTCATACTCACACAAACAATCGGATTTTCTTGATTTCTGACTCCAATAGAATCAGGTCAGCAGTGAGGATAGAAGCAATAAATCTCTTTATCTCTGCTGACTTTTATGGAACTGACATCTCTTAAAATATTTTTCTTGACTTTGGTGCTTTTTTACTGACTGATTAGGCAGTAGGGCATGGCAGTCAATTGAATCTCCCAAAATCTAATATTAAAAGCGGAAAAGGAAAGACCTGAGGGGCAACAGAATAAGTGAAGAGTACTAAAGAAGGTCCAATAATTCTTTTCCAAAAAATCAGAAATTGCATTTAAGTGTTAGTCTTTCTGTCTGCCCGAGTAACTGTCTTTGTGTCTCTGACATTCCCTGTTTTCCATCAAAACAGTATTCCACCTTTTCATGTTAGTAAGAGACTCAGCTCCTTAAAATTGATTGATGATAAATGTATTATAAAGTAAAATGTACATATCCAATGCCAAATAGGAAAGAAAACATTTCTCCATTATGATGGAATATACAAGTTATCTAAGATAATGAAATGTGTGGAACAAGAATGTAAGCTCCAAAAAATTTTATTTGTGTTTTAGGTTACAGTTTTTGATTTGGGCATACTGGCATTACTAAGAATGAATAATGAGTAAAACCTGAAACATTAAACTGCAGGAGAGATCACAAGTACTGTTTCTTTCAACTCCCAGTAAGTAGGGATACAGATGACACCAAGGGCAGTAATTGAATTACATCCAGATGCTTGAAGATATAATTAAATTTTTAAAAGCCACACAGAGATTTTGCTAAACCGTCATGTCACTTAGCCATCTTTTTAGAAATAATTTCCAAAGTAGCTTTATTTAAATCCCCTCGACAATATGAGAAACGAAAACAAACAAAACAAAACAAAACAAAAAATCAAACAATAATGAAAACTGCTCTTTGCTCCACCCACAAGAAAATAAATAACTTCCCTTCTCTTAAGAGCCAGTGAAGATTTGTACAATGATATAAATACTGCATAGTACAGAAAGCATGAAAACTTCATCTTGAGAGCTGATATCTAAGAGCTTCTAATTTCTTATCCTATTCATGCAGTGTTTTAATTTGCAGCTCATAGAGGGGGCTTAAATTGGAGGCTCTCAGAGCACTTGATAGCTTCTTGTTTATTTGTCCTGCAAGGTCCAAGAAGGCTTGAAGAAGAACCATTCAATTTCATTTTCTGTGTTTTTTATGGTAACAGCTTTCCAAAAATAACCAGTAGGTAACATGAAGAGAGGTCATCAATAAACATAGCTACAGAATGAAAAAAATTAATTAGCCTTTTATTTTCTTTATATAAAGGTTTTCAATATTGCAAAATTTGTCCAGCTTCAAATTTAACATGCAGAACTGAAAAGGTTAAAGTCACTTAAAAGATTCCAAATAACCATAGTCAAAACAAAGTATAACTGTGGTTCCCTAAGTTTGTCAATCTATTTATTCTTAAGTTGTCATAGAAATGGGTTTTGCTGATAGAATATTTCTCCTCTGAGATCTTTTGATAGAAGAGGAAAATATTTAATATTTCATAATTCATACCCTAAAGAGAATTTGGTGATGCAAATTAGGAGTACCTTTCTTATATTTGAGCCTCTTAATTCTAGATCAATTTTGTGGTAGGTTTCTGTGGTTGGTATAGAAATCCGTAAAGGAAAAAATTTACCTTAAGGAGCCTAGGATGGGAGTGATCCAGGAAGACACATCCAAGTTTATGTTTTCCCTGCTTTGTGCTCCGTGATGCTTCAGGGTTTAACTTAAATCATCTCAACAATTCTAGAATGTACTGTATTCTAACTTGCCTTGACATAGACTGAATTCCCTACTTCTGCACCAGAAAACTTGAGCCAAGTTTTAATCTCATAGACCTTTCTTAAGTCACCAATAAAAGAGAGACTTGGAAGGGAGAACTTTCACTACCCCTTCCTGTACCCCAAACCATTAGATGGATTGACTCTATGCATGTGACCTAGAAGGTGGACTATTGAAAAAAAGTTAAAACAGAAAAGTACATTTAAAAGACAATGTATGGTATTGCTGCCTTTTCCTCATCCCACTTACTCCCTTTCAAGTTGTGCTAAAGAAATAAGAATAGAAAGAGGCAATATGCAAGGTTCTAAACCAGTCAATATTTGAGTGCAAAATCCATCAGGAGAAATGTAGAAATTATTTGAAATATAGACTAATATATGAAAGGTAATTTTTAAGAAAAAATACCTATTTACTCATTTAATCTCTACTTTTTACCTTTTTCTTATGTCCTTTCAATTATACATTACTATCCCAATCTTTAGATTATTTGTAAGGAATGATTTATGATAAAATAATAACAGTGATATTAAATGTAGCAAAACATCACACCAAACCATCATTTATGGTACCAGGGCATTTATTTGCATATAATAATATTTGTTTCAAAAACTGCAAACTCGTATGAGAAACAATGGTAGCATTTGCCAAACCATGAACTATAATATTGGAAGAGTAAAATCTACACAGTTTAAATTTTTAATGTCAACTTGTTACTTACAGTCATATTACAGATGTTAATGGTGAGAAACAGGTAAGCAATATATTTGCTGCCAAGGTAGTTTTGAGAATTGGCTAATAAATATAAATATCAAAACATATTCAAGAAATATATTAATCCAATGAAAACAGTTTAACTGTTACTATAACTACTTGCATCAATACTTGCTCTTAGAATAAATAGAAATTCATGAGGCTTCATAATGCTACATAATGTACCATCTCTTTTACAGTACACATTATTCACAGTAAATATTCATCTTCCTTTTCTTTATAGATGAGCTATTTTATACCAAGTTCTTCGTCTAGCATTGCTCATGATTGTTGTTAATTTTATCCTGGTGGCAATTAAGAATTCTGGTTTTTCACCATCTGCAGAAGAGTTATTCATTAGGCAGGACACCATGAGAAAATGATAAGTGTCTAAGGATAGATAATTGAAAGTCGCTGCAATTCCCCTCAAATACTTTGCCCACCTGTCAGGCTCTTTGGCATAAAAACATTATTTTTCTGTCAATTTTCAGTTTTCCAATAGCTCAGGAGATTCAGAAAGAATATCAGCCTCTTTAATTGTTGTAAAAGAAGTCTCAGAACATCAAAGCTTTCTGTTTCTCAGGGCAAATGATTATTAGTTTGCTAAATATAAATAAAAACCCAATTTGCCTGACACTTTGGAATATTTTAATGTAAATATGCAAATTGGAAAATCTCCTTCACCAGAGTTGCATTATAAATTAGGCCAAGATTTAAAAAAATAGAAAGAAAAGAAAAGAAACAGTGAACCTGAAGTCATTTTAATAAGTTCTTTTTGCTTCTAGACCCCATCCTATTCATATCAGCCCTCTCTTTGCTTTCCTTTCTCCCCTTCAACCTTTCTCTCTTTGAAGTTCACAGCTTTGAAACACACTATTATTATCTTATCTCTTATCTTTCCTTTCCTGCAGCTTCTTTCTATTCCCTTTTTGTTAGCTATCTAGGGGAAGGTGTGTTTGTGGATGACCTCTGAGTGATTTTTGGCTTCAGTGATATACTTTTGTTTTCTTAGTTGGGTGATCCTCCGGAAGAGGACTTGAAAACCTGGCAAATGAATATTGATAAACTTTGGATTGATAGAAATTTTTGTCAGAATTTCTTTAGGTATATATGCAAGTATACATGTATATTATTCTACTATGACCTCTTATAACTGGTAATGATGTCCCCACTCTTCACTTTAATTAAGTATAAAATCAAAGCACATAAAACCGTAAACTTTCATTTCTGAATCCTGGCCTAATAATTTATTCAAAAAATATGCTGTGCTTGTACTTTCTTCTAACTTCTCTCACCTTAAACTAAACATGATCTTTTGCCTGGTCAGTTCATGCATATAGCATGTTCTCCTCTGGACATTCAGAACAGTGAAGAGGCTTCTAGAAGTGGCCAGACAGCCCTGTGCAGTGGTGTGCCTCACAATCTCGCTCCATCGATCTATGTTTCAACAATTATTTATCATATTAACTTTATAGCACTGGAGTTTCATATTAACCTTGTGGCCAACTATATTTTTAGATATAGCTCTCCTGTACTTTAACTGAAATTTTAACTGAATTTTTAACTAAATTTAAATTAAACTAAATTTAATAGTAATACTCCTGTTAAATGTAATCTTGTGTTATTGACCTAAGCATTCTAGCTTGTTGAGATAATTTTGCATCTGATTCTTTCATTTTTCATCTTTGTCAGTCATATGCCATTCAAAATTTGATACATATACCTTCTGTGTCTTATTTTAGTCATTAAATTTTTTGTACAGAACAGGACTGAAGACAGAATCTTTCATCAAACTAGAAGAAACCTCTAGTCAGGTTGACATTAATCAATACACTCTATGTATTATTCCACCAGTTATAAATTTACTTGTGATCCTCAAGGATATTAAGAAAGTTGTGTCAAATATCTCACCAAAATTAAAATATATTATATGGTATTTTCCAAATCAAAATACTAGCAAATCTGCTAAAAAGCAAGTCAATTTTGATGTGACTCGTTATTGATAAATCCTTGCTGATTTCCAATTATCATAATTTTGTTTTCTAAATAACCATAAACATTATTTAATAATTCTTCCTGTTCCAGAATTTCATGTGACTATTATGTTAATCACTTCCACATTAGAAATGTTTAATACAGTCTATTAAAGCCTAGTTTTATATGGAAAGATATATCTTATTTTACAATGGCAGGCATCTAGGAAAGGAAATACATACTATAATTAGATTTCCTGAAATGCATCTATTCTGTTAAGTAAGGATGAACAAATTTATTAGAATGCAAAGGATATTTTACTAATGATCAACTAGTTTTCCTTTCTCACATAGGATAATTAAATCAGTCAAATACCTACTGTGTTCTCGACGCTATACAGTAGAAAAGGCAAAGTAAAAGTATGGCTTCTATACTTAAGAGCATAAACAATGTAAAATCAAGAAAATGAGACCAAAATAACAAATTAGTAATAAGAATGCATATGTAAAATAATGTTTTACATTCTTGCTGTTCTGTTGGAGAGGGACATAAATGAAAGCTATACTAGACAGAGAAAAATAGTAATTTATGAATCTATCCATGTACTTTACCACATTTGATAAGAAGGTTTTAGAAGGAAGATAAGACGTATTTGGAATAAGCCCTACAATTAAGGTCTAATTCTATGTGCTGTTTTGATATCTGGAAGGCCTCAAAAGGCCTTTCTGTAAGTTCCCCTCTCAACTCTGCTCCTGCACAAATACGGTCTTCCTCGCCACACAATCCTCCTTATCAAACAGACCAGGTAAATTACTTGCTCATTCCTAAATAGCAGGTTCAGTTCCCTGCCAGCCCATGGAATTATTCAGACAAGCCAATTACATCCTCCTGTAGGAAACGGAAAGCATTTCACCCTCTGCATACTATTATACAACACTGGGCTCCCACCGTCTCTGGCTCTTCACTCTGTTCCTGAGCACAACCCCTGTAAGTCCCTGCAAGGTGTGTGTGTGGTGTCCTCCTCCCCCAGACTGTAAGTATATGCGACTAGTAAACTGTTGTTCTCACTTGTCCAGAGCCGGGTGTTCCATGTTCAGTCATTTCATAACCCTAGGGCAAGAATCCTTCCTTCACCAATGGGGCAAATAAAAGGTGTTTAAAACACTAATCCAAGTCTTGAAGAATGCAGGCATTAGCCTAAACTGAGAAGTAATGAGGCATTTCAAGTGAAAAAAAAAAAAAAAAAGAATGGATTTAGTCATGGTTGTGGTGTGTGGTATACTTGTGGGACGAGGTCAAGACTGTTCTGACTAGAATAGAAGGTATTTTTTAGGGACAATACATTTAAATGGAGATCACGGGCCATTTCAATCATTCAAAGGATCTTGATTCAATGTGGTTTAAAGTAATGAGCTTTTGCAAAAGTAAGTGTCCTAGTGGAAGTGACATTTAAGGAAGATTAGAAATATAGAAACCAGAAAGTAATAAAATCTCAGGGTTAGTAGAAATTATAGTCCTGTGTACACTTCAGTGCTTAGATCTCCTCTCCCAGATTTCTGCAATGCTATCATGCAATATCAGCTTAAACTTGGGCATATACCCTGCCTACATCCTGAGGTATCTCGTGCCAGCTTTGAGTACCCCTTAATTTGTAGAAAGTTTTAATTTAAAGTTGTTGCTTATATATGTTAGCCCTATCATAAAAATTGAAATCCAGATAAACAAGTTTAAGTGCCTTTACCTGGGGCATTTTTTAAAGAACTTGCTTTTATATTGCAGCTAGGGTTGAAATTGGCTAACTAGTATCATTGAGCAATAAGTTCCAAAGCAGATTGCAAATTCAGTTTTTCCAATTAGGAGTCTTTCCACTACACAACTACTGTCTTTGACAAGGACAGGGAAGTTAAAATATGTATATATGTATTATTTTACCTTTTGCAATTGAAAAAAAACATGTTCTAACTCTATGTTGGGGAGCCTTTTACTATACATATTATTTCTTTTACAGAAAGAATACATACATATGAATGTATGTTCATATATTTTCCTGTCTTTAGAGTTGATGGATTTTAATATCTTGGAAGTGTATAAAAATAACAAAAGTAAGTAACTGCTTGTTTTTTAGTGCAATTGACTAATGGAAGTTTCTATTCTTTTTATTTTGAAATCATTATTATAGAAAGTCCTTTGAAAAGATGGGTATTCTTACCCAAAGGGAATTTACTGGTAATAATTACTCTGTAAAGCACCCTTGCATTAGTCAAATGCCCACATGGAACATGTGCATTCAAAAGATCTCAAATACTTTAGATCCCCAAACTACAGAAACTGATTAGAGATCAGTATAATTATATTTTAAAAAATACAGGTCAAAACTCAGGAGCTGTAGCTCTCTTACATGAGAATTATCAGTGGCTCTACATTTTGTGCATTTTTTTGCTAGTGTTATTTTGGTGTGAATAAACATAGACATTGTCATAAATCAGGCACCCCTGACATATGAAAAGTCATCTACCTTTTTTGTTTTCATTTGAAAGATTATTTTATAGGTTGAAGTGTCAAATAGATTTTGGTATGTATTCAAGTGTAATTTATCTGTTTTCTTTCCATCTATAGTAGAATCATAAAGTTGAATATCACATTAAAGTCTGCATTAGTTATTCAGGTGATATGATTTTTTTAACACAGAAATGCCCTGGAGCATTAAATCTTTTCTGTATTCATCCTGGTAACTAGAAAAAGAACTTTGTAGTGGTTGCTTGAAAATGAAAACTGCTGGGAACTGAGGGAGAGGAGATGTGTGCAGTTCTTTGTCCTTAGTCTCAGCTTGTGGGGGACACAATTCTACCATGAAGAATGAGTTCTGTGGGGTTTTTATGCCTTTATTATAGAAAATAGAAGTTTGAACTTGGGGATATTTTCCCCCTTTTTATGACATTGTAATGTTCTGGACAGATAAATTCCAAACTCTAAGGAGCAATCTAAAAGCTTTGAAACATAAAGACTGAAAGTAACAATAAGTTACAAACAAAAGGAGCTTTGTAAACTCTACAGTAGGAAGTCAGTTCATCACATTACCTTTCATATTTCTCTTCAAAGCAGGCAAACCTTCCCAGTCTGAGTATATTGTTAATAAAATATAGCACCAATTCCCCTGACAATTTATTGAACTATACTTGCCTTCTGTTATTACCAAAAGACTTTTCAAGAAAACTCAAGCCCAGGTGCAAAATGCTCATGGAGGAGGGGTTGGGGTAGAAGAATTGAAATAAAGAGAATTACGTGGAAACTAAATTCTTTATGCCCTGAACAAGGGCATAAAGAATCTCATTTCTAAGTTAAGATTACCCAAATGAGCAAATTAAAGGTCTAATCAGACCAACCTAGTGTATCATCCCTATGACGGTTGGCATCCACTGGTATTTAAGGGATCTTTCACACTTATTTTTGGTGATAAGAGGAGTAATGGGTGAAGACATAAACATACCTAATTCTGGAGATAAAAGACAAATAGTATCACAGCATTGGGAAGGAGGTCACTTTCAATTAAAAATAATTGATAATTTTAAAAATGGCTGGAAAGCATCTCTGGTGCACACATCTGCATTCCAACAATGCTTATGATCCTGATGGAGATGAAAATTACTGAAGTAGTTTGGGTGACAATGGATATCAGCAATGCAGCTCAAGCAGGAGAGGAGACCAGAGACAACATCTCAAGATGACAGGGTCTTGACCCAGTTTGTTAGGAATAGGAAGCATCCTTTTTGGAACTCTCAGATTTAATATAATCATATTTACATTTAAACTAGCACAGTGGTTTAGACTATAAGGATGCAATAGAAGGGAGGAAAGTCAGAAGGCTACCACCATATCCATTTGAAGAATTTGGTAGCATAAATTAGAAATTTTGCTGTGAATGGGGTCAAGTGAACAGATTTAAAATATATTGAAGGTATACTTAACATGACTGAGGTATCAGTGTGGGATGTGAGAGAAAGAGAGAGGCCAAAGGTGACTCCAACATTGTTATCTGTGAAGCTGGGTGAATAAATGGAGGCATCTCATATAGAATTGAGAATCATTGAGAAAGGAAGAGGTTTGGGAGAAAGGAAACTAAAACATTTGATTTTGGACATGTAAAGTTTGAGATGTCAATTAGACATCAAAGAGGAGATGTAAGCAGGTAGAAATATGAACACCATATTTGAGTAATAGATGGAGATGAGAAAGAGAAATATGGTGTGTGTCATTAGTAGAAAGATCTTTAAAGTCATGAGACTGAATGAGAGCAGCTAGTGAGTGAGTATAGATAGTGAGGGAGGGAGATTCCAGGACTAAGCCCTCAAGCATAGTGAAAATTTATGGTAAGAACTTTACCCATCAGTCAAAACTGTGCCATAAAAATCTCTGCCACAACCCTGAACATTGCTACGATTCCCCAGTATCAGGTTGTTATTCCTACTGCTCCTACCTCTTAAACTTCAGTGATGCATTTTGTTTTTCTTAACTGAATAAAATTTTACTCAACAGGCAGTCCAAGCTATAATAACTCTTGCTCAGGTAAAGCCTCATAAATAAAAGTCATCTATTTGTTGGTTTATAGACTTGGGAAACTAGACATGTGGCTTTTTAAAGATATAACCATGTTGAACAAATTCACCTACCTTCAGACCTCGAGGCATCTGATATCTCTTCTTAACAATGATATAAAATGAGAGTTTTAGTAATATCCAAGGCCTTGTGATTGACTTCATGAACAATGAGCTGTTTAATGTTATGTGCATGTTCTTTACATGAGAAGTTTACGGAGGAATGAAAAACTAAAAATAATGAGTCTGCTACTACATCTTGATGTGTGCTGAAATAATGCATTTCATATGAGTGGTTACCAAAGTTACTCCCTTTCCAGCCTTTAAAGGGCTATATCTTTGTGCTCCATGTTCAGAAGCCTTCTGTGAGCAAGGCTAGTTGTTGAATCTGCCCAGTGTAGCTGTTTGGCCTTCAATGTCTGCTCCCCTAGAGGAAAGTGCTCTGGACATCTGACCATGAAACATAAGGATGTTTTGCTTCAAGACTTTTGACATTCTCCTATTGCGAAGTACGTTTTGTCATCTTGCACTTCTGTGTTGTAGGAATGAAACTCCTAGGAAGTTGTCCTGGTTCTCTATTGCTATAAACAAAATGACACAAGATCTAGGTATTTAATAACCATTTTATTAAATTCTACAAATTCTTTTTTTTTTAATATGATGAAATTATTTTATTTTATTATGGTAAGAACACTTAACATGGAATCTACACAGTTTTTTTTTTTAACAAGGATGGAAGGAAGATTTATTTTTCATTGTAAACTCTATTGTGTTGTTTGAATTTATTTTGCTATATGCTTGCATTACAAGAGAGAAAGAGAGAGAAAATGAAAATCTATGAGTTAGTTTTTTCCTAATTTTCCAACTTGACCTCCTACTGAATTTCATTTTCCACATGATAGTGCATTGCTTCCCATACACACTGAGTATGTTAATGTTGAGTGTGTGTGTGTGTGTGTGTGTGTGTGTGTGTGTAACATTCCATCATCCTGGATTGTCATGTTTTCTGCCTGTATAAATCCTGCCACTCAAAAATTCTTCTTAAACAGATTTTAATATATAGGAACAATACTGTACATCAGATCTCTGGAATTTATTCAAAAATTCTTAATTCAGGAATTCAGGCAGGCTTGGCTAGGTGATGATTTTCTACACATGGTATCAAAGATGTCACAACTCTACTTTGGATGGTCGAAGGTCGCAGATTGAGAAGTACTGGACAAGGACCTAGAAACTGATTTTAATGATGAAGATTCTAAACTTTGAGCTGATACTATAATGGGATGAGATTTCTGCGAACCTTCAGAGGGGATATTTTACATTTGGGAGAAACATAAATAAATCATTGGAGGACAGAATGTAGACTGTGGTAGGGAGTCAATTAATATTGCTCCCAGTGATCCTCACTTCTCCTGGTATTTCTGCTCTTGTGTAGCCTCCTTTTGAGTATGGGCTGGACCTAATGATTTGTTTCTAACAAATAGAATGCAGCAAGTTTTGGAATGTCATTTCCATTGTTAGATTTTAAAAGACTCTGATTTCTGTCTTGCTAGTAGAGTATCTCTATTGCCTTGTCAGCATGCATGTTTTGATGAAGAAAGCTGTCTTTCTGGAAAGGCCCACGTGGAACTGAGAGTGGCTTGTGGCCAATAGCCAGCAAGTAACTGAGGCCTTCAGTTCAATGACCTGTGAAGAATGGAATCCTGCCAACAACAATATGATATTGGAACCAAATCTTTACCTGGTTGAGACTTGAGATGACTAAGCCCAGCCAATAACTTGCTTTCAATCTTTGAGAGACCCTGAAGTAGAGGTTCAAGATAAGTTTTGTCAGGTTCCTGATGCACAGGAACTATGAAATAATAAATATGTGTTGATTTAAGCTGATAAGATTTTTTTTTTTTAATTTTGAGACAGAGTCTTGCTCTCCCACTGGGCTAGAGTGCAATGGCCTGATCATAGCTCATTGCAACCTCCAACTCCTAGGTTTGAGCAATCCTCCTGACTCTTTCTCCCAAGTAGCTGGGACTATAGGCACACATCACCACACCCAGCTAGATTTTTTATTTTTTGTAGAGATGGGGTCTTGTTCTTGCTCAGGCTGGTCTCAAAGTTCTGGCCTCAAACAATCCTTCTGCCGTGGCCACCCAAAATGTTAGGATTATAGGCATGAGCCACTGTACCTGGCCTTAAATTGCTAACATTTGAAGATACTTTGTTATGCATCAAATGATAACTAATGCAGAACCTTTACTGGCTTTTATTAATACTTTTTACTTCTCTCTGATTGTTGGTTTAATTTAAATTGTGGCTTGGTTTCTTTACAAGATGGGGATCATGGCCTCTAACTACTTTGAGCTCTACATCTCATAGTTTTTGCCATCAGAAAAGGACTGACATTCTTTCTCTGACTAGTAAGAATAATCATTTATAAATACATAAATCAAGTCAGATTGTTGACCTCAAATTCTTCACTCCCAGTGGCTTCCCATTATACTTAGAATAAAAGACAAACTTTCCACAAATAAGGACTTTAAATGAGTAAGTTAATGCTTCCTTCACTCTACCCCTCAACTTTATTTTCTTTTAACCACACCTCAAAAATTCTCCCCTGATCATTTTCCAATCAACCTTGTCCTTTTTTTCCCCAAACATCCACACTCATCTGTCTTCTGCTTCACTAAGCCATGAGGACTTCTACATCTTTGCCTTAGCTGTTTTTCTCCCTGATCTTTGCTCTTCTAGGTATTTTCATTCTTCTGGTCTCAACAGAAATGTTGCCTTCTTAGAGCTGTTCCTATATTGAAGTGAAAGTAGCACTCAATTCTGTGACAACCTGTGCATATTTTTCTGTTTAACTTTCTACATATTTAATTGCTATCTGAAATAATTTTATTTGTACCCATAGCTATTAATTATTTTCTTTCCCTTAGACTATAAGTTGCATGAGATCAGGGGCCTAATCTACATTTCACTGCTATAAGTTCAGGATTGTTAAAAAGTGATGATAATAATTATTTAATTATAAGTTATATTGGACTATAATGTAATACTTATAACACAGGTAATTATTTTTTATTTGTTTTTGTTTTTGTTTTTGTTTTTTTGAAGAGGCTATTTGAGGAACCAATATGAGATTGACAGTGGCTTGTGACAGAGATTTGTCACAGGGAGCAATTTGATAGAGAGGGATATTGTCTGAAGTACACCTAGTATGGAGCTCATAGGAACTCTCTTTATATTGAATACAGTTCCTTTTGAATAATACTAAAGATATACCAACTGAATATCATTTGCAATTCATGTCTGACAAAGAAGATGAATTTATTTTTGCATGGTGAACTTCAACAGGCCTTGGAGACATCTACAAATATATAATGACAGTTGGGTATTAGATTTCTCATATACAGAAGAATGGTTTGGGATAATGAAACATGTATTGATATTTTATGTAGGGAATAAAACTAAAGCCATGGAATAGATGAGATCGTGTAGACAGAGGGTGTAAGGAAAGCAAAAATAGATTAGGGAGAAACTGACGCATTCCATTATTTAAAGGTCTGGGAAAGGGTGAATAGCCAACAAAGGGAACTGAAGAGAGACCAAATCTATTGGAGAAAAATTATAAACAGAAGCTACAGAAATAGTTCAAGAAGGAAGTAGCAGCAACATATATCCAAAGTTAAGATACCAGATAAGAAAAACATGAAATCGGTTATTCATTTTAAAGTCATAGAGATCATTTAAAATTTAATGAAAGAACTTTGTGTGACATGGTAGGCTAAAGCCAAACTGAAGTGAGTTAAAGAGAAAGTGGAAAAGTTAGAACTAAAATTATATATCTGAAGAAAAATTGAGGAAAGCAGAGATCAATTTGTTGATGGTGACAATGTTATTGACATGATTCATTTAAGCCTTTTGCATCCCTCCTTCAGGAAAAATAAAGTCTGGCCATTTTGTTTAATCTCCATATGGTGGAAGCAAATTCAGCCTTTGATGTTTATTTTCATCTGAATTCTTTTCTTTCATTGCATTTATTGCTCTTTGTTTCCCAACATCTGTTTCATCTTCTTTATTCTTTAATAACAGGCTGAGAGTAATGGAAATCATCCAGGAACTGACACTGAATTGAAATAAACCTGGAAGTGAGACTCCAAATTCAGCAGTTATAAAATCTAATGTGTCCCTTTGAAGAAGCTAAGTTACCTGTGAAATAAGCAGGTTTTACAAAGTCTCCAAGCATCCTTCTATTCCCCAAATTCCATGTGAATACTTGAAGCCCACGTTTTACTTACAGCTACTGTGAGTAATTTGCATTTTTACTTGTGAAATATGGGCATAGATAAACAATTAACCAGCCTTCTAGGGAGCTTTTTAATTTAATTATTAGAAGTTTACTCACATATTATTTGTCTTCTACAGAAAAATAATTAGCAAATGTGATATTTTCCACATAGATTTTAATGTTCTGCAAATAAGTTGGCATTCTATCTAGGTAAACATCATAGGCATATCAAAGTGGATTAATTCAAATAAAACCATATAAGGGCACAATGCCTTTTAAAATAAATATAATATAGTTGACATTATATTATAATGTATATAAGCCTCTTACTTCCTATATCCAGAATACTACAAAAATCGCCATTTTAGTTTCAATGAAGGGATTTTGTCCTAAATATGAGTTTCATAACAAGAATGATTTTTCCCTGCAAAGAATAGAGACAAACAAAGACTTCCGTGAAAGTACAATTTGATTTTTTTTTTTTTTTGGCAAACTCCAATTTGAATTTTCTATCAGCATTTCAAAAATAAGTTTGTCAGTATGAAAGAAGAAAGACAATGCAGCTGCCCACTTTTCCTGATGCCCGCTGTGCTTTCCAAATGATGATTCTGGCACTTGTACTTTGCTGTAGCAAAGAAATGAAATAAAAGTAAGGTTCAGGCAAGGTCTAATTCTATAATATCATCTGTAACTTCTATGTGATCAACATAAGGCCAAAATTTATCCAAATCAATATTTTGGCATCTAACTTATAATTTCTCCCCTAGACTCAATGATACTATGTAGATGGTATATTTTATTTTATTTCATTTCATATTTCAGCATATTTCACATTGCAGGGGTACAAATGTTTAGGTTACAAATATTGCCTTTGCCCCACCCAAGTCAGAGCTTCAAGTATGTCCATCCCCCAGATGGTGTGCACCACACCCATTAGGTTTGAATATACCCATCCCCTCCTCCCCGCATCTGCCCCACACCCAATGAATGTTATTACTATATGTACACTTAAGTGTTGATCAGTTAATATCAATTTGATGGTGAGTAAATGTGGTGCTTGCTTTTCCATTCTTGATATACTTCACATAGTAGAATGGGCCCCAGCCCTATCCAGGATAATACAAGAGGTGTTATATCACCATTGTTTCTTATAGCTGAGTAGTACTCCATGGTATACATATACCACATTTTATTAATCCACTCACTTATTTATAGGCACTTGGGTTGTTTCCACATCTTTGCAATTGTGAATTTTGCTGCTATAAACATTCTAGTGCAGATGTCTTTTTTATAGAATGTCTTTTTTTCCTTTGGGTAGAAGCCCAGTAATGGGATTGCTGGATCAAATGGTAATTCTACTTGTAGCTCTTTGAGGTATCTCCATATTACTTTCCATAGAGGTTGTACTGGTTTGCAGTCCCACCAGGAGTGTATGAGTGTTCCTATCTCTTCGCATCCACGCCAACATTTATTGTTTAGAGACTTTTTGATAAAGGACATTCTCACGGGAGTTAAGTGATGTCTCATTGTGGTTTTGATTTGCATTTCCCTGATGATTAGAGACATTGAGCATTTTTTTTTTCATATATTTGCTGGCCATTAGTCTATCTTCTTTTGAAAAGTTTCTGTTCATGTCCTTTCCCCACTTTTTAATGGGGTTGTTTGATTTTTTTCTTGCTGATTTTCCTGAGTTCTATGTAGATTCTAATTAGCCCTTTATTGGATGTGTAGCATGCAAATTTTTCTCCCATTCTGTAGGTTGTCTGTTTGCTCTTGTGATAGTTTCCTTGGCTGTGCAGAAGCTTTTTAATTTATTTATTTTTGTTACTGTGATTGCCTTTGGGGTCTTCTTCATAAATTATTTCCCTAGGCCAATGTCTATAAGAGTTTTTCCAACATTTTCTTGTAGAATTATTATAGTTTTATGCATTAGGTTTAAGTCTGTTATCCACCGTGAGTTGATTTTTGTGAGAAGTGAGAGTTGTGGATCCTGTTTAAGTCTTATACATGTGCCTATCCAATTTTCCCAGCACCATTTATTGAATAAGGATTATTTTCCCCAGTGTATATTTTTGTCTGGTTTGTCAAAGATTAGATTGCTATATGAAGATGGTTTTTGTCTGGGTTCTCAGTTACATTGGTCTGTGTCTCTGTTAGATATGTATATCTGAGAATCTTAGATATGTATATATAGGCATGCACACATTAGTAGGAGAAAGATCAGTGGAAGAGAAAATTAATAAAATGTATGATTAAAAATATATTTGGAATATGAAGTGAGGGTATGTTTCTTTTTTCTGCAACTGGACCCCAAGCTGTAGTTTATTTTCTTTATATGGTATAGATCAACACATTCATTAAACCACCTTTGGTCATAATCTCATCTAGAGTCTGGTAAAATAAGTAACCAACCAACCAACTAACAAACTTCATTTTGCAGATAGCCTTGTATTAATACTAGGTATTTGGATATGATTTCATTTCCATTAATCACAGCATTTGTGTGAATTGCCAACCTTGATGAACTTTGAAAGGTACAACTGAGCTGGAGAATACCTTTTTGCTTCATCTCCTGTGTACGCTGCCTATGTAGGTCAAGGAGATGCTGTATGTTTTGTTGTCAACATGCAAGGGTGAGGTTTGTGTGTTTGTTGATTAGTAGCTTACCCTTGCTGACTCAGCAGGTGGCATGGCTGTAGCACTAGCAGGTGTAGGGGTGGTAGTAATTTCTGCTCTTTTAAATGGAAGATAAGAAATCTATGTTCCTGAAGATAACCATGTGAAACACTGTTTCTTAATTTCCTTACTTTACTGCTTGTGGCAGAGGGAGAGCTTTCTGAATGAGATCTGTAGGGTTGTTTCTATTCTTATCACTGGGAAGGTGATTCAAACTTTCTTTCCTAAGTGATTTCCTGAGTGATCTACCCATAACATTGGACATAGTATAGAAAAGAAAACATCCCAATCACCTGGGCTCTAGCTGTACCTTTCTAGTCTCCTATTTCATAATAGTTATATTTTTGCTCTCTATTACACTTTTTACTATGAAATACTCCATTACTATGAAATACCTTTTTCTCCTTATTTGTTCAGTGGTGTGAACAGTACTTAATGACCAGTTCCTAGATGCCAAATTATTGGATTATTGTTAAGTCCACTAGTAGAAAGTGTTTATCTCTTGGGTAATAAAAATTGTAAAATCTGTAGAACCTGAAGTCTTAGGGAAAAATTAAAAATATTATGGAGGTCTATATTTGAGTGTAAACATGAAGTCACCACCAACTCCAACCATTGGTTCTTCTACCTATGGGAGAAATTATACCGTTAATTAGTATCTAATTCAAATCACATTCTACAAGTTGGTATGTCATTATACCATTCACCAAAACTGTTTCTAGATGGCAAAGTAGATAGTACTGGAGAATCCCAAAGGCGTAAGCCTACTGCCCTAGTTTTGCTGTTAAATAAGCTCTGTGAGTGAAGTCGATATTATATAAAAGAATGGAATTGTGTATGAGGTATGTGGTGAACCCATTTGCAAAAGCTCTGGCAAAGGCATGTGGAGACAGATGAAGCACATTGTCTCCAGACTAAGGTCTCTTCCAGGGAAGAAAATTAACTTCAATTCTTAGTTTAAAAGGGACTCGGTATAGTACCTTGCCTCTAGATTCGTCTCTTGAAAATATGGTATTATTTTCTAGAGACTGTAAGTTTTTATTTCTTTATTTTTCATTGCTGGAAACAGACACTCTAAATCAGAGTAGTTACGTAAGTCCTACCGAGTAGAAATCCCTTAAAAGCCTCCATCTCTGCCATCTTGGGTGCCTTTATGAGTCCCCTTGAACATGGGGTGAACTGGAAGACAAGAATATTCATTTTTTATCCATGGAGTAGGTCATTCTATCCATTGGATTGGTGAGAACCTCTGAGGTAGAGGGTAGATTCTGATGGCTTTTTAAAGGAAAAACGAAGATCCTTATTCTCTGAGCCTATTCCAAGGGAGTACATTTCATATCCATCCCATTCCTCTAGCAGGCAAAATGAGGTCCAGTACAAAAATAGATTTTTTAAACTGTTTTTTGCTTATCTGGTTATTAAGGATAAATAAAATGCTAAGTTGAGGAAATTTTCTGTAATTGGGAAGTAGCTTGGATCTCTCAAAATATGAACTAGGCCACCTATGTTTTTGAAGTTCTGCCTAACCTGAAGCTTAAGCATGTACAAACTGAAATTCTAGCTAAGTGAGTGAGGGTGTGATTTTAGTTCAACAATCTCAACAGCTTATACTTCATTCACTTCCATAGAGATAGATTTCCTGATGATCTTATTTAATTCATGATGGACAAAACTTCTTAGGTATAATTTTCCTTTGCAAGCCAGACATTAATTCTAGGGGGATGAAGAAGGGAGGTAAGCTTTTCGACTGAAGTTTTTCTTACAAGTATAAAAACATAAAAATAATTATACACACACAAAAACTCACAAAAAACACAAAATACAAGTGTATATTCTATTTGACATATGGTTAAAACAATCAACACATTAACTGCCATGTGAGTTGTATTTAACTAACACTAGCTTTGAGCCTGGAGCCTTGTGAAGCATATATAACTCACACATCTCTTCTCCTTGGGAGCTGTGTGAACTATTTTTCAGGTTGCATATAACTCACCGATAGAAAACAATACAAAATAACAAATTTTTCATCAAATTAGAAAAGATCATTTTGTTTTTGAAGTTTTTATTCAATTTTCGTAATAAAACACTGTGACCCCAAGGAAAAAGCATTTTTTTTTTCTAGTGTGGCAGTCAATATATTAAAGCAGCACAAAATTTAGATCTGTTTCAAGGTTTTGTAGTATTTATTTTAATGATATGTCAATAAAATCAATGATACGACTTTAACTAGATTTTCACTTCCCTTAGAAAATGTAACAACCAAACCTGTACAATTGGCTCTCCTATCTGCTAGTTCTGCATCCTCGAATTCAACCAACTGCAGATCAAAAATAATTTTAGAAAGAAAAGAAGAATAAAAATAATACAAATAAAAATATATAACAATTATTTACATAACATTTACATTGCATTAGGTGTTATAAATATTCTAGAAACGATTTAAAGTACATATAGGAGAGCATATGTGTATGTTATATACAAATGCTAGGCCAATTTATATAAGGGACTTGAGCCTCTGTGGATTTCAATATCTGTGGCAGGGCGGTGGTCTTGGAATCAGTCCCCTGTAGATACTGAGGAATGACTACAGTGTGCAATTTGTTGGATTTAGTAATAACTCAGCATTTGAACTTAGTCCACATTCTTGGTTCTGATCATATTGATGTTAGTTTGATGGGGGATTTTTAGAAGAGTTCAGTGTTCTTTATGATAAAAGTGAAAGTCTGTTTATCCCCTTCAAGACAGAGCCTTTCTTGCCACCTAGTCAGTGAAAAAAGAACATTTTACAAATCGATGTGTGTCCTATATCTCTTGAGGAAGCATTTCTGCAGGCTCCATAAGATCTTTACTGGGAGAGGATTTTATAACCAACATGTATAAATGTTTGTAGTTGAGGGTTGTATAACTTACAGCATAACTTAAATCTCTTGAGTTCTTTGAAACCAAACGCAGTGACTTTTTTTTTGTCAACCATTTGAAGTGAATTTTCAATGTTCCAATGTGTCCTTGATGGATGATGATCTAGTACGTTATGTCACTCTAATCAAGCCTCCTAGAGTTAGCAGGGGAGGGAAGAGGCTAATTATGAACATTGACCTGTCCAGATTTTGATCCTTGAAGCTTACTTTTTTTTTCGTTCTCAGCAACTATATACACTTGTCTATTGCCTTGCTTGATGTGTACTGAAGTAATTTCTTGCTAGTAAGGTACTATTTGTCACCATGAATTAAATGGTTGAAACGAGTCTTCAAAGTAATCAAACATATATACTTTGTCTTTCTTATGAATGGTTTTAAGAATGGGATTTAGCACACAGGAAGCACTGCAAACTCTTCAACTTCTATTAATAATTAAGGGGAGAGGTCAGGTGCCGTGGCTCACGCCTGTAATCCTAGCACTCTGTGAGCCCGAGGCCGGTGGATAGCTCAAGGTCAGGAGTTTGAGACCAGCCTGAGCAAGAGCTAGACCCCGTCTCTACTAAAAAATAGAAAGAAATTAGCTGGACAACTAAAAATATATAGAAAAAATTAGCCAGGCATGGTGGCACATGCCTGTAGTCCCAGCTACTTGGGAGGCTGAGGCAGTAGGATTGCTTGAGCCCAGGAGTTTGAGGTTGCTGTGAGCTAGGCTGACACCACAGCACTCTAGCCCGGGCAACAAAGTGAGACTCTGTCTCACAAAAAAAAATAAATAAATAAATAATAATAATAATAATTAAGGGGACTTCTAATGGGGTACTGAGTAGATTTTGGAACACAGTCCCATCCCTATCAAATCTCACACTTGAAGCTTCAAACACATAAAAATAAAATTAAAATATATATTATTATCAGTGAGTAGGCATAACTGAAAAGAGAATAGGAGAAGAGAAATAAAAAGCTTCAAGTGCTAAAAGGAAATTCCTAGCTGTGGCAGTAAAATGGAAGTTGAAGCTGTATGACTCACAGGGGAACTGAGGCCAGTACAGACCTGAGAGCCTGAGATATTGATGTTCTTAAGGGATCCAGAGTGGTAATTTTAAGCTTTGGTATGGCAGAGCTGTATCTGGTCTGTCTTAATAAACCAGCAGCTTGGAAAGCAATGCATATTCACTGAAACTTCCAACTGCTAGTTAACTTGTACATATGAGAAAAATTGGACCTGAGTTATGGCCATTCAGGGCAGTGGGTCCCAGTTTCACAACACCTGTGCAACTGAACTGAAATTCTTTGGTCAGATAGGATGTTTTCATAAATCACGTATGTAGATTTTTTTAGCTTTATTTGTGTTTTTCTCCCTTTTTTTTAAACCAAAAGAGCACTGACGAACAGTGTAAGGTGACTATCCTGGAAAACAATGCCACTCAGGATACAATAAGAACAATGACTCTCACGAAGCAGAACAAAATCTGTGTCTACTCAGAAATCATCTTCTCATAGAAAACATTTCTGGCTGCTCTATATAGCAATGCACAGCTGCATCACCATGTGTTATTGTGTTTTGTTCATCTCTCATCTCCACCTGATATATCACACATTTGTTGTCTGTCTTCCCTCATGAGACTATAAACTGTATGCATTAGGGTTATTGCTAGTTTTGTACATTGCTACATATTCAGAATCCAGAAACGTTTTCTGCCATCCAGTATGCACTCAATAAATAGTTGCTACAATTATGGAGGGCAAGTTTGAGCACCGTTTGTTTTTGTCTTTCTGCTGTTTTTTTAGCTTATTTTTTATTTTTAATTTTGATCAGTACATAATATTTGTATATATTTATTGGGTACATGTAATGTTTTGATACAGACATATAATGTGTATTAATCAAACCAGAGTAATTGGAGTATCCATCATCTCAAGCATTTATCATTACTTCATGTTAGGAACATTCCAGTTCCACTCTTTTAGTTATTTTAAAGCATACCCTAACTTATTGTTAATTATAATCACTTTGTTGTGCTATCAAATATTATTCTTTCTATCTAACTATATTTTTGCCCCTGTTAGCCATCCCTACTTTATCCCCTGGCTCCCTGCTACCCTTCCCAGCCCCTGGTAACCATCATTTTACTCTCTGTCTCCATGAGATCAATTGTTTTAATATTTGCCCCCCACCCTCCGCCACATACAAGTAAGAACATGTGAAATTTGCCTTTCTGTGCTTGGCTCATTTCACTTAACATAATGTTCTCTATGTTGTTGCAAATGGCAAGATTTCATAAGGGTATATAAGATTGTATTGTGTATATGTACCACAAGTTCTTTTTTTTTTTTTTTTTTTGAGACAGAGTCTCGCTTTGTTGCCCGGGCTAGAGTGAGTGCTGTGGCATCAGCCTAGCTCACAGCAACCTCGAACTCCTGGTCTTAAGGGATCCTACTGCCTCAGCCTCCCGAGTAGCTGGGACTACAGGCATGCGCCACCATGCCCGGCTAATTTTTTTCTATATATATTTTTAGTTGTCCAGATCATTTCTTTCTATTTTTAGTAGAGACGGGGTCTAGCTCTTGCTCAAGCTGGTCTCGAACTCCTGAGCTCAAACAATCTGCCCGCCTTGGCCTCCCAGAGAGCTAGGATTACAGGCGTGAGCCACCATGCCCGGCCTACAAGTTCTTTATTCATTCATCCACTGATAGACACTTAGGTTGATTCCAAATCTTGGCTATTGTGAATAATGCTGCAATACACATGAGAGTGCAGGTATATTTTTGATATACTGATTTCCATTCTTTTGGATATATACCTACCTAACAGTGAAATTGCTGTGTCATCTGGTCGTTCTATGTTTAGTGTTTTGAGGAACCTATATACTGTTCTCCATAGTGGTCCCACTAATTTACATCCTGCAAGAGTGTACAAGCATTCCCCTTTGTCCACATCCTCTCCAGCATTCATTATTGTCTGTTTTTATTTTTTTATGGTAAAAGCCATTTTAACCAGGGTGAGATGATATCTCATTATAGTTTTGATTTGCATTTATCTGATGACTACTGATGTTGAGCATGTATTCAGATACCTGTTGGTCATTTGTATGTGTTATTTTTAGAAATGCCTGTTCAGATCCTTTGCCCATTTTTAAATTGGATTATTTGATTTTTTTTCCTATTGAGTTGTTAGAGCTCTTTATATATTCTAGTTATTGATCCTTTGTCAGATAGGTAGTTTGCAAATATTTTCTCCATTCTGAGGTGGTCTCTTCACTTTTTTGATTATTTCCTTTGATGTGTAGAAGGTTTTTAGCTTGATGTGGTCTTGCTCATCTAATTTTGCTTTGGCTACCTGTGCTTGGGGGGTATTACTCAAGAAGTCCTTGCTCAGACCAGTGTCCTGAGGCATTTTTCCAATGTTTTCTTTTGGTAGTTTCATAGACTCAGGTTTTAGGTTTAATTATTTAATCCATTTTGATTTGATTTTTGTATGTTGTGAGAGATAAGGGTCTACTTTTATTCTTCTGCTTATGGATATCCAGTTTTCCTAGTCCCATTTATTGGAGAGACTGTCCTTTCCCCAATGTATGCTCTTGGCAATTTTGTTGGAGATAAGTTCACTATAGATGTGTGGATTTATTTCTGGGATCATTATTCTATTTCCTTGGTCTATGTGTCTGTTTTTATGCCAGTATTATCCTATTTTGGTTACTATAGCTCTGTAGTATAATTTGAAGTCAGGTAATATGACTCCTCCAGTTTTATTCTTTTTGCTCAGGATAGCTTTTGCTATTCTGGGTCTTTTGTGCTTTCATATACATTTTAAGATTTTTTTTCTATTTCTGTGAAGAATATCATTGGTATTTTAATGGGGATTGCCTTGAATCTGTAGATTTTTTTTTTCTTTTTTCTTTTTATTTCAAATGTTTTGAGTTACAAGAATCAATTTCGTAATACTTGAGTCAGGGTTATAAGTGTGCCTGTCACCCAGATAGTGTTCTTTATAATAAAACCATTAGGTAAGTTTTCACCCACCCCCTCCTCTTACCTCTCCCCAGTTGATTTCCACTGAGTTTCCATTGTTGAATTTCCATGTGTTTATATAAGTTTCAAAGTCCTCTTGTTACTTATTTCTAATTTTATTCATTTCATATGATTTCATTTTTTTGAAATTAAAAAGACTTGTTTTGTGGCCTAACATATATTCTATCCTCAAGAATGATCCATGTGCTGAGAAAAAGAATGTACATTCTGCAGCTGTTGAATGAAATATTCTATAAATATGTATTAGTTCCATTTGTTCTATAGTGCAGATTAAGCCCCATGTTTCTTTGTTGTTTTTCCATCTGGATAATTTGTCCAATGCTAAAAGTAGGGTTGTGAGGTTTCCAGTTATTATTATACTGGGGTCTACCTCTCTATTTAGTTTTACAAATTGTTTTCTTTATATATCTAAGTGCTCCAGTGTCGGGTGTGTATATATTTACTATTGTTATAGCCCCTTGCTATATAATGACATTTTTCCTCTTTTTTTTTTTTTGAGTTTTTGTCTTGAAATCTATTTTGTCTGTTAGAAGTATAGCTATTTCTGCTCTTTTTTGGTTTCCATTTGCATTGAAGATCTTTTTCTATCCTTTCATTTTCAGTCTGTGTCTTTATAGGTGAAGTGGGTTTCTTGCAAACAACATATTATTGGCTCTCTTTTTATTAAATCAATGCAGCTACTCTCTGTCTTTTGATTGGAGAATTGAGTACATTCCCATTCAATGTTATTACTGATATGTAAGGACTTAATACTGTCATGTTGCTCTTTGATTGCTGGTTGTTTTGTAGTCCTCCCTCCCTCCGTCCCTTCCTTCCTTCCTTTGTTAAAAGTGATTTTCTTTGGTAGGGTCCCTTTTATTTTTTGCATATCTGTTGTAGGTTTTCTTATTTGAGGTTACCATGAGACTTGCAAAAAACATTTTATAACCAATTACTTTAAAAAGATGACAACTGAACTCTTTATAAACAAATAAAAAACTGAAGAGAAGTCTAAAAGAAATTCTAGAATTTAACTCCATCTTTCCCCACTTTTTAACTTCTTGTCATTTTTGTATATATCTTTTTATACTACCTATCTCTCAAAAAGTTGTAGTGATTATTTTTGATAGGTTTGTCTTTTGGTCTTCCTACTGAATATAAAAGTATTTTATTCTCTACAATTACAGCAATAGACTATATTGTAACTGTGGACTTACTGTTACCAGTGAGTTGTATACCTTCAGATGATTTCTTATTGTTCATTAATGTATTTTTCTTTCATATTGAACTCCTTTTAGCATTTCTTTTAGGATAGGTCTGGTGTTGATGAAATCCCTCAGCTTTTGTTTGTCTGGAAAACTCTTTATTTCTCCTTCATGTTTGAAGGATATTTTTGCAGGATATAATACTCTGGGGTTAAGGTTTTATTCCTTCAGCATTTTTGAATATGTCTGGCCACTCTTTCCTGGCCTATAAAGTTTCCACTGAGAAGTCTGCTGCCAGTCATATTGGAGCTCCTTTATTTGATATTTTTGTTTTATCTTGCTCTCATTAGGACCTTTTCTTTATCTGTGAACTTTGGGAGCTTGACTGGTAAATGCCTTGAGGTAGTCTTGTTTGGATTAAATCTGTTTGGTGTTCTATGAACTTCTTGTACCTGAATATTCATATCTTTCTCTATGTTTGGAAACTTTTCTGTTAATACTTTTTTGAATAGAGCTCTTACTCCAATCTCTCTGTCTACTTCAACTTTAAGGCCAATAACTCTTAGATTTGCAATTTTGAGGCTATTTTTTAATCTTGCAGGCATGCCTCATTATTTTTATCTTTTTTTCTCTAGTGACTGTGTCTTTTCAAATAGCCTGTGTTCAAGATCACTAATTTTTTTGTCTGCTTGATCAATTCTGCTGTTGAGAGACTTTGATGCATTTTTCAGTTTGTCAATTGAATTTTTCAGCCCCAGAACTTTTGCTTGATTTTTTTATTATTTCAATCTGTTAGGCATCTAAATTCCTTCTCTGTGTTGTCTTGAAGTGCATCAACCTTCTTCAGAACAGCTACTTTAAAATCTTTGTCTGAAAGATCACATATCTCCATCACTCTTGGATTTGTCACTGATACCTTATTTAGTTCATTTGGTGAGGTCATGTTTTCTGTATATTTTTGATGCTTATGGATGTTTATCTATGTCTGGACATTGAAGAGTTACATATTATTTTAATCTTTGCAGTCTGGGCTGTTTGAATTTGTCCTTCTTGAAAAGGCTTTCCAGATATTCATAGGCAATTACATGTTGTGATCTAAGACTTCGGTCACTGCAGCCATATCATCACTGGGGGAGCCTCAAGGCAAGTAATGTTCTGACTCTTGCAGACTCCTGCTGGTATTGTCTTGGTGCAATTAGGTAAAATACTGGAAAATTCCCTGGATATTTCCAAGGCAAAGTCTCTCACTCTCAGTGCTGGGCTGCTGGTGTTGGGGGATGAGTGACATGGGCACTCCCTCATGCCCACTGCAGCTGGGTCTGCACCAGGACTTTTGCACCTGAAGCCATCCCAATCCCACCCACAGTCCATGGTGATTGCTGCCTGGATACCACTGATATATATTCAAAGCCCAAGTGCTCTTTCATTAGCAGGTGGTGAATTCTGCCAAGACTGGATATCTTCCCCTCAGGACAGTAGGTGTCCTTCTGGCCCAGGGTGACTACAAAAATACCATCCAAGAACTAAAACCAGGAATCTGGGGCTTCAGTATTCTGCTTGGTACTTTATTTTACTGTGGGTGAGCTTGTACCCAAATTGCAAAAAAAAGTCCTCTGAACTCTTCTCTTTCCTTTCTCCAGGTAGAAGAAGACCCTGAGCTGCAGTGCCTGGAGTTGGGGGGAGGGGTGATACAGGCACTGGCTTGGCCACCACTGCTGGTGCCTCATGTGCACCCCAAGTCCATTGGCTCTGAGCCAGCACAGCTGCAGGAATTGTCCAAGGACTGCAGCCTTTGTGGGCTTAGTACCTTACAAATTTATTCCAGTCTCCAGTCTGCTTTTTGTCAGCCAGTGGTGGAGCTAGATGGAATTCAGATTGGAATGGATGCTTTCCCTCTGCCCAGGCTGATCTAAATTTTCCATGGGTGTGGCAGAATTCTGCCATCTTGTGTTCTACTGTGACAGGGTGGCCCTGAGTTCCAATGCAAAGTCCCTTCACTCCCCCTCCCCTAGTCACACAGATTCTCTCTCCATCTGGCACACTGGTGCCAAAATTGCTGGGGGAGGGGTGACAAGTGGCATAGGCAATGCAAGATTGTCTTTTCTGCCCTCTCAGTGTCTCTTTCCTTGACACAATGTTGAAACCAGGTACTCTGATTACTCACCTGATTTTTGGTTCTTCTGAAGGTGTTTTCTCACATGGATAGTTGTTGAATTTGGTGGAAATGATCACTGGAGTTTTCTATTCAGCCATCTTTCTCCATCCCTTCCTTGAGCACAATTTGACAGTAAATGTTATGACTGCTGCCAATCAATTTAAACATGCATTTTAGAATAATTGGTATCTAAGGACAGATACTTCTCCTTCTTTATTAAAAGCATCTTTATTTTTTTTTCTGTAATAAAACTTTTTTTAGTCATTTTATTTTTTGATTATAGGGACATACTTTGCTGTTATAAAATTCTATGTTTAAATTATATAAAAAGCAATATGAATTTTCATAATATTTTAGTGAGAGGAATGTGATTGAAAATGTTATCTATTTTTAAAGTTTGCTTAATATTCATTACTACATTGACATAAAGATCTTGTTCAGAGGACAAGGGGTTTCTGTAAATTAACAAATTGTAATATCATGACTTTTTTACACAAAATTATCAATACATGATTTTTATGAGCATGAATCAATGTCAGTATATATCCAAGTGAAGAAAACATATTGGTGACAGCACTTGCCAACTCTTTAAAACTATTTTTATAATGAAAATGCACAACCCCTGTAGCTTTTGTGAGTCAACATTTTACACAACTCTTATTTGTAATATCCATATTTTTATGTAGCTCAAATTAAGGGTCATTATTAATTACCTTTAATTATCTTTATATAAAATGTTGTGCAAGAGTAAAACACAGGGCAAGAAAAAAAGTCAAAGTATTGTCTCTAAAAAATTTCTCCCAAGTTGCTATGAATTTTGAACCTAGAGTTCTAAAATAGTGAGTTTCAGAGTATGATCTAAGGTTAAACAGCACCAGAACCATCCAACAAACTTATTGACAATAGAGTGTCCTGGGCCTCCCACTGATGTGGAGTCTGTGGAGATGGGGGCTGGCACCTATCCTCTCACAAGCAACTATGCTGATCTTAATGCACACTATATTTTAAAAGCCTACAAGTCCTGGAGCTTTAGAAACTTTACACAAAAAAGAATATGTGAAAAGAGAATAATTCTTGGAATTATGATTATGATTGGATTTTTTTGTTTGCCTTTTAAGGTTCTCTACAGAAGTAAAATTGATTAAAGAGGTACATGTTTAGACTTCACAGTCTACCATACACAGAACAATAATTCAAGCCCAAACTAGGTATGTAGGTACCAGCCAAAACAAGTTTAAATTTAGCATGTCTTATGAAAAGAAGACTCTTACTTTAAGATGAATGTATCATAATTAATTCTGTTGGTAGAGGAAATGAATATTATATGTTCTATGAGCTTGGCATAAGAGAATTGTGTTAAGATTTACTGACACAATAATTCTAGATATTACAAGTAGTATCACTAAAAATAGAAAGTATTCAAGAATAGTAGTTAACAATCAGTAGATATTTCCTTGATGAAGAATTGTTTCTATATATGTGAATCTTACAAGAAAACTTATGAAAAAATAATTTTTCACAGGTGAATCACAGAATTTGTCAGCAAAGGTCAGAGTTTTTAAATTTTTTCACATATGATCGATTAAATATTTCTGTCTTTTTTGAAGGGTGGTATGGAGGAATTAAAAACATCTAGATTTGGCTTAAAATATTAATGGACATTGTTATTCACTCATAGCTGAAGGAATCCCATGAATTATGATAATTGAAATGGCTTTGAAATATGTCATGGGGGTTTAACTTTCTCCTGGGGAAATTAATTCCTTATTCTTTCACATAGGGCTGTGAGGACATGGAATTTAGTCATTTATTTTGAGGATATTTATTAAATGTGTTTGTTCTCATCACGTTATATGGTAGAGGTGGCTAAATATATCTTTCTTACTACATATGATTTTCAAAATATCAAGAAGGATAATTCTGGGCATGTGCCTGTGGTCATACCCACTAACCAAATGTAGGGAAAGTGTGGGGACAAATTCTGAAGTGCATGTATATATTTCTTGAGAGCCTTCAAATGCTCAACTTAAAATAAGTATAGACCAAACACAGAAGGATAAATTCCATTAATTAAGTTGGGTTTTGAAAGAAATCATTGTATATAGTGCTGCCTCAGAATTTGATTTTGCAGGAAACTCTGTGAGCAAATTTACCATTTCTGATCCACCAATCAGCACATAGCATTCACTGTTCACTATAACAAAAACTAAGAAAAGCCATGATCTTCCTCCCAGTCAAATCTTCCCCTTGATTTTTTTTTCTTTTTAACCACATTTTATAATTTATATGTAGCAAGAACTATATCTGAGATATTTTTATAATTAACTTCAGCATTTAGTTCAGTAAATTAATATTTAATTGAGTCAAGCACAAGAGCAAGGGAAATATATGAAATTTGAAAAATTTATCCATTCTCCAAATTTATTAAGTGTCCATTATGTACCAGATACTAAGCTAAGGGTTGGATTGAAGAAATAAAAGATACAATCCCTGCTACCAATGATTGCCAGCCAGTGAGGGCAAGAGATAATTACAACTAGGAGGATATCAGGGGAAATGATGTGAAAGAGATATTTCAGGTAAAATTCAAAGAACAAATACAAACCAAGGAGAGAAAAAGGCATTCCAATGATGGCCCTAGCATATGTGTGGACAATAATGCTTATAAATCATGTAACATTTGGAAAATTCAGTTCTAGATCTGCTTTTGCTATGAATTGTCTTCGCATCTACCAAGATAGACTATTGCTATTAATATCCTTAAAGTGCCTGGAAACAAAAATCCAAAATGTTAAATGAAATCTAAGTGTACAGTGCACAGAAAAATACATTTTGCTATGGTTTCTTAATAATTAGCATTTATTAAACTATTTTATAAAGTTAACACCATGGTCAAAGTTTTATTAACTAGAGAGTTAAATTCAAAAATAGAGAAATCGGGTGTCCCATACTACTAAATTTATTTAGGATAAATATTTTTTTTTTCTATTATAGGCTTACCATACTGTGGGGGCTTTTTAAGAGGAAGAGGAAGAATGAAGGACAGAACATTATTTTAGACTCTGTCCTCCTACTTAAAATATATATTGACTCTCAGAATGCTACTTGTGTAATATATGGATCAAATAATTTTTTGAACCTAAATAAATACATTTATAATGAGCAGGGTATGAAATGTTTCATGCAAGTCTAAAATGTGTGGTGTGAAAGTCAGCAAAAGTCTAAAGTAGCATATGACCTGTAATGTGCAAAATGAAAGTCTAGACAAAGGTGGAAATCAGACCATAGATGAGTGAAAACAATACATGTAATCCTGCGAATTTGCAAATGTTGATAAGGGCACTGGATGTGGGATGTCTGATTTCTGAGTTACACCATTAAAAATGTTGATAACCTTGATATTTAATAATTTTGGCCATGTGAAATTGAAATAATTATTTTATGACATATATAAATAAGATTTATAAATTATTATATAAAAGATATGCATAACTATTTACAACAGATACAGATATGTGTTTATAACAAGCAATTAGCAAATATACAATAAGGCCAACATTCCGCTTCTCAGGACTTTAAATTCACTCTCTCCCTTATTCTAAAAGCACTTTTTCACAAGCAATGAATTTCACTTGCGAGGACCAAGTATTTTAATAATAGAACTTGATAAGGTAGACAAGAATGAGAGACTTATATTATCTATTAATATAAATGAAATTAATCTCAATCATACCAGGGTCTCATTTGTATTGATGATGGGGAAGTATCTGAATATCTTCTATTGCAAAGATAGGACTCCAGGATTCTCTTAAGAACACAGAGAGAAAATAAAATTACAGTCAAGGGAGACAATGACTGCATTATCGTACATAATTTCAGCATGTGTTGAGAGAGTAAATTCTACTCACCGTCTTGAATAACATTTCCAATGTCCCTTATGCTGCTTTATTCTTGTCACTAGTATTTAAAAATATTAAATTTATCTACCAATCTAATTTATGCCTCTTAAATTAACTTCCATTTTTTATCATTTTTCAAGTTAATATCATTACTTTATATATTGTAAACTTATCCTTTTACTTATAATTATATAGTTTATTTTTATTTACTCTCTAGGACAGTTTCATACAACAATTATGTTTTGTATATCCTTTAAATACAATTTGTTCCCTTTTGCCCTGAAGAAATTACTCTTATAAAATGTCCACTGTTCTAAACTTTCAGTTTAACACCCAATTGCAGAGGGAATTAAAAGACCACTTAACTAAAATTAACTTATTCTTCAGCTTTCTGAATTCATTGTAAGTTAGAAAAAAATTAAGCCATGAGTGTCATAATGAAAAACATTTCCTCAGAATTCATATGATTATTTCTAAATGACTTCAGTGGAAATATTTTTAAATGCTTATTTTTTTAAATTTTCTCCAGCAAAGAAATCATTTAAAATATGTATTAATTTACATGAAACATAAAACCTTAAAAAATTCATGTGCTGTCAAGTGCAGTGTGTATAGTCCCAGCTGCTCAGGAGGCTGAGGCAGGAAGATCACTTGACTCCAGGAGTTCAAGTCCAGTCTTTATAATATAGTGAGACCTTGTCTCTAGAAAAAAAATGCATGTGCTCTAATGTCTACAAAAAAAGATGTTCAGGGATAAAAATTTGTTAAATGTTTCAAATTGTAATCCTTACATTTAAGTTAGTGTTTAATCCTTTCTTTTTAGAATTATTGATTAGGTATATGGGGGTTATAGACTATTTAAATGAAAGAAAAATAAAGTTGCCAGTTTCTTCTTATTTACTTTTTATTTTATATTTTACTTTTAAGAGATAATGAAAGCAAGAGAAAAGAACTGTAACTAAATTTTTTAGGTATATACTACTATTAGGGACTGTGCTAGAGGCTTTGAAATATACTTTCATTAAGTCTGTGATATTATCAGGTATGATGAAGATAGTTATCCCTATTTGAAAACAATGAAGCTCAAAGAATTAGATGACTTCAAAGACACATAGCTAGTATGTGGAATTTTTAAGACAATTTTGTAAAGAATATTTAAGACAATTTTATAGGATTTATATAGTATAGAACAGAGGAACAATAAATATGAGATCCTACAGAAAATAATGCATACAAAATTTTTAATATTTCATGTCATAGAATAGACATATAAAAATATGTTCCCTTTCTTTGGTTCCTTCTATTACAAAAATACAAAAAGCAGAGGGTAAATTTTGTAGAACCAAGTCTTGTTTTTTCTGGATTCATAACTCACTTTGTTTATTAACTTAATAATTAACAAAACTTATTCATAAAACTCTATAAAAAGAAACAGAAAATATGAATAGACCTATAACTAGTAATGAGATTGAATCAGTAATCTAAACTTTCCTTACAAAGAGCTCTGGCCATAAAGTTTCAGCAGTAAATGTTACCAAACTTTTAAAGGAGAATTAACAAAAATCCTTCTCATAGTCTTCCCAAATCCTGAAAAGGAGGAAATACTTTCTAATTCATTCTATGAAACTAACATTACACTGATATCAAAGCCAGATGAAGGCACTAAATAAAAAGACAAAAAAAAAAAAAAACTACAGACCAGTATCCCTTATGAATATTCATGCAAATATCTTCTGCAAAATATTTGCTAACCAAATTTAGCAGAATATCAAAAGGATTATAAATCATGACCAAGTGGTATTTATTCCTGGAATGCAAGGATGATTCAACAAACAGAAATCAGTGTAATACCACAGTAACAAAATCAAAGAAAAAATAAAACAAAACATGTGATCATCTCAGTCGATGCAGAAAAAACATCTGGCAATATTCAACACAATTTTATTATAAAACACTCAACAAACTTGGAATAAACAAAAACTTCCTCAACATGATAAAAGCCATATATAAGAAAAACCCACAGCTGACATCTTACACAATAGTGAAAGAATAAAACTTTTCTTCTATGATCAAGAATAAGATGAGGATGCTTACTTTCACCAATTCTATATAATATAGTATCAGAAGTTCTAGCCAGAGAAATTAGGCAAGAAAAAGAAATAAAAGTCACTCAAATTGGAAAGGAAGAATTAAAATTATCTATTACGGCAAATGATTTGAAGTTATATGTAGAAAACCTAAAATATCCCCCCCCCCCAAAAAAAACCCCATTAAAACCAATAAACAAATTCAGTAAAATAGGAGATCACAAAGTGAACAAATAAAAATCAACTATATTTCTATACATTAGCAACAAATAATGCAAAAAGGGAATTAAGAAATTAATTCCATTTACAATAGCATCAAAAATAAAAACAAACATGTAGGAATAAATTTAGACAAGTAAGTGAAGGACTGGTACATTACAAACCACAAAATGTTACTAAAAGGAATTTAAAAAGACACAAATTAATGGAAAGATATCCCATTTCATGGATTGGAAGAATTAATATTGTTAAGATCTAAATACTGCCCAAAGCAATCTGAAAATCCAATGTAATAACTTTCAAAACCCCAATGTTTTTGCTGAAATAGAAAAAATTATTCTAAAATTCATGTGAAATCTCAAGAGTCTGTAAATAATCAAAACAATCTTGAAAAAGAAGAAAGTTGAAGGGCTCATACATCCTAATTCTAAAACCTAGATAAAACCTACAAATCAAAACAATGAACCTTAGGAAAGAAACTATTAGAATCCTAGAAGAAAATGTAGGAAAGACTCTTACAGACATTGGCCTAGGCAAAGAATTTATGAAGAAGACAC
>CM052436.1:29438616-29481668 GCA_028533085.1 Varecia variegata
AAAAAAAAAATCAAAACAATGTACTGCTGGCATAGAGATAAACATATAGACCAAACAAATAGAGTAAAGAACCCAGAAATAAACTTTCACATACATGGTCAAATAATCTTTGACAATGACAAGACAATTCAATGGGTAAAATACACTGTTTTCAACAAATGGTGCTGGCAAATTTTATAGCTATATACAAAAGAATGAAGTTGGACCCATACATTATAGCATATACAAAAATTGACTCCAAATGGAACAAAGACCAAAATGTAAGAGCTAAAACTATAAAACTATTAGAAGAAAACAGTATAAAACTCTTCATGACTTTGGATTTAGCAATAATATTTTGGATATGAAATCAAAAGCACAGGCAACAAAAAAAGAATAGACTTCATCAAAATGAAAATCTTTTGTACAATATGGTAAAAAAAAACCTGTTATATAAGTGAAATGCAATAAATGAAAAAGCAACCCACAAAATGGGAAAAAAATTTCCAAATAACAAATATGACAAGGGCTTAATATCCAAAATATATAAAGAACTCCTAAAACTCAACAACCAAAACCAAACCACTCAATTAAAAATGAGAAAAGGACTTAAATATACATATTTCTCTAAAGAATATATACAATGGCCAATAAACACATGAAAAGATCAATATCACTAATTAATATCAGTAGTTATTAGGGAAATACAAATCAAAACCACAATGAGATCCTACTTCTTACCCATTAGAATGGCTATTATGAAAAAAAAACAGAAAATAACAAATGTTGGAAATATTGGAACATATGTGCATTGCTGGTGGGAATTTAAAGTGATAGACTACTATATGGTGGTTCTTTAAGAGATTAAACATAGAATTACCATATCAACTAGCAATTTCACTTCTATGTATATACCCAAAAGAATTGAAAGTGGGGCTCCAAACAATGTGTTTATACACATGTTTATAATAGCATTATTCACAATATGCAAGAGGTGAAAAAAAAAACCCAAATGACCATGCATAGATGAATGGATAAACAAAATGTGGTGTATACATATACAATAGGTATAGTATTCAGCCTTTAAAAAGAATGAAATTCTGAAACAAGCTACAGCATGTATGAACCATTAAAACATCATTGTAAGTGAAACATGACAGACACAAAAGGGCAAATATTTATTATTCCATTTCTATAAGGTATGTAGAATAATCAAATTCATAGCTAGACAATAGTATAGTGGTAACCAGGGGTTATAGAAATTACTGTTTAATGGGTACAGTTACAGTTTGGAATGATGAAAAGTTTTGGAGATTGATAGTAGTCATGGTCGTACAATAATGTGAGTGTATTTAAGGCTACTAAATTGTACTCTTAAAAGTCATTATATTGGTAAATTTTTTATGTGTATTTACCACAATTTTTTGAAAAAGTATGGGAAAAATAGTCTACATTGATGATTATCTATGGTTGTGATAAAGGAAGTAGGAAAATTTGCTAATATTTGTGGAGGTAAAACTATTAGGTAGGTACTGAGTCCTTCATGTAGATTTTCATATAATTCTCATGATATTCTATAATACACATTCTGACTACCTTGTTTGTGTTGGAGGAGGAAGATGTTGCTTCTCACAATTTGACACACAGTTAGAATTAATGTAATTAGCAAATACAAGGTTTAACAAGATGATTTTTGGGCTCCAAAATTCATGTTCATTTAAGCACACTTTGAAAAACTTAAAAGAATACATATTTTCCTACATTCAAACAATAAATGAGTTTCTTTAACTAAATAAACGCTATTCATTTTGCAGATAATATGGCTATGGTCATAATAAATTAGTATTACCATGACCAACTAAATTTTCACAAGCAAAGTGATGATCAGAGTTTATTCTTGTTTTTAGTTTTATGTCCTATTATATGTACCAAGTAAATTTGGCAAAATCTCTCATTTATCAAACTAAAATAAAATGATCATATTTAAATCTATTTTAATTGCATATATTTAAATGTAATTTTTATTATAATAGATATAAGAATACTGTAAGTAATATAGTTACTTAATTTAGCACTTAATGTCTGATAGAAGCATACACAATAATACTAGGCTTATAAAGTTAGAGAGGAAACCATTTGTGATAAATGCTTTATTTGTATAAAGTGTACTATGATCAATTTACCAATTGACTACTTGAGTAGTGATTATGAAAAGCCTTGTCACTGTTAATTACTAAATATATATCACAAAGCTATAATCCATTGGCAAATAAATATTTAACAAATGTTGATGAACATGGGTTTCTAAGTAGAGATATTAGTGCATGGTTCACATATATAAAGGTATGGGGGCCAATGTACTTTCATTGTAAATCATTTTCTGATAAAATTACTTAGTATGACTAACCTGTTTTCTTAGAAGGTCATGTCAAATTAGGATATCAGGAAAACTAGGAAATTTTTTAAAAGGTAACCTAGAAAATGACATTCAAGGAATATTTTTTTGGGAAATGATGGCTTCCCTATCTGCTAAGACTTTTGATTTTTAGATATGTATGATTCAATCTTTCTTTCAAATTGGAGAGTGGATCAGACTATATTTGCTGCGCATTTTTATGTTTTACAAAAGGGATTAAGTATTATAGTACATAAGGATTATGAATCTTTGAAAATAAATAAAAATGGTCTCTATATTAAGCTTCTAAGTGTTCTATACTTTAATATTATTTGTTACTTTTTATTTTCAAGTGTACTTAAATACAAATATAACTGAATATGTATTATCACATAAAAGCTACTGAAAAAGAGAGTTTTATAACTAATTTAGGATGAATATTAATCAATTATGTTCATCAAAACCACCATCAACCAACAAATAGAGCAGAACTGGCCTTCACTTTAGTTTTAAAATCTGGTTAAGAATAAAAACAAGATAAAAGCAGACCATTTCAATCACTCCCTGATGTGGAATAGCTTTTGCAATTCTCCTTGTCTAGTTACCTCATCCTGCTGGAGACAAGGTCTTCTTCACTCAAATGCTAAATTTTCTTAGGATCTTCGTGCTCTGAAAACATTACTGTGTCATTTGGCTCAAGAGACAATTAAAAGGAGAAGCTGAAAAATATTAGAAATATGCAAAAATGGCAATCAAAATCTTAATTTAGATACCAAGTCTAAGTTTAATGGACTGAATGACAGAAAATGTATTAGCTAAAGAGGTCATCATAAAAAATATTTATATTGTAAAACATTTATCTAATTTGCACAAACAAAAGATCTTTAATATATAATGGTTTTCTTTTCAAACTGTTGTCTTCTTTTGACAATTCAAATATTGTTCACGTGTAGAATTGGTTCTTTATTTGAAATTCGGAATAAAACTGAGAAAAAGTTGAATAAATTTGACAAGGAGTTAGGCGGATAACAAAGAAGAAAGAACAAAGAAGGTGATAAATGCAAGGACAGCAAAGTGATCTAGGAAGCAAAGAAGACAAAGTGTATTGCAAGTAAAATGCAATGAGGGATACAGATTGTGAATAAGGTAGCTCAAAAAAGGCTAACAAAGAGGTCACCAGTAATGGAAAAATAAATGAGATGGCTAACACAATATGTAAGATGAGGAGAGAAATAAAAGTTTGCTCATATACTGATTATGTTATTTAACTGCTAAAGCATGTATTATGATGTTTGAACAAATAGTTGAGCATTTTAAAGTGGTATTTGTATCAGACACAGAATGGGATTTCTCTGTTAAATAGTAAATGATCCTATTTCTTGTGTGTCTACTAATCCTCTTTCTCAACTGCATCATAATTTCCCTTTTGCAAATGCTATTCCTACCAGGGAGAGAACTAATATCAGAGGAATTGATTATGGTCCTTTTCTTACAGTATATATTATTTTTAGATTAATATGTAAATATTTTTCCAAAACTAAATCTACTCAAGGCATGCCTATTATGTGTGTATGTTTATATAAATTCATAAAGGATCAAATTGATTAAAAATGTTTTCATTTCTTGTGAGTCATAATCAATGTCATTGTACATGCTATTAGCCTTGGGAATAGAAGGCTAAACTGAAGTACAAGGAGCTCAGTTGTTTTTCTTCATCTTAGACATTAGTAGAGTTAGTTTTATTTATTAATTTTGCAACAAAGGAAATTGATTTATGTTCAATATGTAATAGTTTTAAGAGTTTTATGCCTTGGTACAATGATTTTTCTTAACACAAAGAATGGATCAGAATGTGTGAAATGCATATCCAGGCTGCACCTAGTGATGCCTGTGCATCTCTGTCATTCTTGGTCAGAGGCAAATAATAGGACATGGGAAAATTGCTGTAATCCTTTCTGAGGTTGTGGTGTGGCACATTTACAGGTCTGCATGAACAGTTGGATGCTTTCTCAGTTCATCATTCATGAGTTGTTTCACCAGCCCTGTCAACAGTTATTCCTCTAAGGAGCAATCATCCACATCTTGCAATCCTTGAGGACTACAAAGTCATCTTGAACTAGCAGTTAGATTGACGCTGCTTACTTTAGCCTCAAAATGGCACTTGTGTTATGATATAACACAACAGTTGCCAGACGAAAATAGAGCCCAGTAGTAATTGGGAAGCTACAAATGTTTGGCATAGTAGTAGTCTCTAGTTTAAGCACTCGCCTTATGGCATTTCCCTGGATTTTTTGAATATTAATGCTTATTGTGGGGCATAAAAGATATACATCTTAATGAGAAAAACTGAAGAAGTATTCTAATGTTCTTGAACTGACAAGCTGGAGACTGAGATGGGCTCTACACAGATGACTTTTTTTTTAATGGGAATATAGTAGCCTCTGGAGATACTGATCAGGACAGATAGATGTTTCTTCAGGTCTGCTTAGACACTAGAGGTTTATGATATGAATCTATTAGAATGTATTTCATCTGCTCCTTAAATCTGGAACAAAGAAGTGCCCTTGATTTGAAAAGGAAAGTTTTAAAAAGCACATCAATGTGAAATAGACGATTTGGACATTTTGCTGACATTTGGGAAATTTTTGTTTGGAAAAGAACATTCTTCTTGCTTCTAACTCTATAGCCAGAACCAGTGACTTTGATCAAGTGACATGGAATATTAATTTAGGAAATATAATTTGAAGCTGAAATTTAATTGCAAGGCACTGATGCACTCTCTCTGTCTCAATATATGTGAACATTTTATTAATTTTAACTAAAATCTTTATTTTAATTCACAAAAAGTAGATTAACTATCATCTATTATTGGTAGCACAATAGAGAAAAATAATTAAAATATTATTTTCACAGCCATGGTTTTTTAACTACACCTCGGTAATAAAGCTTTGTCACTTTTACAAAAAAGATCACAAAGCAACTTTAATTGTTCTCAGTAGTTTTTTGCTTTTGCCATTCTTAGAACAATCATGTATTATTTGATAAATAAAAACATATGGAACAGATTTCTAATTTACAAAGCATAATAAAAACATATATCAATGAAGTCATACCAATTACCATCACTTGAATACCCTTCCCCATCCCATTGTCATGCCTCTCATTGTAGTGGAAACTAATCTGAATTTTTTAAAATTCAGAATTTTATTTGTATGCTGTCTATATGTAATTACTATATGTATGCATTTTTACACAATGCATTATTAATTCTATTTATTTTGAGCTTTTAAAAGTATTTTTATACTTTATGTAGTTTTAAATATTTTTATTTATTATTCAGCATCATTTTTCCAAATTTTATCCATGTTATTGTTATGGATTTTTTCAGTGATTGCCATTATCTCATATTGTACAAATATATTATGATTTACTTATGTATTATTATATGTTGTTGGGCTGTTTCCAGTGTTTTGCAAATACAAATAATGCTCTAAATATTCTTGCACATATATTCTGGTGCATATTTGCACAATTTGTCTAAGCCTAGAAGTGCAGCAGCTAGCTTAAAAATTTGAATGTATGACTTTATAAAATAATGCCCATTTTTTATAATTATATCGATTAATCCCACTAGCAATGTATATAGTTACCTATGTTCTATATTCCCATCATTTTTGGTACTGTCAAATATTGCAAGTCCTATGAATATAAAAGTTCCTCATTATAATCTCATTTTGCATATTCCTAATTAGCAATGAGTTTTCAGCATATTTCATTTGCTTTTATTGTTTGGTTCTGGTCCACAGAATGTTTGTTTTGTATATTAAAATATTACGCTGGATGATAATACCTTTCCAACTATATGTGCTACAAATATCTTCTCCAATTTTTTTTTTCCTTTCACATTTTAAACATTTTTTGGTGAACAATTTTCTGATTTTAATGTGGCACAATTAGCAAACACTTCTTGTGTGTGACTATCATTTCTAGCCCAAAGCCACTAAGATATTCTTTTGTCTTTTACAGGTTTATAGTTTTAGTTTTACTCTTAAGTCTTTAATCTGTTTGAAGTTTATTGCTGCAGATCTTGCAAGATTGGGACCCAATTTTATTTCCTTTTTTTTTAAGTGAATAATCAATTGTCTCAGCACCATTAAACAGTCTCTCCTTCATTTATTAATGACTACAGTTACTCTTCTGTCATATATTACATGTTCTTTAATTCATGAATTTATTTTGGGACTATTTTTTCTATTCCTGTTCTAAGATAACATTAATTTAAATATTTTAGTTTTTAAATTAATCTTGATATTTAATAAAGGAAGACTCCCAAATTTGCTCCTCTTCTTCAGTAGCCTCTTGGATACTGCTGTGCCTTGTAATTCCACATAAATTTTGAAAAAAATCTGCTGAAAGTATTAGAGCAATTGCATTGAACCTGTAGATCAATCTGGAGAGACACGATTGGATTGATCCTTTCATTCCAAAACATTGGATATATTTTTAACTTTTGTCTTTTTAAATGTCTCACAAATTTTCATTTGCTGCCAACATACCTTACTGTATTTTAGATTATTCAGAGACAACATATTTTAATTACCACTGTGAATCAATATCTGATATCTTCTTTTAGAATATGTTTTCCAAATATTTATTTTAGTTCTCCAGAAATGCAATTAATATTTTTACCTCAGGCTGGACATGGTGGCTCGTGCCTGTAATCCCAGCACTTTTGGAGGCCAACGTAGGATAATTGCTTGAGGCCAGGAGGAGTTTGAGACCAGCTTGGGCAACATAGTGAGATTCCATCTCTACGAAAAAAAAAAAAAAAAATTAGCTGAACATGGTGGCACATGCCTGTAGTCCCAGCTAGTCAGGAGATTGAGAAAGGAGGATATATTGAGCCTGAAAGTGAGCTATGATTGAGCCACTGCACTCAAGCCTGAGCAACAGCGTAAGACCTCGTCCCTAAAATATGTATATATAAAATATATGTATCTTAATATTACATTTAACACTTTCTTTTTTTTTTTTTTTTGAGACAGAGTCTCACTCTGTTGCCCGGGCTAGAGTGAGTGCCGTGGTGTCAGCCTAGCTCACAGCAACCTCAAACTCCTGGGCTTAAGTGATCCTACTGCCTCAGCCTCCCGAGTAGCTGGGACTACAGGCATGCGCCACCATGCCCGGCTAATTTTTTTCTATATATATATATATATTTTTAGCTGTCCATATAATTTCTTTCTATTTTTAGTAGAGACGGGGTCTCGCTCTTGCTCAGGCTGGTCTTGAAGTCCTGAGCTCAAACGATCCGCCTGCCTCAGCCTCCCAGAGTGCTAGGATTACAGGCGTGAGCCACCGCGCCCGGCCAACACTTTCTTGATATCTGTTTTAATTCTAACTATTTTTAGAAATATTGATTGGATTTTCTATGCATTAATATTATCTCTGAATAATAGTAATTTTATTTCTTTTATTCCAACCCTTATAAATTTCATTTATTTTTCTTGTCTTACAATATTGGTTAGGTCTTCCAGTACAATGTAAAGAGGCACTGTGATATAAGTTATTCTGGTGTTGGTTGTAATATAAAACAGAACACTTCTAAATTCATTGCAAAAATTAATTTTCCTATTGATTCTCTTTATTAAATTAAAAATACTTTTACTTTTCTGATAGTTCTGATCATAGATAAAATTTGAATTAATTATTTGATATGTCTGCTTTTATTGAATTAATCATTTCCTTAGTCTCTTAATAGGGTAATCATACTTACATATTTTTAATTATGCATTATCCTTGCAATTCTGGACTGAACCAAGTATGGACATACTGCAGTACCTTTTCATGCAGTGCTGAATTCAGTTAAGTAATGTTTTGTTTAGAATTTTTGCATCTATTTAGGTAACTAAGTATGGAATCTCAATTTCCTTAAGTACTAAGTTTTACAGTCAATATCTCTGACATTTTACTTTAACAGTTTATTTTTTTAATTGTGAAGGTACATCCTCATTCTTTCAAATGCATGTTTTAGCTTGGGAATATCTTTCAAATTTTTTTTTTGGAGCAATTTTTGTGAGACCATGGATAAGTCAAAACTTTGTGTTATTTTTGAATATGAGTTCCATTATGGACCCAATGCAGTGCCAACAGCTCGAAATATCAACGAAATGTGTGGGAAGGATGTGGCTAACGAACACACAGTACATCGATGGTTTGAGAAGTTCCATTCTGGTGATTTTAATTGTGATAATGAGGATGTGGGTTGGGTGACCTGAGAACAAGGTAGATAATGATCAGCTGAAAGCTGCAGTGGAAGCGAATCCATCTCAACCTATGTGTGAATTAGCAGCAAGGTTTTTGACAACTCTTCCAACAATATTGGACCATTTGAAACAAATCAGCAAGCTAAAGAAGCTGGATAGATGGGTTCTGCATGAATTAAATGAGCATCAGAAGAGAAATCCTGTCAACGCTTGCCTTTCTTTGCTGTTACAACATAAAGGTGAACAATTTCTACACAGTATTGTTATGTGTGATGAAGAATGGATACTTTTTGACAATCACAAGTGTCCAGCACAATGGTTGGATAAAGATGAAGTGCTGAAATACAGTCCAAAACCGAATATTGATTAAAAAAAAGCTAATGTTGTCTGTTTGGTGGCCCAGTGCTGGTATTATCCACTACAGGTTCATGAAATCTGGTCAATCAATTACAGTAGATGTCTTCTGCAACCATCTGGATGAAATGATGAGGATGCTCATGATTAAGCAGCCAAGATTAGTCAATAGAGACAAGCCAAACTTCTTGCAAGACCACATGTTGCAAAAAACAATGCTGCTTAAACTACAGAGTCTGGGCTTAGAGACTCTCTGTCATCCACTGTATTCATCAGACCTTGCACCAACTAACTACTATTTCTTCCAGGCTTTGGACCACTTCTTGCAAAGAAAAATATTAAATTCTCAACAAGCTATGGAAAACGCTTTTTGTGATTTCACCGTCACTGGCTCTCCAAGCTTCTTTGCTGCTGGCATAAGCAAGTTACTGGTAAATGGCAAAACTGTGTGGATAGTTTATGTGCATACTTTGAGTAATTGTACTGCTTCTTGTTTGAGATATAATAAACTAAACTTTTGATTCAAAATCGGACATTTCATATTTAATTACCTAATGTATTAATAAGAACAACTGGCCTTTAGTTTACCTTTCACGTCATATCCTTGCCTGTCATTGATAACAAGGTTACACTGATCTCATAGAATGAGTTGGAAAGTATTTCTTCATTTTAATTCTTTTAAAAATTGTATATAGGTTTAGGAGGTACAAGTGCAGTTTTTTTACATGAATATATTATACAGTTTTAGTGATACATAGTGATAGTTTACCTATCACCCAAATAGTGTACACTGTAACCAACAGATAATTTTCATCTCTCACCCACCTCCTACCCTCCCAACTTTTGGAGTCTCCAATGGCTATTACTACACTCTGTATGTCCATGTGCACCCATTGTTTAGCTCCTACTTATAAGTGTGTTAGTGAGAACATGAGGTATTTGACTTTCCCTTTCTGAGGTATTTCACTTAGGATAATGGCCTTCAGTGCCATCCATGTTGTTGCAAAAGACATGATTTCATTTTTTTTAAATAGCTGAGTAGTAGTCCATTTTATATATGTAAAATTCATTGCATATATAAATGTATTTTAAATAATATATAATAAATGTGTAAAATACACACACAGACACACCCCTCATTTCTTTATCCAATCATCTGTCAGTGACCACTTCTGTTGATTCCATGACTTTGCTGTTGTGCATAGGGCTGCAACAAACATACAAATGCAGGTTCTTTTTTATACAGTGATTTGTTTGCCTTTGGATAGATATTCAGAAGTACGATTGTTGCCTCGAATGGTAGTTCTATTTTTAGCTCTTTGAGAAATATCTACACTGTTTTCAAAACAGGTTGTACTAATTTACATTTCCACCAATAGTGTACAAGTGTTACCTTTTCTCCACATCTTTGGCAACATCTGTTCTTTGTGGACTTTTTAATAATAGTCATTCTAAATCATGTAAAATGGTATCTCGTTGTGATTTTAATTTTCATTTCTCTGATGATTAGTGATGTTGAAAATTTTTACAATGTTTTTGGCCACTTATATGTCTTCTTCTGAAAAGTGTCTCTTCATGAGCTTTGTCCATTTTTGGATGAGGTTATCTCTTTTTTTTTTTTTTTTTTTTTCTTCCCCTTGTTGAGTTGTTTGAGTTCCTCAGAGATTCTGAATATTAGTTTTTTGTCAAATGCATAGTTTGCAAATATTTTCTGCCATTGTGTAGGTTGTCAATTTAATATGTTGATTATTTCTTTTGCTGTGCAGATTTTTTTTTGGTTTAATTAAGTCCTATTTGTCTAATTAAGTCCTATTGTCCTATTTTTGTTTTTGTTGCATTTGTTTTTGAGGTGTTAGTCATAAATTCTTTGCCTACATCAATGTCCAAAGAGTTTTTCTGAGGTTTTCATCTAGGATTTTTATAGTTTCAGCTTTTACATAATATTGTTAATATATCTTGAGCCAGTTTTTATATATTGTGAGAGATAGGGGTGCAGTTTCATTCTTACATATATGACTATGTAATTTTCACAGCACCATTTATTGAACAATGTGTCCTATCCCCAAGTGTATATTTTTGTGAATTTTGTCAAAGATCAGTTGCTTTTAGGTATGTGGCTTTATTTCTGAGTTCTCTGTTATTTTCCATTGATATGTGCCTATTTTCATACCATTATCATGCTGTTTTTGTTGCTATAGCCTTGTAGTATAATTTGAAGTTGGATAATGTGATGCCTCCTACTTTGTTCTTTTTGCTTAGAATTGCTTTGGCTATTCAGGCTCTTTTTGGGTTTCATATGAATTTTAGGATTTTCTTTTCTAATTCTGTGCAAAATGACCTTGGTAACTTGATAGGAATTGCATTGAATCTGTAGATTGCTTTGGATAACTTGGCCATTATAATCATATTGATTCTTTCAATCCAAGAGAATAGGATGTTTTTTCATCTGTTTGTGTCATGTGCAATTTCTTTCATCAGTGTTTTTTGTAGTTCTCTTCTTACAGATCTTGCATCTCATTGTTTAAATGTATTCCTAGGTATTTTATTTCTAAATATTGTAAATGGGATTGAGTTCTTGATTTTATTTTCTGCTTGATTGTTATTGTGGTACAAAAATACTACTGATTTTTGTACATTGATTTTGGATCCTGACACTTTACTGAAGTAATTTATGAAATCTAAGAGTCTTTTGGAGGAGTCTTTAGGGTTTTCTAGGTATGATTGTATCATAAGCAAACAGATAATTTGACCTCCTCTTTTCCAATTTGGATGCCTTTCATATCCTACTCTCATCTGATTGCTCTAGCTGGGGCTTCTGGTACTATGTTGAATAGGAGTTGTGAAAGTGGACATCCTTGTCAAGTTCCATTCTTGGGCAGAATGCTTTCTACTTTTTTCCCTTCAGTATGATGTTGGCTGTGGGTTTGTCATATATGGCTTTTATTATTTGAGGAATGTTCTTTCTATGCAAAGTTTTTGTGGGTTTTTGTATCATGAAGGGTGACTGGATTTTATCGAATGCTTTCTCTGTATCTGTTGAGATGATTACATGCTCTTTGTTTTTAATTCTATTTATGTGGTGTATCAAATTTATTGATTTCTGTATGTTGAATGACCCTTGCACCCCTGGAATAAAACACACCTGAATGTGGTGAATTATCTTTTAGATGTGCTGTTGTATTTGGTTTGGGAGTTTTTTGTTGAGAATTTCTGCAGCTATATTCATCAGGGATATTGGCCTATAGTTTTCTTTTTTGTGTGTGTCCTTGCCTGGCTTTGGCATCAGGGTGATACCAGCTTCACAGAATGAGATAGGGAGAATTCTCTCCTGCATGGTTTTTTGGAAAAGTTTCAATAGGATTGGCAGCAGTTCTTGTTAGTATTTCTGATAGAATTCAGCTGTGAATCTCTCTGGTCCTGGGATTGTTGTTGGTGTTGTTGTTATTGGGAGACTTTATTACTAATTCAGTCTAATTCCTCATTATTGATCTGTTCAGGATTTCTATTTGTTCCTGGTTCAATCTTGAGAGGTTGTATATTTCCAGGAATTTATCCATTTCTCTCATTCTGCTCATAGTAGTATCTGATGATCTTTGTTTTTTTTGGTACCAGTTGTAATGCCTTCTTTTTCTTTGCTTATTTTACTTATTTGAATCTTCTTTATTTCTTGGTTAATCTAGCTAGTGGTCTACCAGTTTTGTTTATCATTTCAAAGAATCAACTTTTTGTGTCATTGATACTTTGCATTGTTTTTGGTCTCAGTTTTATTTAGTTTTCCTCTGATTTTTTTTTTTTTTTTTTTTTGAGACAGAGTCTCACTCTGTTGCTCGGGCTAGAGTGAGTGCCGTGGCATCAGCCTAGCTCACAGCAACCTCAAACTCCTGGGCTTAAGGGATCCTACTGCCTCAGCCTCCTGAGTAGCTGGGACTACAGGCATGTGCCACCATGCCTGGCTAATTTTTTCTATATATATTTTTAGTTGGCCAGATAATTTCTTTCTATTTTTAGTAGAGACGGTTTCTCGCTCTTGCTCAGGCTGGTCTTGAACTCCTGACCTCGAGCGATCCACCGGCCTCAGCCTCCCAGAGTGCTAGGATTACAGGCGTGAGCCACCGCGCCCGGCCTTCCTCTGATTTTTGTTATTTCATTTATTCTGCTAGCCTTAGGCTTGGTTTGTTCTTGTTTTTCTAGTTCCTTGAGGTGTGATGCTAGGTTTATCTTTTTGATGTAGGCATTTAACAGTATAAACTTTCCTCCTATCACTGCTTTTACTGTATCTCAGAGGTTTTGATATGTTGTGTTTCTATTTTTACACATTTCAATTTTTTTTATTTTAATCATAATTTTAGCATTCATTCAAAAGCATGTTACTTTGCAGGTATTTGTATAATTTTGAGAGTTACTCTTAGTGTTGAGGTCTAGTATCATTTCACTGTTGTCTGAGAAGTTACTTGATATGATTTCAATTTTTAAAATATTTATTGACACTTGTTTTGTGATCTAATATATGATCTATTTTGGAGAATATTCCATGCACTGAGGAGAAGAAGATGTATTCTGCAGTTGTTGGGTAGAAAGTTCTTTAAATGTCTGTTAAGACATTTGTTCTAGAGTCCAATTTAAGTCCAATATTTCTTTGCTGTTTTTCGGCCTCCATGATCTGTCTAGTACTGTCAGTAGATAGTCAAAGTCTGTCACTATTATTGTATTGTTTCCTATATTTTTTTTTATTTCAGCATATTATGTGGGTACAAAAGTTTAGGTTACATATATTGCCCTTGCCCCCCCGCCCCAAATCAGAGCTTAAAGCATGTCCATTGCCTAGACTGTGAGAATGGCCTTTATCAAAAAGACCCAAAACAATAAATGTTTCCTATTTCTTTTCATTCTTTTCATAGGTCTCGTAATATTTGTTTTATGAATATGGGTGCTCTGGTATTGGGCACATATATATTTAAGATTGTTGTATTTTCTTGTTGAATTGATTGTTCTATTGTCATATAATGACTTTTTTGACTGTTGTTCATTTAAAGTCTGTTTTATTAGGTATTAATATAGCTACCGCGCCTCACTTTTGGTTTCTGTTTGCCTGGGATATCTTTTTCCACTTTTTTACTTTGAGTCTGTAAGTATCATTATCAGTTAGTTGGATTTCTTGTTAGCAGCATATGAGTGAATCCTGTTTTTTTATCCATTCCAACAATCTATATCTTTAAAGTGAAGCATTTAGGCATTCATTTTCAAGGTTAATATTGATATGTGAGGTATTGTTCCTGTCATAATGTTAATTGTCACCTAGTTGCTTTGTAGTCTAAATTGTGTTTTTGTTTTATAAGACTTCTAAGTTTTATACTTTCATGTGTTTTTATGATGGCAATTATCTCTCTTTCATTTCCATGTTTAGAATTTCTTTGAGCATCTCTTGCAGGGTCAATCTACTAGTGACAAATTCTGTTAGTGTTTTCTTTTCTAGGAAAGACTTTATTTCTATTTCATTTATGAGGCTTAGTTTAGCAGGATACAAAATTCCTGGCTATTTTTTTTTTTCTTTAAAAAGACTGAAAATTGGACTCTGAACTCTTCTCTCTTGCAAGGTTTCTGCTGAGAAGTCCACTGTTAGGATTGTCTTTATAAGTAATTAGATACTTTTTTCCTGCTGCTTCTAGGATTTTAAAATTCTTTTGTATTGTTGTTGACAGGGTTAATTTGAAATACCTGTTTTTAAGCTCTGAAATTATTTCTTCTGTTTGTTCTAGTGTACTTTGAAAGCTTTCAACTGTATTTTGGAATTCCTTTAAAGAATTTGTCATTTTTGGAAATTCTGTTTTTATGTTTTTGTTTTGTTTTTTAATATCTGTGTGTTTAGTAAATTTTCATTCATATCCTGAATTGTTTTTCTGGTTTCTTTTTGTCATTTTTTAATTTTTTCTTAGTGCTCATTAACTTTCTTTATAATCCATATTTAGAATTCTTTATCTGGCATTGCAGACTTTTCATTTTGTTTAGGATCCATCGCTAGAAAGGTAATATGATCCTATGGGGGTGTCATAGCACCCTGTTTTGTATATTGCCTGAATTGTTATGCTGGTTCCTTCTCTACTGGAGAAGCTATCACTTCTTATTTTATTTTATTTTTTTTTTTTTGAGACAGAGTCTTGCTTTGTTGCCCGGACTAGAGTGAGTGTTGTGGCATCAGCCTAGCTCACAGCAACCTCAAACTCCTGGGCTTAAGCGATCCTACTGCCTCAGCCTCCCGAGTAGCTGGGACTACAGGCATGTGCCACCATGCCCGGCTAATTTTTTCTATATATATATATATTTTAGTTGGCCAGATAATTTCTTTCTATTCTTAGTAGAGACGGGGTCTCGCTCTTGCTCAGGCTGGTCTCGAACTCCTGACCTCGAGCCATCCACCCACCTTGGCCTCTCAGAGTGCTAGGATTACAGGTGTGAGCCACCGCGCCCGGCCACACTTCTTATTTTTGATTTCCTTTCTTTTAGATAGGATTTTTCCCCACCCCTTGAGGGAGTGACTACAATGTATGTTGGATATGGTCACCTGGATTTGATTCTGGATGCTTTCAGGGTGTCAAGTCTCTGTATGCAGTGGCTTTGTCAAATGCCGCTTATGATAGCAACATGCTGGGTGTATAATCATTGCCTTCTGCTATGACCAGGATTGTGGAGGTCTCAGAAATCTGGCATTGTGCACTTTTGTGGCAGATTTGTATTGGGTTGTGTAGCTCAATCTCTGGGCCAGTAGGTGGCACTTATGGGTAAGAGCTGGATGAGCAGAGGCAGATGGGTATGTGCTTGTTTACTGTGAGGTGCACTCTGTTGTCTCAATTGATGAGCTTGTCTGTGGAATGCCCAGTGCCCCGAGTTTTCTGCTTAGCCCTTGAGTGAGGGACAAAGCTGGGTACAGCTGGATTGTTAATCTCACGCATGGATACCCAATGACAAGCACAGGCACCAACCCTGATGGGAGCGGGTTGGGAGGATCCTGGTAAAATGCACTGAGGTCTTTGCAGGGGGTGTAGAGGGCTGCAATAGTTCCACATCCTAGGCAGGCATGAATGTGATCCACTCCCCTATCACACCACTGTCTTGCAGTTCATGATTTTTAATTCAGTCAGACACTTTTGTCTGCCTCTAGGCCACAATATCATTGAGAGTCATAAAAAAACCTGTCTCATAGCCCTTTACCACAATATCTTCTGGGCAGAACTTGCTCCTTCAGCTCAAAACAAACAGTTTTACAGCTCACCTGTTCTCTGCAGCAGGAATGATGCTGCATTGTGCAGAGAGTGGGAGAGGTCCTGCCTTTCAGCACATACAAATATGTGCCAGCTATGGTGGTGGTTGCAGTTTGAGTTGGCCGGACCTCAGTTCCCAGGGATAGTGTTTGGCTGCCAGTGGTGGTGGACTAGGCTAAGCAATCCCCAATCCCTAGGCCCCTGCATGTGTGCTTGAGTCCTGAGAAGACAGGACTGGGATGGGGCTGGTGATAGGAAGGGGTGGGCTGGTCTCCAGGCTGCTGGTAGAACTCTCAGGTGGGAGCAGTTTGGCTGCACTATCTGCCACCAGGGATGACGGCCCCTCTTAGTAGGAGCAGCAGAGGCAGATAGCTGTGGGGCATGAAGTTTGCTTGGCCCTCCATCCTGCAGCAACTGTGGTGGGACTTGTACTTGGGGTACGTGAAAGTGCATGGTCTCCCTGCTTCCTTCCTGGCCTGGCAGAGGCAGAAGCCCCACGTCAGGACAGATTTCTGGAGACTGGGTCCTCAGAATGGTGCCAGGCTGTAGCTAGAATGTTTTGGAAGATGCAGGATGGCTGTGCTGTATTCCTGCCACTGGGGAGAGTGGGTCCCTCTCAGGAGATGCAGCAGAGGGAGGCAACTGTCCGGTGGGTGGTCTGCTTGTGTCTCCTTCCAGCAGCTGTGGTGATGGTATTTCTCCTTGGGTATGTGAAAGTACCCAACCTCCCCGCCCCCTCCCAGGCCTGGTCAGTAGTGGCGGCAGTAGTTGCCCCAAGGCAGGATGCAGTAAGCCTGGCTTTTTAGAATGGCACTGGGCTGCAACTACTCAGGGCTCAGAAATCTGTGGGACTCCATATGAGTTTGAGAAATGCCTCTGTGCAATATCTAGGCAACTCCCTGTTTTAGTCTGGAGGTCTGTGAGGATTGAGAGGCTCTCCCATAGCTAGGATTGTAAAAGTCTGTGGCTTGGTGGGAGTGGGGAGTCCCAAGGTTCTCTCATTCACTGGTTTCCTGCATCAAGGAGCTTCTCCTGGCTGCCTCCCAATCCCACCCAAGCAGACTGCCTGGTTTCCCCCTCCCTTGTTTTCTGGGCTTCCATTGCTTCTTTGTCAAATTCCAGTGTCTCTCTTAGATGATCTCTTCAAAGTGTGAATATCTACTCCCTATTTTGGTTCCTCTCTGTGGAAGTGGCATGCACTAGCTGTATCATCAGCTATCTTTAACCCTCCCCTCCGTTTTAGTCCTTTAGAAGAGTTTATGCAATATTTAAATGATCTCTTTTTAAAGTTACAATTTACTCAGAAAACATTTTGTCCTGGAATTTACTTTCTGAAACATTAAAAAAAATCTGATTCAATCAATTTATTTGTTTCAGAAATGTTTAAGTTTCATTTCTTCCTAATTCAATTTTGATAACATTGATTTTTTAAAAAATTTTTCCTTTTATTTAAATAGTAAAACTGTTTTCATTTTATTCATCAAAGTCTCATAGACACACACACACACACACACACACACACACATACATACTCATCTTAGTATTTTAAAAGATCTATAATGGTTCTTTTTTGTTTTATTCGATATTTAGAAGACACAATTTCTAAATACATGGATTTATATATTTATGAATTTTATTACCATATAATTTATTTAAATTTATTTGTAATCTAATTGACGCAGGCTTGTTGAAATTTTCTTAATATCTCATTCATAGCCTAGTATGTCATCAAATTTTTGTCAGTACACTCTTTGTTCACAAGAATAAATATTTTCCAATTGTTAGTTTCAGGGTCCTATATGTATCTTTTAATCTAGATTGCTAATTATACGTGTGTGTGTATTTTTGTATACATATGCTAATATTTTTGTGGTTTTAACTTCTCATTTTTGAGAGAAGAATGTTGAAATCTTTCAGTATGATAGTAGATGTCAATTTTCCCCTGCAATTCTATCAACTTTTGCTTTAGGACACTTGAAACTACTGAAGTAGAGGCTGCTGGTTGTCCTCCAAAATCTGTTCTCTTCTTCTTCAATAGTAATAGCAACTGTACAGATTACCACTGCCAGCCTCCTTTGCATTAACACATGAGGTTAGCACTAAGATATGGCTAATGGCCAATGGAATATAAACAGTATGAAGTCTTATCTGTTGAAAGTTATTAGAAGATAGTTGCCAGAGACATTTTGCCCTCTTTTTTGTCCTTTCTTCTAATTTAGCATAGGACACAAATGTTACCTTCTTGGACCATGAGGATGAGGACTATATCTAAGTGTGATTGAGAGAAGAGGTAGAAGAAGGCTGATTCCTAAAGAATTTTAGGTGCACAGTTCTCATGCCAGCACTGGATAGTTTGCTGCTGTGCTTTAAATAAAGGAGAGGAAAATGAACTACTTAAACATTGCTATTTTATTAATATATTTTGGAACACCAGTCTCTAAATATTCCTAACTAACATTGCTATTTTATTAGGTGCAAAAAATACAGAATTGCTATATCATCCTTGTTAATTGAACATTTAACATTATGAAGTGACTCTTACCTTTCTTTATACATATTTGCCCTAAAGTCTACCTTTCTGATATTACTACATCCACTCCGGATTCTTGTTCTAATCTTCTTTTTGTAAATTTGGGAGTATTTATGTGTTATGTATGTTTCTTGTAAACACAATATTGTTTGATTTTCCATTTAGACAATTTTTGTTGTTGTTTAACTGACAAATATAGTATTTTAGATGATTGATATATTTTGACATTTCTTCTATCTTATTTAGGGTTTTATGCTTTCCCCACTTTTTATGAACTTTTTATCTTTTCTTTCCTTTTATATATCAACTGAAAATGTTTATTTTTTATTGATTTTTACCTGGTGAAATATGGAAGTTTTGAGTTCTGCTATTTTCCATGTATACTTCAATGTTTTCTGAATAATTCTAAGACTTTAGGGACTTTTTCAGTCTGATCAACTCTAACTTGATTCACAGACTGTTTCATTCATGATTTTCATTTCTTCTTTTTAGCTGAACATATTTTACATTATTATGATTAATCATTATATAAAGGTAACTTTTATTTATACGTTCACACATTTATATCTTTTCTTGGCTTAAACAACAGAAATTTGCCATCTTACACTTAGAAGCTAGAAATCCAGAATCAAGGCTTGGTACCTTTTGAGGGCTGTTGGGGAAGTATTTGTTCCAGGGCTCTCACCATGGCTTATAGATGGCTTATTCATGTTCACATAAAGTTCCTGTATTTCCACATGTCTTTCCTATACCATTTTTTCTCTCCACTATTCTTCTTGGCATCACAGATTTTTTTTTTTCTTTTGAAATTTATCATTTAGAAATGTCTTCTAGGAACAATTATTTTTTAGTACAATCAGCTCTAGTTCATTAGAAATTGTCATTATTTTACTCTCAGTATTAATAGATAATTTTGCTGTGCAAGCAAATCTGGATCGATGTTTATTTTTTTCTTACCATTTCAAAAATATTCCTCCACTGTCTTCTGGCTGCCATTGTTACTGTTTACAGCCTTGCTGCCAGTCTATTGGTGTGTTGGTCTATTATGCCATCTTTACTGTTGCTTCTGTGCTCTCCTTTTTATCACAGCTCTCTTGCAATGTTGTTATAATTTACTTATAATGTTTCACAAATATTATGGCCACTCTATGAATTTACATCTGACCAATTCTGATGTTCCATTTGAAGGATTTTTACAGGCAATAAATTTTAGTCAATATTATTGAAATCACAACATTATCATAAAAACTATCAAATTTTTCAAAGGAAGAGGATTACTTCTCACAAAATGAGGCCTACTGCACACTTCAATAACACATATACTAAAACTGGAATGATAAACAGAGAAGGTTAGCATGTCATCTGTGTGGAGATGACATGAAAATTCATGAAGCATTCCATGTATTTTATATATTTGAAATTTGCTAAAGGAGTAGATCTTAAATGTTTCCCCCCCAAAAAAAAAACCCATGAAAAACATAACTATGTCAGGTGATAAAGATGTTCATTACTTTAACTTTGGAAATAATTATACAAGGTGTACTTATGTCAAAACACTGCATCTTAAACCTAAAGTAATTAACTTTTTGTCAATCATACTTCAACAAAGCTTAAAAAGTGTATAAAATTTGGTTTCAAAAAAACATGATCTCATGACACTAGGTAAAAGAAAATCTATATGAAATTTAAAAAAATATTTATGTAAAACAATAAAATTATTTTAGGAGAAAAAAGATAGTTTTGCATAAGAATGATTTTTCCACCTCTCATTCTCCTATTAAATATTGCTGAACATTTTCCCCAGTTCCAGTAAGTGGTAGGCCATTTTACTTTAATAACCAGGCAGAGGGGAAAAAAGTTATAAAATAAAAAGTAAGATGACTCCTCTTCTGATGAGCAAACATAGGGTGTTAAATAATTTCTAGCTTATTAATTCTGACTTAAAAATTCTCACTTCCTTTTGGGGAAGCAAGTAAGATTAATGTTGTAGGCATCAGTATTTAAAATAACAAAATAAAATTATTCACAGATTTGTAGTTCAAATTTCAACTTGAAAATAACACTACCTCCATTTAAAATCATTGTCTTAATGTTGTAGGACCAATTCATACATTCATTCATTAATTCAGCAAATATATATTAAGCTAATAATGTAGAATATTAATCTATGGCCACTCTCTTGGATTTCTTTGACACCTATGGAAAAGAAGAGCCAGAAACATAATTGAGAATCACCTTAAATTAAGAACAACAAAAAAAGGAAAATGATAATTTCATTACATGACTATAATATAAAGCAATTATTTTAAAAAGCCCTATAACAGGGGAAATAGTTGTAAATTCATATAAAATGGTAGCCTTTATTTTAAAATTCTCATATATTTAGATCTTTTTCAGAAGCTAGAAGTAGATTAATGCATTCAATGCCTTCCTTGAAATATTGATCTTGTAGTTGCAAATTACTGCAGAGTTGAACTTTATCCAAAGTCATTTTTGCTACTACTTACAGGTTCATGTTAGGCTGCATCTCTATTGTACTGAGCTCAGAAATAACCCAAATGCCTACTGTGAATCCTTTATAATGAGAGCAGTTTTAATCCTCAGTCTCCCACTGTAAGCTGTTCTTACTGTGAATTTGTTTCATTGATAATATTTTAGCTTATCTTCTTTAAAAGTAACACTTACTTCATCTTTTGAAACATCTTTGATATTTTTGAAGGATTGCACTAAGCAAAGCAATGATTCTTAATCTACTTTTTTGCATTAAAAATTGTAAACTATCATGGGTGAAGATACTTAATACCTCTAGGTATTAGTATTTTGAAGTTAAATTTGATGACATAAAGTAACTGGGCAAGCAGTGTGCAAATATCTAGTAAATGTTGATTTTCATTCAGGATATCAGAGTTTAACTCAGAAATCAATATATCTCTTCCACTGCTGGTTAATGAAGGGATGTGTCTGTGAATTACAGACAGTAAATGTAATTATTTTTATTGGTGATTTTTGTTTTAAGATAAAAATCTATGTGTATGGGGCCAGAAAATTAAATTAAATTAAAAAAAAATCTATGCCCTCTTGAAGTTTACTGTAGAAAACACATGAAACTAAAATAAATATATGTGAATAAATTTAAATAAGTGAACCAAAATTGAACCAGTCAAAACATTTTAAGCTGGGAAAAAAAAAAAATCCCTGGGTTAGTTTAATGAAAGGAATAAATTCTGACTTCCAAAGTATGGGTTTTGGTGTTAGACAGAATCACTTTCAACTTTCAACTCAACTTGCAATGCCTTTAGGTAAATTTTCTCATCTTTTAAAGCCTTAGTCTGCCTACACCCTCCCCAAGGTTTTCTTTTTGTGACATGTGGTTGATGTGTAATCCCTAGCACAGCCCCTGGCACACATCTCAACTACTTTCAAAGATTTCATTCCTCCCACATCCTTATTTGAGATAGTAATATTTTAGAGATTGAGAAATTGAAGTGCTAAGTTAAAAATAGTTTTAAAAAAATCAGTGAGTTACCCCAAGCTAATTTTATTTTGCTTCTGTGTGGCAGGAAAATTGGGGATAATTACGCTTTTAAAAAAATAAGTAGGATTAAGTAGGATTTATCTTTCTTTATCTTTTTTCCTCAAATCAAGTCTTCTAGTAAATATGTGCATTCAAGTGAAAGGGCTTCTAGAAACTTGGAGCTACCATTTCACTAAAGCAGTGATGTGTTAGGGGTCACATAGACTTGATTTTGAATTATAGTTCTCCTCCTGGAACCTGTAGATTCTGTTGTTTTATATGATAAATTAGGGTAGTAATATCTAAATTGTAAGGTCACTATGAAGATTAAATTATAAAATGCATACAACATTCTAGGCAAGCAGAAACAAGGCAAGAGATGCCAACAATTTTTAATATATATTGCAGTTTGAAGTAAGGTGGAGAGATGTATGCATGTGTACAGGAAAAATAAATAAATTTCTAACCACCCTTGAGCTTTTTTATGGGATCCCTAAACAAAAGACAGATTAATAAGAAAAAAACAAACAAGAGTTTATTAACATTTATTTCTCATATATACATGGAAGATATCCAAGAAATAAGTAATTCTCAAAAATGTGGCTTAGAATATAAGCTTATATAAAATCTTCAGCAAAGGACAATTTAATTTTAGAAAAGTAACAAAACAAAGGAAAAAGACCTTGAGTCTTTAGGGGCGACAAATTGTTAGAAGGCAAAAACATGGGGAACTAAAAGTAGATAAAATCTAATTGACAAAGTTTGTTACATAGATTCCTCTAATGCAGTCTCCAGGATAATAAGGGTCTAAAGTCATCTTTGCTGATCAACCTTTGTCTTTCCTGGTAGAGAGGGAAAGAGAGACACCTTTGTAAATTTGTATCCTACTTTTTTTAGGCCAATGGGGGAGGAAAGAGGGCTTTTTTGTATCTACTTCTTTCCACTTGTCTTCAGGTCAAAAGAATCTTTACATAAAAGTGGAATATTTAGAGGGGGCATGTTTTGCTACTGCTCGTTCACAACTGGTCTTATAAGAAGCATTTATTTCTGTGTTTTATAAACAACTAAAAATAATAAACAAACTAGAATCATTGATTTTCATTTTGGGAAATATTTTACTCTTTGTAGAGAAAAAATATTAATGAAATATCAAAGTTGTGGTGAAATATACAAATAAATATTTATCTTATGCAATTCACAATAATTCACATGATCATCCTTTTAAGGACATCTTTCATTATTTTATTATCCATGTTTGAAGATGAATTAACAGTTTCATAATTTACAGCAAAAGTGGGAACTACACAGTGATGAATGGTAGTGTCTATTGAGTGCCGACTATGCTTCCCTATTCAAAATGCTATATGTATATACTGTCTGATTTAATTCAAATGACACACCTATATGTTAGAGAAAGATATATAAGGAGAGCTAGGGAAACTAAGGCACAGAAAGCTTAAATAAATTGCCCATGGTCTAAAGCTACAAGGTAGATGTAGGAAGGTAAATGCAGGCAGTCTTACTTAAAAGCTAGCAGCCCTTTGTAATAGTGCTACGTTTTTCTCAAAATACTGATAGAGAAAAAGTGAATTATTCTCCATATAACTATGACTTCAGCTATAAAACGAATTTTCTTTATTATTTATCTATATTAACTAATTATTGTGAACATTCGATTAAACTTCTGCTTTGTACAGTTTGAATTATGTGGACACAGAAGTAATCTGCAAAGTGAACATTTTATTTCTGGGTTAAAACAAAAGTACTTAAAAAACCTATTAATGTTGCCTTACTTTTAGTGTAATATTTAAAAATGTATATCTGAATGGCAAATGGAAAATATGCTGTGAAATATATTTGGAATTTCACATAAATGGCAGCTGAGATAAATTGCCAATTTTAATTTTCACTCACTATATGATTGGACAGTGAGAATAATAAAAGTTCAATCTACAGAGGAACATTTCTGTTCACTTTATATAAGCTTAATTCAGATCTACAGCAATTACATTCTTTAATATTCTTTACATTTCGATGATTTTTCTTGTAAGAATGAAAATGGCAAGTAAGTTTTAGAAATTTTATACATTTGATAGCAAAATGCATTATTTGAAGGACTTTTCAGGGGATTAGTAAGTAGTTAATGATGGGAAAAGGATCATTGCTGTTAAAGAAAATAAACTTATTTGACTGAATCTCCTCTTACACACAACCATAACTGCAGTTTAAGTAACATTGGTTGTATTCTTTGTGCTTAGAAGAAAAAACTCTATGACCTTCTTGGGATTTGCAATATGTTTTCCTAATTAGCATACAAATAAATTACAACCTAATTTCCCTGAATACATTTTCTTCTTGGAATTACACCTATTTTCTTCATATTAAAGATTCTCCCAATTTAACCACAGAACTTGAACTTACAACTACTCCAGTTTTGGAGAAGGTCCAAAAACCTTTAGAGTCACTCAGTCCATTTAACACTTGAAAAGTAAACCTGATTGAAGTCACCATGTGGCCATGTTCTGAGTGAATAACATTCTCTCTATGGACATGCATAATTCTCTCTAGGTTTAATGACAGTTATGATTTTTCCCTCAGTGGAATTTTCCACAGCATAGATATATGGTAGCTTTAATCATGCTTACTCTTAAATATATGAAATAAGCCTCAATATATGCAAATGAATAATAATGAGAATGTCACAGATCCACAAAGAAGGAAAAACAAAACTCTTGGGAGATAAAGCATTTTCATTAGGAGCCAACAAACTTGTTGGCTCAAAATCCAGTAATAAAAAAGATGATGTTTGTCTTTTCTAGCATAATAAAATGTTTTGAGTGCAGAGGTTATAGAGAAGGGCACAGAATTCAATCAGCTGCTCCTCGGTCATATAGCACACAGGAACCTAAGGAGATTTTGTGCTAAGGGAAGCACTTTGTAGAACTGTTTTCTTAACAGAACCCAATTGTTTTATATAGTTTTCCTATAATTTTTTCAAATATGTAGGGGGAAATAGGCTGAAATCATCTATGTTTCTTAACATTTATACTGTTAGGATTCTACACAAAATGTGATAAGTGTTTAAAAATTATTGAAGCAATTCATCCTGAAGCATTAGGATGAGAATAATTTTCAAAATGCTTTCCTGAGAGCATGCACACACAGACAGCATTGCAATGGATCATTGGTCCTCAGTAGGGACCGTTTTGGACCGTTTTGGACCGTTTTGCCCACTAGAAGACGCGTTTGGGTATTGTGACTTACTGGGAAGGGTTGATAATAGCATCTAGAGGCCAAGGATGTTGCTAAAAATTCTATGAGCTCAGACAGCTCCCCACACAAAGAATTATCCAGCCCAACATGTGAATAGTGCTGAAGCTGAGAAATCCTGCAATTGACTATTTTATGAGCATACAACTTATTTTTTTAACCTAAAACATTTAATGATTTGGAAATACTATTGTTGAATTATAACTATCTGGAATGTTAAAAGTTCTTTGTTATATATCTATACTTGCAGTATGTGATGTATATATGGTGAAAACTAGTCACTCATATATCTCTGAATTTGAAGACTCCCAAACCTCAAGAAACATTGTGTTTTTAATAAGTATATTAATAAGTGACTTTTTCTTCCCTGAGCAGGTTAAAAATTCAGTCACATTTCTGGTTGATTGAGGCATGTAGCTTAACTAAACCTGCATTCTTTTATTCTTTATTTAAAATGCAACATAATAGCATTCAAGAGTTTGGTTACTGAGAAGCAAGAGTAGCATTTTTGTTACATTCTCTCTATTTTTAGGGAAACAAACATAGAGTGTTCACTTTGTAGGGGTCTTTTAGAGATCACCTATTCTAATCCTCATATTTTACAGGTGGAGAGAATAATACTCAAAAAGGGGAAGCATCAGTCCAAGATTGCACAACTAGTTGGTGGTAAAACCAGGTCTGCAGTTACTTTATATATCTCTATCAAAATGAGGTCATGACTTGATGACTTTGTAAAATTGATTCCATGTATATTGAGATGTTATATTGAGATGATTTATAATGGAATTTTGCCTCAGCTGCTATAGTTTGGAATTGTCCTTCATGACTGACATGACCTCTTTTGCCATCTAGATAAGATGGAACTTACCACATAATGATTTTGTTGCTTCTGTGGAATGTACTTTCTTTGTGCTAATATACATTCCTACTGGAAACATCATTTTCCAGTCACAATGTGCTGTATATGATATTATACTTTAAATCACGTTATGTCTTTAAAGTTGTATAACTGCGTGTCTGTATATCATAGAGATTAGGAGGAGAGTCTCTAAAAATTCATTGCTATCCACAAACCCATTAATCATTTACATTTGTAAGGCAAAAGTATGCTTTCTGTCCTTGAACAATAGTCTGCCTATAGACTTATAGTTTTTTGTTTTCTTTTTTTTACTGTTGAATTGATTCTTTTGAGTTTTGTGCCTTCTATAGTAGTAGAGTCAAGACCAAATTATTTTTTCTGCTTTAATTTTTACCTACAATTCAAGACTACTGTTTCTGTCTTTAAATGGTGATTATAAAATTAATCAGAACTATACATTTTTCTCCAAAGGAGATTATACAATAATATGTCATATCAGTTCAAAGTGAAAAACATTACAGAAGTTTGACCTAATTACTTTAAATAGTAGCTCTAATTGTGTTTAAAGTATTATTCTAACTTATCACTACTTTATATAATCATGAATAATATAATATCAATACTTTTATTGAAGATTTTTAGTAAATTAAAGCCTCATATATAGGAAGCTTCAGGACAATATATATTGACAAAATGAACTCTTCTATTTACATAGCCTACACTTAGATATATTATCAACAGATTCATTTCATGATCCAGAAACTAAAACTTATTAGGAAAGAGGTAATACATTATGTTGATGTTACATTGGCCCTAATGTTTAAATAGCTGCTTCATCAAGGAATAAATTATCATATCATCAGCAGATTGTACTGTTATTTTACAACTATATTCTAGTTAAAGATAATTTTAGAAACACTACTAATTATATAAAATGATATATTATCTAAAATTTCTCTCATTTGATGTCCTCTTTTTGAGTAGTTGCAAGATATTTCAAAGTCTGTACCCTATTTAACATATAATTATACTCAGCAGACAGGTTATCAGAATGTCATAAACATATCTGGGGGATTAAAAGTGTCACTATATGGCATTTCTTTCTTTTCCTCTTAAATTAGAGACTAATTGAAAAATAAGTCACAAGAGACAGGTGGATATAAAAATTACGATTGAAAAAACATATAGAAAGTCACTTTAGATTTCTGTTTAAAAGAGGTTGATTAGTATTCCTTCCTTCTCCCACATTATCATAGCCTTTCCCTACACTTTTAAAATTTTAAATGTCTTGGAATCAATCACCCATTTAGACTGTGTCTGCAAAGCAACTTGAGTTTTCACCACCTCTGCCTATTTCTGGTTGAGATGGGAACAAAATTGAGCAAATGCCCCGTAATTGAAAACTTTAAATGCTTTAATTTTACAATGTTAAGAAATATGAACCAGTGAGTGAATGTCAGTGTCTTATTACATACCAGTCAGATAACCAGTCAATGGAGAAATAAAATCTGGGAGAGAAGTAAGGAGCAGTATTCTAATACAAATGCCTTCATATCAGAGAGTGGAAGTGTTCCCACCAACACACTATATTCCAATAAAATTTATTTCACTTAATTGATTGGCTATTCCCTGATAAGATACTTTTATCCCCCTGGTAGTAACTCATAAATTTTTTATCCCTTCAAAATGAGGAAAAAATGTCAATGTGTCCTCAGGGATTCTGCAGCTTTGCAGTTCAAAAATGGTTATGTATTTGTGAGGGATATGGAATTATACAGACAAGAGAAATTAGCAAAAAATTGAGTTGATTATGAGGTGGAAAATATTTACATGAAAGCACTGATTTTTCTCTCTGTTTAACATTTATAAAATGAATCAAGAGTAGTCTTGATTAAAGATTCACTTTTGTTTAGATCTTAAAACATTTTTTGTTAACTTCTGTGCTATTCAATTATGCTAATGAAAAGCCCATTATGAGATGTTTTTGAATTTTTGGAATCTTATACTTCATAATCTAATGGGTCCCACTGAGGTATATTCAGATAGAAGGTCCAAGTGTACAAATCACATCATATATATAAATTTTGTCCTAAATTAATGAGGCTACGCAGAGAGAGAGAGAGAGAGAGAGAGAATAAGAATGAGAGGATGAATTTAAAGATTTTTATTTTGAGTAACTTTAGTAGAATACTAGTTAAATATTACATAGTATTTTTTATTTCTATGATGATACATAATTATAATGTTAAAATATCTTAGAGGGAAATATCTGATGAGAAGTATTAATTATAGTGTATGGAATTCATGGTATATAGTAATGTTTTCCCATTCACGCATATTTGAAAAATAGTGTCCATATTTATTTATCCAATTCATGGACAAATTCAGACATAGAAAGAAACAAGATTTAAGCTAATGAAATGTGTATTATTTCAATTGATTTAATTATATGTTTGTAGTACATTGAAGGTAAGAAAAACATTGAAGGTACCATATGTTTCTGTACATCACTGCAGAAGTACATGTAATCTAGACTTCAAGGCATAAAGACACGTGCTTGGCTAACATACTTGACAGACTAAAGGGAAAACATAAATACAAGGTAGCCTTCAGATCTATATAATTCTAAGCTAGAATATCCTGGCATCCTGGAGTAGTCCCTAAATTAATTCACAAGAGATGGAAAGCACACAGAAGAAACACCTATAAATTGCTGTCCATTCTAGGAGCAATCCCAGGGCCTTCCTTTGGGCACCAGATACATTTTTACTTGTTCAACAAGTGAACCTCTCTGTAAAATTTTGTGGCCAGAGTTTGGTGATGGTGGGGGACTTCTGTTCTGAATCATAAATTTGATAATAAAGTACAAACATTAATTGTTCTGTTCAGTTTTGGAGATAGGCAGATATAACACAAATTAATATCTTTATCTTTGTCTAAACTTATTTGGTAAATAAACTGCTGGTATATTATGACTTCCAGGAGAAATAGAATTAGATGCACAGAGAATAACCATCCCTACCCTCTCTCCCCCTCACCCCCCCTCCTTTTTCTGTCTCGCTCTTTGGCAAAGATCTCTCTGTCATGCTTCTGTACAGGACAGTGAAGACTCTGACCACTCTAAACAAGTGTGGGCTGGCAAGGCCATGACCTTATCAGAAAAGCCTCTCACTGAAATCTCAAATGACCCAAATACCATTGTCAAATTTGCTTGAGTCTGTTCCCTCTGATTTCCCCCAACACATTACTCAGCAGCTTTCTGTCAAATTTGGTGCCGCTGATAATGAACTAGTCTCTCAGACTTTTGTATTAATGCAAGTTCTCCAGGAAACTTTTAAAAGTGCAAAGGAAAAATAGAGTGAAAATTGAAGACTAAAGGGAATATGTTTTTGTTCTACAGCGGTACATTTACTCCATAAAGCAATGCATTTATCTATACTTATGCTTTTTACTTCTATTCTATGTTAACCTCATCTGATTTATGCTAATTTTTGTTCAAGATGACAATAGAAGCAGAAAGTTATATTCGCACAGAGTATTTGCTTTACTATTACTCCACCTACTGGAATTGCCCTTCACTGACCACAGATTCATTCCTAAGACAGACTTGATGAAAAATAAAGAGAGAAAAGGAATTGGAATTATGTATATGTGCTGACGAAACTGTTTTTTTCAATATTGGTTCATTTAATAGTTGAGCAATATGAAATGAGATGAACAATTTTACAGGTTGAGACTGTTCAGTAACGGGATACACTGTTTTACTCTATTTTTTTTATGTCCTCAGCTTCTGAGTCCTGAGCACATGATGTGAAGAGTGTTATTTTGATATTAGAATCCTGCACTGTACCTTATACAATATGTATCATTTGCTTATAAAGCAAGTATGCATGCTTTTGTTATAAAAATAAAATGGAAATAAAATGTAGCTTCTCTGATGTTTTAGATATATATTCATATAAAACAATTCTAGAGAAACATTGAAATATTTTACGCAGTATAGTCTTACAGGTCAAAATAATTAAAATAACTTTTTGTTATGAATACAATGTAAGAGACTTTTGAGATACTACAAATTATACATTCGACTTAATGGATCATTTAGATCATAGTATAGGAAATCTTTCCTTATAAACATATTTGCATTTATATTTAGAAGTAGTTTATCTAGTTTTCAGTCTTGAGTGATATGAGGATACAATATAATTGTATTACATTTCATTAGAATTTAATTGGAGCTAACATTCAATATGATATGTGTATGAAACACCTTAATTGACCAGGTAATTTGTCCTTGACTATACATATTTAAAAATTATATCCTAAAATAACATGGCAAGAATAGCCAAAATATTCTGGATATTATCATTTATTAGGTTTACTATTTATATCTTATTTATATATAAATAAAAGTCTGCTGAATTTATTTTTAAAATTAATTTGAAAGTGACTTCCCTTTCCAATAATGTGAAAACAAATTGATAGCAAACTAATGCTGCATGTTGTGTCTGCATGTGCATATGTGTACTTATATATGTGGACACATACATAGGGACATTGTCAATCCCTACATTTTCATTATCTATTTTTGAATGCCCATAAATCAAAATAATAGAACCAATGACTTTTTTATCAACATCCAATGTTATTTTGGGCTTCTTTCAGCATATTTTACTAGCCAATGACTTAATAAAGGCTGTTAACTTGATATTACAAATAAATACATGCTCAAACTTAGATTAAACACTTATATTTTCATATTCTAATAAGGCAAAATATTTATTTCAAATTAGTTTTAGACCAGCTTTAAAAACACAAATTGTGTGGTCATTCATACCTATTGTGTGGAGTGTAGCAAAAAATCAATGATGGTCCTATGTTGCTTTTGATTAAAAAAAGTCTTTGAGCACAAAATAAAATTAAGTTCTTTTCCTTTGCATCACAGTAAAACATTCACTAAACACAAGTGAATCAACACAGCTGGTTGCTAGCATTATGATTAGGAATTCACTAGTTTGTACAAAATAAGAACTGGCCTGAATCTTTGCCCAAAGTTTGAACTGAAATGACACTGAAAGAAGTTCAAATAGTTTGCAAAACTTGTTTTTTTTTCCTAATTTCACATATCCTGTTTTTACAATGAAAACTTGGGGATATCTTATTATTTGGTTAATTTAAATAAGAAGTTTTAAAAAATAATTGAACATGTAAATATAAAATATAACATATACCAAATTCTGATAACCCCAATTTAAATTGAATAAAATATATATTTTTTATGTCAGCATATTATGGCGGTACAAATGTTTAGGTTACATATATTGCCCTTGCCTCCCCCTCCCCCCACCCCCAAGTCAGAGCTTCAAGCATGTCCATCCCTCAGACAGTGCAAATCGCACTCATTATGTATGTATATACCCATCCCCTCCTACCCCCTCCCATCTGCCGGACGCCCTATGAATGTTATTTCTGTATGTGCACTTAGGTGTTGATCAGTTAAAACCAATTTGATGGTGAGTACATGTGGTGCTTATTTTTCCATTCTTGGGATACTTCACTTAGTAGAATGGGTTCCAGCTCTATCCAGGATAATACAAGAGGTGCTATATCACCATTGTTTCTTATAGCTGAGTAGTACTCCATGGTATACATATACCACATTTTATTAATCCACTCATGTATTGATGGACACTTGGGTTGTTTCCACTTCTTTGCAATTGTGAATTGTGCTGCTATAAACATTCGAGTGCAGGTGTCTTTTTTATAGAATGTCTTTTGTTCTTTTGAGTAGATGCTCAATAATGGGATTGCTGGATCAAATAGTAGGTCTACTTGTATCTCTTTGAGGTATCTCCCTATTGCTTTCCCCAGAGGTTGCACTAGTTTGCAGTCCCACCAGCAGTGTATGAGTATTCCTATCTCTTTGTATCCATGCCAACATTTATTGTTTTGGGACTTTTTGATAAAGGTCATTCTCACTGGAGATAAGTGATATCTCACTGTGGTTTTGATTTGCATCCTGATGATTAGAGATGTTGAGCATTTATTCATATGATTGTTGGACATTATTCTGTCTTCTTTTGAAAAGTTTCTGTTCAAGTCCTTTGCTCACTTTTTGATAGAGTTGTTTGATTTTTTTCTTGCTGATTTTCCTGAGTTCTAAATAGTTTCTAGTTATCAGCCCTTTATCGGATGTGTAGCATGCGAATATTTTCTCCCATTCTGTAGGTTGTCTGTTTCATCTTGAGGTCCTTTTCTCTTTTTCTCAAGTAAGCAAAAAAAAGCTTTTGTTTAATCAATAGAATACAAAAATAAATATTTCATTTTCCATAAGACATTTGAAGCAGTGTATTGAATGTTTTATTGCATGGCAATGCTCATTTTGAGTTGTTTCTAGTTTCAGTGATCACTATGGCACTATTTAGAAGGGTCATATTATGAGTAGACTAAGTAAATATGTAGCTGCTCATTCTGCAATATGGACTAAAGTAGGGGTAAGAATATTAAAGAAAAGGAATGTGTTTCAAGCATGCACATTATTGTCAGAAACTTGAGTTGCGAAAAGTAGAATTAATACAGATAAGTAATCTAGAAGAATTAGTCTTACATTCTCAGAAAAATCTGGGTGTAACCATTAAGGTTCTAACACTGTCACTTGCATTAGAGTTCTCTTAAGCTAGGTCTCAGTAATAAATAATCATAAATCCTAAACATAACATAAAACATAAATTGTAAGAGTTCAGTGTTCTTCCACATATTGACTGATGTCTCAAAGTACAGTCACATGCATTAAAGCCAATCAGCAGTTATTGAAAATGTAGATATTTTTAAAGTGCATTTTTAAACCTCTGAGGGGCACATTACCATATGAACACAGAATGCTGAAAAAGCAGAATGGTACTCTTTCTTTTTTATGAGTGGAGAGCAATATTCTAAAAGAGAATGATCTATCACTTAACTCCATTGAGAATGGCTTTTATCAAAAGTCCCAAAACAACAAATGTTAGTGCAGATGCAGAGAGATAAGAACACTCTTACACTGCTGGTGGGACTGCAAACTAGTACATCTGTGGAAATATGGAGATACTCCAAAGAACTAAAAGTAGAACTACCATTTGATCCAGCAATTCCATTACTGGGTATCTACCCAAAGGAAAAAAGACATTCTATAATAAAGACATCTGCACTCGAATGTTTATAGCAACACAATTCACAATTGCAAAGATGTGGAAACAACCGAAATGCCCATAAATACATGAGTGGATTAATAAAACGTGGTATATGTATATCATGGAGTATTACTCAGCCACACACACAAAAAAATGGTGAACTAACACATCTTGTATTATTCTGGATGGAGCTGGAGCTCATTCTTCTAAGTGAAGTATCACAAGAATGTAAAAACAAGCACCACATGTGATCGCCATTAAATTGGTACTAATTAATCAACATTTATGTGCATATGTGGAAGTAACACTCATCAGGGTTGGGCAGGTGGGAGAGATGAAGAGGGGATCGGTAAATTCACACTTAAGGGGTGCCGTGCACACTGTCTGGGGGATGGGCATGCCTGTTGCTCTGACTCGGGTGGGGCAAAGGTAATATATGTAACCTAAATGTTTGTACCCCCGTAATATTCTGAAATTAAAAAAAAAAATAAAGAAAATGAAAAAAAGTCAATTAAAGAACAATGAGAAAGGAGGTTGGGTTGGACAGGTAGAAATAAAGAGAGTAAGGAGGAAAACAAAACGAAAGAGGAAAAGGAGCAATAAGAAGGACAGAGGAAGAAGAAAAAAAAGAGGAAAGGTGGAAAGATAATGAGAAGAGAAAGAAATAGGGTGAATAATGAATAAGAAGCAAAAAATAAGGGAGAAGAAAGAGCAAGTAAAACTCAATGAGAAAAAAATACGAAGGGGGAATAAATGGTAGTGGCTTCACTAGCTTCTTTTATTTTTAGTTAAACATCTGTCTGTATCTGTGAGATAAGCCTGACCTAAGAGAGGCCTCACTGCTCCTTTTAATCCAGCCCCTAGGCTTCTCGGGCAGGCTGCCCTTAGAGCCTTCCTCATGTGCCACAGAGACAGATCCATTGTGTGTGAAGGGGATGCTTTCCATTGTCTCTTCAAACCAAATGTCTACCACCACTCTTTGATCTTTTGTACTTACTTATACAAATTAAACTGTTGACAAAATTATAGGTCTTGCAAATAATTGCTTAACAAACTTTAACTCAAGTACTATGCTCATTTCAGAAGATAATTTTTTAAAAGACCTTTATTCTAAGGTATTTGAAATATTTTTATAATCTTCAATCTCATCAAAGAAAATAAACTCTTTAATTTATTGGCCTTTCTTCAAACATGTCACTCGATTGCTTGAAACTCTCTCCACCCATCTTTTCTTGACTTTTCTTCGTCCATACTCTCTATAATGCTGGTTTCATGGTAAACAATATTTACTCAACTGCATCACAGAACACATTCAGATCCTCTTTGCTTTAACTCAAACCTGGCTCTCCAAAAGAACACTTCATTTTGGTCCTTTTAACAGAAAGCTACTAATTTTCCATTAAAATTGACTCAAAGGTAGTGAGGGTGTGGGAAGATAAAAATTATTTTGGCTTTCAACTATTATTTCTTGCCTGTTTATAAAATCCTCTCTTCTTTTCAAATCCTCTGGATATGCTATTTTCTTTATACTGGGGCATTGCAACAGATCCTTTAAGGACTTGGAAGAAATTTAATTTCTGAACTTCTAAGATATTAGAGGGTCTGTGGGGTTAACCCATTTAGTTCTCTAAGGTTACTTATTTTCAGTCTCTTCAATTCATGTGACATTCACTTGCTGCTATGGTTCAGATATTTGTCCTCTCTAAACTTCATGTTGAAATTTGATCTCCAATGGTGGAGGTGGGGCCTAATGAGAAGTGTTTGCATCATGGGGAAGATCCCTGATGACTAGATTAATGCCCTCTGTCAAGGGTGAATGAGTTCTTGCTCTATTAGTTTCCCACTGGAGTGGGTTGTTAAAAAGAGCCTGGCACCTCTCTCCTCCCCCTGCTTCCTCTGTGGCCATGTGATCTCTGCACATGCTAGCCCACCTTGTGCCTTCTGCCTTGAGTGGAAGCACCCTGAGGCCCTCACCAGATGCAGATGCCCAATCTTGAACTTTTCAGCCATCAGAAGCATGAGTCAAATAAACTTTAAAAATAAAAATAAATTACCCAGCCTCAAGTATTCCTTTACAGTAACACAAAACAGGCTAGGACCCCAGTACTCTGCTTGAACAATCTGATGCATAAACTGCCCCGTCTTACCATAGGACCCATATTACCACTGCACTGTCAGGAAACAATGTCTCATGGACATTATCATGTTTCTTTACCATTAGGGCTTTGGGAGCAAAGATTGTTGGCCCCTTGGATAAAGGATGTTTGAATGAATGGAAAACAAATCTGGAAAGTTAAAGATAGAGACCTCTAGAGAGATTTAGAGACAACTCTCTGGGGGAGGCATTTGTTTACATTACGCATGAAAATAGACCCAAGGACCTTCACCTCCTTTCCCCAGAGAGGATGCCTTTACATTCCAGAACAAAGGTCACTCTCTCCATAGAGGAGGAGTGGTAAATATACCAGCTGCCTTCTATAACTTCCAAGATTAATAATTTTAGAAGTGCCTTCCTGTGGTGTAAACATGTATATAAAAGGCACACTCTGACTCTCACTGTGTTGCCCCGTGGAGAGCTAGAGTATAGGGTATCGGCACTAAGATTGCTATGTGAGTAAATAATTGGTCTATGGTTTATGATACAGAAAACTTGTATTTTATGACAGTATAAATAAATATAGATATAAAAACTTAATGTGTACTTCTTAACTGCACAGAAATATGCTAAACCTTTATTCCTTCAATTTTCTTCAAACTAGTAGTTCAATACTGATTTCACATATTTTCTGTTCAATTTCTATTATTCTCATTGCTCAATTACTTGGCTCTCACTCTTTTTGTCATACCTATTCAAAAAATCTTCCATCTAGTGTCTAATATTTTTATCTCATAAACACTGCTGGAGTAAAACTCAAGAATGTGCTTAGTGTTGCCACTGAGAAAGAATGGTCCCCAACACCAAGGGGATACTTAGCACCATCTTATGGTCATTACAAAAATCTCTGTGCTGATCTCGTGATGATATTAGAGATGTGATGATTTGACAGGTCATTTAGTTTAGATGAGGTCAGGAAGGTGGAGCCCTCATGATAAGATTAGTGTCCTTATAAGAAGAGTAAGAGACCAGAGAGCTTGTTCCATCACACCCAGCTAATTTTTTTAAAAAAATTTTTGTAGAGACAGAGTCTTCTATGTTGCCCAGGCTGGTCTTGAACTCCTGGCTACAAGTGATCCTCCCATCTCAGCCTCCTAAAACACTGGGATTACAGGCATGAGCCACCACACCAGGCTGCTGTTTATACACACACACATACACACACACACAAACATATTTTCTATTACTTTGTAATAGAATAACAAATGTTTAATTTTCTCTGAATACATTTTTTAATATTTGTCTGTTCTAAATATACTATTAACACTACATGGCCTTAATCAAAATATTTATTTATTCATTTGTAAACTCTTGATTATTTTATAGTGAACCAGAAGACTTATTTATGTATTGTGTTTCTGTATTTTTGATGCTAATTACTTTATGAAAATAGTTACTGTTTTACCCTGTTGCTAATTAACTTACCAGAATTTGCTTACTATTTTGTAGTACATTTGACAGTTGATAAAAATTTTAAATACATTGCAGACTGATACAAAAGTCAAACCTGGGATAACTCACATTTATCCCATAAAACATTAAATTGAATATAGCAATTAGTTTTAGAATCCAGAAAAAGAATATCAAAAATTACAATATTGTTCTAGATTATTATTTTCACAAATACTGAATTTATTTCAATGTTCTAAATTCACTAACAAAAAATAATGATATTAACCACCTTATGTTCTATGTGTTGCCCAGGACAAAACTTGTTATTTTCAAACACAAGCATGTGCATCCAATAAATGATGATTGGGGTAAATAAAATATCTTTTTACTCTTCAAATTATCTTGATAACTAGAGGATTTATCTGGAGCTGAGCTTGGAAGTAAGGTCAGGAAAAATAAGTGAATGTCTAATAAAGTAGAAGACAATGGCAATCCTGGATATTCAAGAGTGAAAGGAAGAAAAAAGTTCTAGAGAGAAGAGATATGAAGAGCTAAAAAAAAAAAAAAAAAGGATGTGTGAAAAGGATTGTTTGTGGCGAAAAAAATTTAAAAACTATTCCAATGTTGGAATATCCAGGGGCAATTTTTAAGTAGTTACTTTTAATATTTGAAATTGTTTCATTTTTATATTCTAAACTCCTTTCATTGATGCAAACAAGATCTAATACAAACATGAGTGCTTTGTGTAATTTTGTGTTTCTTTGAAAATTTATGGAATGGGCTAAAAATTCCATGTATGAGTGGATAAAATACAAATCGGGATAAAAATATCATTCATAGAAAGGAGAGGGAATTTGTCAAATGGAATAAATTATACAAAGCAGAATCTCAGAAATTTAGGTAACACGAGAATTCAGAGCTCTAATGAAGAGAGTTTTAAACTTCTTCAGATTTAACTTACTTTTCACAGGTCTGAAGGCAAAGATAACCCAGTTGACATCTGAGTTATACATGAATAAATGTATATGAATATGAAGTATACACTTTCAACTGCAATCATTTGTTCATTTATTTAATAATTAATTCAACAAATATCTACTGAGCATTTGCTGTGTGTTAGATACTGGGTTATAGGTGGTGAATGAAAAGCTAATGAAAGCAATACCCTTGCCCTCAAGATCTCACAGGGAAAGAAGCATGTAGAAAAATAGTTGCAATATGTGATAAGTGCTAAATTAAAGACATGTACAAAGGCAAGAGAAGCTCAGAAGTGGAAATATATAACTTGGAAAAATCAGAGTTTTTATAGTAATTAGCTTTTGAGCTAGATAATGAACAATTAGGGATTCTTTAAGAAGAAAGATACGAGGGGCAATCCAAGAAGGAATAATCATGTGCAAAAACACAGAGGTAAAAAAAAAAAAAAGTATGTTCAGGAGGACCTAAAGCTTACCATGACCAATGTAAGGGGTGCGCTTGACACAGAAACAGGAGGTAACTCTGCAAAGCAGAGCTGCCCTATGGAAATGAAATGCAAGCCACTCAGACACATAATGTTAGGTTTTCTGGAAGCCATATTTAAAAAATAAGAAGAAATGGTAAAATTAATTTTAATAATATATTTTAGTCACTTAATATTCCCCAAATACTATCATTTCAACATGGAATCAGGATAAAAATCATTAATGAAATATTTTTCATTTTTAAATAAAAAAATTGAAATATGACTGTAGTTTATACTTAACAACACATTTCAATTCTGACCAGCCACATGTCAGTGCCCAGTAGACATGGTATTAGTGATTGCCTCATTGGAAAGTGCAGCTCTAGTGTTAGGTGGTGAGTAGTGCATGGTATAGTTTCTGAAGTCATGTAGAGATTCTTTTAAAGGAAAAAATATTCTCAGGAGTCTCCCATTGTAGAAAAATCATTTTTATTTCTGTTAATTTTTATATGTTACTTAAATATGTGCAAGCATAAATCTAGTTTTAAATTTCTCAAGCTTATAGCTCTTATACGTTTATAAGATCCACACAAATGTACACTCATAAAATGCATGCCAATAATCAACATAAATACAATATAATGAAACTATATTTTGCTTAAACTTAATGCTTGAAGCATGAATAAAAACTTTGTTTCTCTGATAGTGTTCTTTTGAGTTCAAAATATGTCACGTACTGACTTAAACTACTACAAAACCTTTGGTGGTAAACCTTGCATGATATTATTTGTTCTTTCTAGGCAAGAATGAATCTTTTCTATATTGAGTTGTCATTATTCTTTTATTTGTTAATCTGCAAATTATAATAGTTCAACATGATGTCAATGTGATTTTAGGAAACAAACTCAAGCAATGAATTTCTTTGTCAGTTTCTGGTAGTAGGAGCAATTATTCAGATAGTCCATATATATTGAGTGTTGTTGATTCTATCAAAATAAAAACAGAAACAGAATATTTTTAAAATGTGATAGAAAAACTTTGATTCCTTGTGATTTAGTTTACAGATGCTCCTGCTCTAGAAATGTTGCTTTATGCTACATTAGAACATTTCTATGATATCTAAGAGGTAATAGAGAATGATTTAAAGTCCTTAGGGGGTTACAAAATCAGCTTTTGATTTAAAGAAGAGAAGTGCCTGTGAATGTAGAGAGATTTTGTTTGTATGGGTAAGAAACTGATTTTAAACAAATGAAATTTTTGGTTGAGGAAACATAACAGAATTTAAGTATCCATGTAGGTGTTAGCTTATTCACTGTGGGAGAGTAGCATTGTTAAAACATTGCCATTCAAGTCATTTTTTTTATTTTATTTTATTTTATTTTTTGAATTACCTTCAAAATGGCTTAGAGTGGCATAGGGAAATCAATTCCATTACTTTATAATTCCAGAACTAAATTTATTACTAAATTATCTTCAAAAATGACTCACCTCCACTCCTAAGCATGGTCAGCAGAGCTGTGAAAATTTTGAGTGGGCCCTTGGTCTCCCTGAAGTACTACTTTGAGAAAACAATATTTATAATATTCACCTGAATATACAATATTGGGAGCACTTGTTTTTCTTTATGCTTAACACAGTTTTGTAGTCATGATTTGTGTAGATCTTTTTTCAAATTCCTGAATCTTACTTAGTATTTTATAATATGTTATTGGTTACACCCTCAGTAAAATTCATCAGTTGATTACATTTGATTTTATATATTTTATTTGCTTATAAAAAACTGAGGTATAGAAAACTATTCAGTAGTAGCTCTTATATTGACTCCCCTTGATAAACATGATACAGAGTAAGTTGATACAGTCTTTTTGTGTACATATATATGAGCATAAATTTGACTTGGTGCACATCCATACAGAAATGATATATTAACCTTGTTTTGATTTAGAAAGTTATTTAGAAAATGTTATTTTCTTAATATCTTATTAAATATCTTATTAAATAATATATTGACAAATTCACAGTGTCCATGATAAAATGCTGAATATTACAAAGATCATGATTCCCTGAATATGATATTGATTACACATTCTCATCTAAAACAATTTTCTGATCCATATCTTGAATTCTATACTGAATACAAAATGCTCAATGTGCCAAAAAAATCAATAATATATCCATGTGTGTTTAATAAACTTTTAATTACTTAGTGTATTAATTTATTTTATGAAAACAAGAGTTGTATTTTCAAATAAGTTTAGGAAATTATGGATTAAATCTAGTTAAATAGAATAATACTGAATATTTTTATGTATATAACAATTTGCTTTGTGAATTTGGGATAGAAGGCTATATGCTGCAGTTTTACAAAAGTTTTGATCAAGATACTACTTTATTTTTCTACAGAATCATATATCAAAAATTTTTTAATTCTCATTTTTTTAACTTACAGTATTACAGTCAGTTGCTGATATGAATGTTTATTGCATGGGTAGGAGATGTTCATCAATATTTCTAAAAATGTTTTTGTGCTCATAGCAATGACATACATTAAATTAAATAGTAATATGTTTGATTTTATGTCATTGTACAAATTCACATTATAATTATCATCAAATGACCTAAAAATAAATATTAAATCCTTAGCAAAACACAAGGTCCAAATGATAGAATTAGTCTATTAATCATTGCTTGAGCAATGAATACTTTCAGACTTAAACTATTGATTTTAATAGGTAAATAGATCTTTTTATAGTAATAAGATATTTTTTCCATATACGATTATCTGTGACTGGGTTCATATTTTTTTGTGTTGGTTTTTCAAATTGCCTACTTTGTTTGCCCACTATATTTGTCTTGAGTATGATAGAACTGGACCATTCATCCATTCATTCAAGAAGTTTATATTAAAAGCCTACTTCCAAGCTACTTCCATAGGAAGCATGAACTGAATGAGAGGAGAAGAGTACGGGATGAGGTCAGTAAAGTAATAAAAATGAAAACATATCATGTAGGGCCCTAAAGGCTGTTGTAAGAACCTTGGCTTTTATTGTAAGTGAGACAGGAAGCCATTGAAGGGTTTGGGCAGGGAAATAACATGATCTGACTTAGTTTAAAGGAAACACTCTGAAGTGTGTTGAAAATAGGCAGTGGGGGAGAAAAGAAGAGCAGAAAGATGGATGAGTTGGAAGCTATTGCAATAATCCAGGTAAGCAATAACAATGCTGTCAACCAGGGTGTTCATGGTGGAAGCAGTATGAGATGGTCAGTTTCTGAGCATATTTGAAACTAGAGACAGTAGCATTTTCTGACCGACTGGCTGTGGGGTGTGGCAACAAGGTTTTAGCTTAGTCACTTAGAAATATCTAGTTGACATTTATTAAAAAATCAACAACAAAACAACAACAACAGAAAACAAAGACTGAAGAAGGTAGAAGGGCAAGCGACAGATGATTATAAGACTTCTAAACATAAATATGGATTGGTAGCTGGAATTCTTAATGCGGACTTCAGAAGAGAGGTCTGAACTAGTGATATGTGTATAGGACTTGTCACTATGGAGATAGGGCTTAAGGAAATGGGACTGAGTAAAATCACCAAGCAAGAGAGTGAAGACAGAGAAGAAAAGAGGAGAAAGGATTAATCTCTAGAATCCTCCAAATTGGCAAGATGAAAGAATGAAGTACTCAAGAAGATTACTGGAAAGAAATAGCCAGTAAGGTAGGAGGAAACTAAGAGAGTGATCTAGAAGTAAAGTCAATAGTATGTCAAGATAAACCTACAGAATGGGAAAAAATTTTTGCAGGCTACACATCCAATAAAGGACTGATAACTAGAATCTATTTAGAACTCAGGAAAATTAGCAAGAAAAAATCAAACAACCCTATCAAAAAGTGGGCAAAGGAAATGAACAGAAATTTTTCAAAAGAAGACAGAATGATGGACAACAAACATATGAAAAAATGCTCAACATCTTTAATCATCAGAGAAATGCAAATCAAAACCACAATGAGATATCACTTAACTCCAGTGAGAATGGCCTTTATCAAAAAGTCCCATAACAACAAATGTTGGCGTGGATGCGGACAGACAGGAATACTCATACAATGCTGGTGGGACTGCAAACTAGTGGAACCTCTGTGGAAAGCAATGTGGAGATACCTTAAACAGATACAAGTAGACTTACCATTTGATCCAGCAATCCCATTATTGGGCATCTACCCAAAAGAACAAAAGACATTCTATGACAAAAATACCTACACCCGAATGTTTATAGCAGCACAATTCACAATTGCGAAGATGTGGAAACAACCCAAGTGTCCATCAATACATGAGTGGATTAATAAAATGTGGTATATGTATACCATGGAGTACTACTCAGCTATAAGAAACAATGGTGATATAGCACCTCTTGTATTTTCCTGGAAAGAGTTGGAACCCATTCTACTAAGTGAAGTATCCCAAGAATGGAAAAA